>OW121744.1:84050575-84650575 GCA_933228675.1 Stomorhina lunata | reverse complement strand
AAAGTTTAAAACAATATTAAGAATTTTCGTCTTTTTGGTTAATCTTCTGAGAAAGTATCTTACTACTTTCCCGAGTTTCAGTTCAAAATTATTTTCATTTATAACTAAAGCAACAAGTGTTTGAAATCATTTTAATTTTCATAAATTTTATCATTATCTTTACAATACATTACAATTGTATGTGGGTTATTCTTGTTGTTAAACCAATGATTTAGTGTTTTCTTATGTTAATAATTTTTGTAATAATGTTTAAACAAGAAAATCAAACACGCATACATTCGAACAAAAGTAAATCTTTGTAAGTAAATCAAAAGACTTAAGACGCAAACCTGCTGTGTGTTGATTTTATGGCTGTTCTTGTTGTTATTGTTGTTGTTGTTGTGTGCGTGTGTATTAGACTTGAGTAATAAAGATAATAAATCTTGTGGGAATTTGTTGTGATTTTTATGTGTAAAATAATGAAGATGATTATGATTTTGATGTTGAGATTTACTTTATTTGGAAACTAAAAATTTAGATAATGTTTAACATTTTAATATAACATTTTTACTCAATTTTAGTTGGATTTTTTTGAGGTCTGTATACCCTTCACCATTATAGTTAGTTAGGGCTTGTGCTGATGTTTGTAAGAAATATATGTGTGAAACCCAACTTTAAGTACTGGCTCAAAATCACTTTCTGGTATATGGGCAAATCTGAAAAACCTTAAGCCGAGGACAAAATTTTAAAACTTTCAAAGTCGCGTATTTGTGTTTATAAAAAAATTTCCCATATATTAATCCTTTAGAATATATAATGGATACAATTTTTGATTGCTCTCTTCGTGAATGGCAGGTCTTTATTTGCACCCATCTCGAATTTTATACATTTTTTTAAAATAATAGGTTTTTTAAAGTTCATTAAAATCGCAAAAACATCCATTTAGGTATCAAGTTTCAGCAGGGGCTTAAAGTCTGCTTAATTTTATACAATTAGATGTAAAAGACCCCATCAAAAGTAATTGGAGTTATATAAATAACGACAAGTAAAAAAGGGCTCTCAGTGTGTAGCGTCCATCACAGAAATAAAGGTTTTTTATACCCTTAACCACCATAGGTGGAAATATTGGTCTGAGACCTACCTTTTAGTATACCAATCGACTTAGAATCACTCCCTGAGTTGTTTTAACGATGTCCGTCCGGCTGGCTGGCTGGCTGGCCGGTTATCTATGTAAGCTTGTTATCACTCTACAGGTCGTAACTTTAAAGATAATTTGATGAAATTTAGCACAGAGTCATATTTTGGTTCAAGGACGATCCCTATACTTTTTGGACGAAATCGGATTACTATTTCGGGTACCTCCCATAGGGATGCCTTCCCGGAATAGAGTTTTTGGTCCTTTAGAAATCGGCCCACATTTGACCATACCTCCTATACAAGACACATTCTCAAAAGACGTTTATATACATATTAAAGCACAAAAACGTTAATAACTCTAAAGATAAATGCATTTGATTACTTATACTTTGCACAGATAAATATTTTGTAAATATAAACCAATAAACAAAATTTGGTAACAATCGGTCCACAACTGACCCTAGCTCCCATATCAGGCCCTTTACCGGAAATGATATAAATCACGGAATTTTGAAAAAATGGCACATAGTATATGTATGTATGTCTCTAAGACTTAAGAAAAACTTGTTCAATTGTTGGTTCATATTTGACCTTAGTAGTGAAGGGTATTATGTAGTCGGGCTTGACCGACTATAGCTTTTCTAACTTGTTTTTAATTTGACTAGTGCAATTTTTCTTGTTTCTCCAATTGAACTTGGTTCGTATAGAGAACTTATAATATGCTTATGTATTTTACAAAATAATATGTAAAGGAAAGCGTCTAGCGTCCGTCACAGTACATATTTTTTACAAATAAATATTTATTAAATACAAAATTTAAGAACTCATGTCTGTCTTATTCATAAACCAATAACACTGTCTATATCCACAGATTAAATTGAAGATATTAGGTGTTAAAAAATATACAGTGGGGCAAATTTGATGATTTTAAAATATGATTTTTTTTTATTTTTGGGACACTCTAACATCTAGCCCCAGCACTCTTGAGACGAAAAAAAGATACAAAAAGTGCAAAACTTTAAAAAAATATATGTATTTAGCCGTTTTGTGAAATATTAAATTGTGTCCAAAAATCGCATTTTAACCGCGAACATCAAAAGGAAGGAGATAAAATTCGGGAACAAATAAAACCATTACTTTCACTGATTAACGAATCCCTAAAAAAAAATATAAAATATGAATTTTTTTCTAATGAAAAACATTAAAGTAAAAACTGCATCGTCCGTCACGTAGCGTCCGCAACAGTTCATATATAGATTTTTGGTGAAACTGGAAACTTGAAATTTGTTTATAAAAGCTGTTTTGTAATCCTCTGATTTTCCTCTATCTTTAATGTATTTACATTTTTTTAATACTATGAACGGTTTGATAAAATTTACAGAAACACGTGTTGAAAAAAAGTCACTTCCATTTTTTGTAGCGTCCGTCATAGCTCTTTAAAAGCGAATATCTTTTTCCTCCAAAAGAAGTATGTAGATTAACAAACACCATTTGATTTCACAATCGATGTGCTAATATTCCCTGAAATCTGTACAAAGATATCTAGTGTAGAACGACAATGGGATACATTTAAGTACAACAAAATCCGTACAAATGTATCGTCCGTCACACTGGATTTGCCCTTATATTTTTTGTTTATTTCAATAAAATTATATCCCAGACATTTTCATGAATGGATTTCAATGAAATTCACAAAAAGGTTATAGTAGCTAAATTTTGATGCAAGACCGATCTTTAAAAGTAACTTGAATAAGTATCAAATTATATATATCCACTATCAAATTGTATTATATTTAGAAACACATTTTACTTATCTACGAGGGTGCAGCTAATTCAAAATGTGGACCAAATTCGAAAAAAGTTGTTAGCTTTTGTTGAACAAACATTTAAAAGTATCTAAGTGGTTTCCCTAATCTAATGGACAGACGGACATAAACTTCTTTTTGTATTTTTGTGTTTCCGTAAGTTTTTTATATGGGAGCTATGGTCGAATGGTGACCGATTATAACAAAATTTTGAACACTGGCTGGCATTGACACAAGACTTCCTTGCACTAAATTTAGTGATTATATATGTTACAGTTTTGGATTTATTGACATTTAAGTGTATTTTAGGTGAAATTTAGGCTGTTTCCGTAAGTTTTTTGTATGGGAGCTATGGTTAAATGTGAACCGATTTCGATGAAATTTGATATGCTGTGTAGTGCTTATGGAAAACTTCTATATACCAAATTTTATAATCATAGCTATTATAATTTGTCATTTATTAGCAAATAAGCGATTAGCCTAGACGAGGTTATACTGGAGCTATGATCAAATGTTAACCGATTTTGCCCGAATTCAATATCAAAATTGTCCAAGAAATGAAGAATATTTATGCCAAATTTCAGTGACATATATATTTTCGTTAATAATTTATCGTGCCGACAACAGACAGACAGATAGACAGACAGACAGACAGACAGACAGACAGACAGACAGACAGACAGACAGACAGACAGACAGACAGACAGACAGACAGACAGACGGGCAGACGGATAGATAGACAGACAGACAAACAGACAGACAGACAGACAGACAGACAGACAGACAGACAGACAGACAGACAGACAGACAGACAGACAGACAGACGGACATCGCATATTATGGAAATTACAAACGGAATGACAATCTCAATATACCCCCCATTCTTTTTGGTGGTGGGTATAATTGAATCATCAAGAATCAAAGTATAATAATCATAAAGAAATACAGCCTTGAATGACCCTGTTAAAAATTTATGTTAAGTGCAGTTTCAAATTAACAGACAACCACTTCATAAACTATAATTTATTTCACTAATTGCTGTCAAAAACTACTAATAAAATATAAGATAATATTTAAAAACACATTAGACTCTTTTTCGCAATTTCGTGTGTTTCGTTTTAAATTTTAATGAATATTTAGCTCAGTGAACTTTTAAAAGATAAATTGATTTTCAAACTGTTATATTTTGTTAAAATTAAATATTTATAT
Source organism: Stomorhina lunata (assembly GCA_933228675.1). Lineage (NCBI taxonomy): Eukaryota > Metazoa > Arthropoda > Insecta > Diptera > Rhiniidae > Stomorhina > Stomorhina lunata. The sequence continues at coordinate 84,646,445 of OW121744.1, read as the reverse complement.
TTGTTTACAGTTTTCAATTTTTAATGAAGTTAAACAAAGTCTTAACGGGTCAATTTTGCTTTGAAAATTAAGTTATTTCGAAAATTTACCTTCGATGACCTTGACCAATTGATTTATTGAATATAATAGAGGAATACCTGAAGAGTTTGTCTATAATTATTAATCATTACCCATTATTAAGCGCACTGTAGGTTGACGAATGTTGCTACTAAATGAAGACTTTAAATATTTTTTTCTGTGTAATTAATCTTTAAATATTTTTACGATTTTAAAGAATAATTTTAAAAAAGAGCGATTTAATTAACGGCTCAATTGTTTATTGCAACCGAATTTTAGTTGCTTCGACTACTGGCAACACAACCAGTAAAAAAATTATGCTGTATATGGCAACACTTGTCAGCTGCTAAAAGTTATCGAAAATTGTGACTGGCAACTAAGAAGAAAAATTAATGAAAAAAGGTAAAAAAAGAAAATATAAATATTACAACTTTTAAAAATTAGTATCGCTTTAAGATATTTTCAAATCGAAATTTCAAAAAAATCTATAACTGAAATAACTTATTACTGGCAACTAGAATTGACTCTTGTTGCCATCTACTATATGATTATTATTTGGCAAGGCAACCATATATAATGCCATTTTGGCAATTGGCCACACAATTAAAGTTGAGTTGCAATACACAATCGAGCCATGAAAAAGAATTTGGATTTAATGTCTTCAAGCAATTGAATTATAACAAGGTTCAATAATATATGTATATTTGAGCACAAACTCGAAAGGTCTCATAGAAGCAATTGTATCTTTAGATCAGAAACTGAAGCCTATTTTCGGTGTAAAGACAAATCGTACAATAAAAATGGCATATTAAAAGATATATGACCGTTATAGGCGTTATTCTGTGTTAGCATACGACGAGAGGCAAGGAAGCATTTAAACATTAAGTTAACAAGTCATGAGGGATTGGCCTAAAAAAATGAATTGAAGAAACAGTTGCAGACTATAACTGCATCCTAAGTCTGATTGTTGGCTCTAGTTTTCAAGATATATATTTTTTTTTGCCGAAAAACGTTTTTATACTTTCCATAAAAAAGAGTGGGAGGTATATTGAGATTGTCATTCAGTTTGTAATTTCCTTAATATTGGCTCAAAAACCAAAAAGAATACATATTCTGAGTCCTTATGAAGTTCTTAGACGATAACTGATTTCATCGAAATCGGTTCACATTTAACCAAAGCTTCCATACAAAACACTTACGGAAACAGCCTAAATTCAACATTTAATATATGTAAATGCCAATAAATGATAAACTGTAATAGCTATGGCCACTCTAAATTTTACAAAAAATAAGCTTTATATAAATACCTGCACATGTATAAAATTTGTGACAATTGGTGACCATTTAGCTATAGTTCTTACGTATATAACAACCCCTTCTTATACCCACCATCAAAAAAGAATGGGGGGTATATTGAGATTGTCATTCCGTTTGTAATTTTCTTAATATTAGCAATGTCTGTCTGTCTGTCTGTCTGTCTGTCTATCTGTCTGTCTGTCTGTCTGTCTGTCTGTCTGTCTGTCTGTCTGTCTGTCTGTCTGTCTGTCTGTCTGTCTGTCTGTCTGCCTGTCTGTCCGTCTGTCTGCCTGTCTATCTGTCTGTCTGTCTGTCTGTCTATCTGTTTGTCTGTCTGTTGTCGGCTCGATAAATTATTAACGAAGGTATATATGTCACTGAAATTTGGCATAAATATTCTTCATTTGAATTCGGACAAAATCGGTTAACATTTGATCATAGCTCCAGTATAACCTCGTCTAGGCTAATCGCTTATTTACTAATAAATGACAAATTATAATAGCTATGATTATAAAATTTGGTATATAGAAGTTTTCCATAAGCACTACACAGCATATCAAATTTCATCGCAATCGGTTCACATTTAACGGTTCACATAGCTCCCATACAAAAAACTTACGGAAACAGCCTAAATTTCACCTAAAATACACTTAAATGTCAATAAATCCAAAACTGTAACATATATAATCACTAAATTTAGTACATGTCAATGCCAGCCAGTGTTCAAAATTTTGTTACAATCGGTCACCATTTGACCATAGCTCCCATATAAAAAACTTACGGAAACACAAAAATACAAAAAAAAAAGTTTATGTCCGTCTGTCCATCAGATAAAAGAGCGAGGGAAACCACTTAGATACTTTTAAATGTTGAACTATAAAGCTAACAACTTTTTTCGAATTTGGTCCACATTTTGAATTAGCTGCACCCTCGTAGAAATGTGAGATATGTTTCTAAATATAATACAATTTGATAGTGGATTTATATAATTTGATACTTATTCAAGTAACTTTTAAAGATCGGTCTTGCATCAAAATTTAGCTACTATAAGCTTTTTGTGAATTTCATTCAAATCAATTCATGAAAATGTCTGGGATATAATTTTATTGAAATAAACAAAAAATATATGGGCAAATCCTGCGTAACGGACGATACATTTGTACGGATTTTGTTGTACTTAAATGTATCCCATTGCTGTTCTACATTAGATATCTTTGCACAGATTCCCGATAATATTAGCCCATCGATTGTGCTATCGATATACTTCTTTTGGAGCAAAAAGATATTCACTTTTAAAGAGCTGTGACGGACGCTACAAAAAATGGAAGTGATTTTTTTTTTTCAATATGTGTTTCTGCAATTTTCATCAAATCGGTCTTAGTAATAAACAAATTGTAAATACATTAAAGATAGAGGAAATTCAGAGGATTACACAACAGCTTTTATAAAATATTTTAAAGTTTCCAGTTTCACCAAAATTCTATAAATTAACTGTTGCGGACGCTACGTGACGGACGAGACAGTTTTTACTTGAATGTTTTTTATTAGGAAAAAATTCATATTTCCTATTTTTTAAAAGGATTCGTTAATCAGTGAGAGTAATGGTTTTATTTGTTCCCGAATTTTATCTCCTTCCTTTTGATGTTCGCGGCTTAAATGCGATTTTTGGACACAATTTAATATTTCACAAAACAGCTAAATACATATATTATTTAAAGTTTTACACTTTTTACGTCTTATTTTTCGTCCCAAAACCTGTGAACAACCTGATATGTATATAACATCCCCTTTTTATATCTACAATTAAAAAAAGATTGCACCTACGAAATTAGGTAGCTATCAATTACTGATAAGTCCAGACTTTATACACGATAGATACATTAGGAACTCCTTGCAAAATATATGGACCTGTCATATTACTTTCAACGCATTTGCCCTAACTATTAAGCACAACGAAAAGTATTTAACGGCTTATTAATGTATAACTATACCCGGTTGTGGGACCAAATTTTGTGCAAAGAAAATACTAGGGAAACCACTTAGTAGATACTTTTAAATGTTGAACTATAAAGCTACTGCAACCGAATTAAGTCCAAAAATTTTAGCAACAATACCAATACCAAGAAACAGTTGCCTATTTTCTGTGACACTTCCCGGTCTTAGTGAATCTTACGGCTAATTATTTGGGAAACTCTGCAAGTTTTTTCTTTATTTTCAAGTAACACAAGCCACCCTTTTTAACCTAAACTAACTTCTTAGTTAAAATCAATATCCATATTTAATATGTATATTAATTAAGTTAATATCCAAACTCTTTTAAGTCTAAAGATATTTAAATTATATTCAAAAATTCAGTTATAAAAGTATTATTTTTCCTAATATGGGTCTCGCAATAAAAAGAAATATTTTGAATTAATAATTATTCAAATTTTAATATTTCTTTACATTTCTGTTTTTAGTCATCAAGAATTCCTATAATTTCAAGCATAAATTTCAACACGTTTTATAGGCCATCATCGGTTGTCTTTTCCGTACGGTTTTATTAAAACTTAAAACTTTTCAGACATTGTCTATGGAAAGTGGTAAAAATCGGCGTACGTGATACCTTGATTTCAAAAACATTAAGTCAACCCTATTACAATAATTTTTTTATTTATAAGCCATGACAGACTTGTCATGGCTTATTAATCTAAATTAACATAAAATTTTGGTTAAATATTCAAAAATGTTTTTGTTATTCTAAAAATTTTGGGAACTTTTTGTCATGATCATTTGGAATGAAATTGAAATCAGCACCTACTTAATATTTAAGTGTAGAATTAAAAAAATTCCTAATTATTGTAATTAGCTTCTTTAGATACAAAAGATATGAAAACTTTAATATAATTATCACTAGTCTCACTTTTTGCAAAGAGACACGAATTTCTCACAGTTTATAAATTAATGCACAGTGGTTAAAAATTTCTAAACAATTGATTAGATTTATAATAAGTTTTCATTAAAGCAAATTTCTTTAAAATATATAGAAAAGGAAATGAGTTATTGAAAAATCTGTATGACCTAGAATCCCAATAATCCCAGCAAAACTTTGGTAATGGCAAGTACTCTGATAACTGGTTACCTTGTAACGACTACAACATACCATCCGCCCCGGTTCCCCGGTTCAAATCCCCCCAAGGGCAACTATTTTTTTTAGTTTTTTTTTATTAAAAGAGTCTTTTTAAATGATTTTTGAATTTTAAGAACTTAAATATTATCTTCTGTAAAAAAAATTTGTAAAACTAACTCACGTTAATGAAAAAATACCATCATGAGTCAATTTTGATTATGTAGGGGATTTTGAATACCAAACACGATTCTAATTGGTCTTAACTTGGTAAGCCCAACTTATCTGGGTCATCCTTCATCTCAACTGTGGACACACACCTCCTCATGGTATCACCCGGGGAGCTAGTTTAACACCCATTAATATTGTGAGTTAACATGTTCCGAGAGTTGTCCCATAAGATCGATCAAAATGGATTAGGATTACGGGCTAGTAACCCTCTCTTGAAAAAAAATACAATGAAGAGGATAAAATTAGAATTGAAATGTCCCACCACCTAATGTTAGAGCAGGATGTCCGAAACTTCGATAGAAAGACCAAGTAGAGGAACATTTTTCAAAGCTTGGCCTATAAAATTGGAGAATATTCGCACAAGATCGAAATCCATGGAATTCTAAAATATGCTCGGACTTTGACCTTAACAGGTTGTAACATTTAAGTAAGTAAGAGTCAATCTTATGTAAAAACTTATACAAAAAAGAAGATTTAAATTGTTTAAGTTTTAAAATAATTTTAAAAAAGTTTTAAAATAATTACAAAAAATCGTATAAAAATTACAACAAAGCAAAAAAAGCAGGGAAAAACAAAGTTATTTTCACATGATTTTGGATCTAAAAATAAAAATTGTTTATATTAATTATAAGCTGCTAAGTTTTCAACATATGAAGTAGCTCAGTGGAAGAGTCTCTGCCTAGCAGTCGGAGGGTCTGGGTTCGAGCCCCCATGTGATCATAAAAAATATTTTGTATTTCGTTTAAAAATATATGTTTTTAATAAAACAACAACAAAAAAGTTGTTGCTGTTGTTGTTGTTGCTTTCAAATTGCTTACCCAAGTCATTACTTTTCTGCAATTGGTAAGTACTTGCCTCCAATGACATCCCCATGTTAATGTAATGACTTAAAAAGCGAATGAGTAAGTAGTTCGTGTTCAATAGTTAAACTGTTTAACTCATTATTTGGTAATGAAAAGTTTTACTGGGATAGTTTAATTACCTCAAATTTTTCTTTATATAATTTCTTCCCGATTTTCAGCACAAATTTTATTACCCTTTTGTCCATTTAAAACTTTAGTTTCAACAATTAATTTAAATAAATTTGTATAAATATACCACAAACTCTTTAATTAATGTCTAAAATTAAAATAACAATAGATCTCCATGAAATAATTTAAATTGACGTTTGTAGCCTAACCTTTAAATTGCATTTAACTAAAAACAAGTAAGAAAGTGCTATAGTTGGTCAAGCCCGACCATACGATACCCTTCACCGCTAAGGTCAAAGGTGGTATTTTTCCTGTATAAAGACAAATATTTGCTAAATTTTGACATCATACAAACATTTTCTCAAAACTTATATATTTAAGCTGTTTCCGTCATTTGGACTTATATGAGAGCTAGGGTCAAATGTGGACCGATTATCTCGAAATTTTTCAAATTTATTACAGTTGTTACAAAACTTATGTATGCAAAAAATAAACTCAAAATTTTCGTTATCTTTAGATTTACGAGCGTTTTAGTGATTTTTTGTCTCATTTAGTGCGTTTTTGAAGAAGAGTTTGTATGGGAGCTATGGTCAAATGTAGACCGATTTCAACGAAATTTGGTACAGTGATTTAAGTTTACATGAGCAATATCTGTTTTAAATTTCATGAAAAAATATTGATAATTGTGGCCAATATAGCAATTCCGGGAAGTGGGACCTATGGGAGGTACCATAAATAATGGACCGATTTTGACCAATTTCAATAGCCATGGTCCCCTTATCAAAAAAATTATCTGTGCCGAATTTCATCAAATTATCTTTAGAATTGCGACTTGTAGTTTGATTACAAGGTTTACATGGGTGTCCAGCCGTCCAGCCAGCCAGACGGACGGACGGACAGACATCGCTAAATCGACACAGAAAGTTGTTCTAATTGGTGATTCCTATTGGTATACTAAAAGGTGGGTCTAAGACAAATATTTCTATGCGTTACAAACATCAGCACAAACTTATAATACCCTTTCCACCTATAGTGGTGAAGGGTATAACAAGTAAGAAAGTGCTATAGTTGGTCAAGCCCGACCATACGATACCCTTCACCGCTAAGGTTATTTTTCCTGTATAAAGACAAATATTTGCTAAATTTTGACATCATACAAACATTTTCTCAAAACTTATATATTTAAGCTGTTTCCGTCATTTGGACTTATATGAGAGCTAGGGTCAAATGTGGACCAATTATCTCGAAATTTGGCAAATTTATTACAGTTGTTACAAAACTTATGTATGCAAAAAATAAACTTGAAATTCTAATTATCTTTAGATTTACGAGCGTTTTAAAGATTTTTGTGTCATTTAGTGAGTTTTTAAAGAAGAGTTTGTATGGGAGCTATGGTTTGGTACAGTGATTTTAGTTTACATAAGCAGTGTTTATTTTAAATTTCATGAAAAATATTGATATTTGTGGCCAACATATCAATTCGGGGAAGTGGGACCTATGGGAGGTACCATAAATAACACTGCTCTGCAGCCAAATCCTCCTTTTAATAAAACTATGTGGACTACATGGATTTTGATGCGCTAAACTCAGATCCGTTGTCGGTTTTTTTTCCATCAGATCTGGATTTTTTTTTATGGGGGTGGCAAATTTTTCCCCTTAAATTAGTCAGGTACGGAGACCTATTTCGACCTAACTCTAGAACGACTCATCCGATTTTCAAAAGTAAAACACTTGAAGATGCATAACAAAATTGCATTTATTTTAGTCTAATATAATTTTTCTGTATCTCTTATCGTTTTGGAGTTATTTAAAAATTAATGGAGAAACATTTTTTTTCGTGCGAAATTCGTAATTTTTTTCAGGTTAAAAATGTAATTTAAAAAAAGATAAATTAAAATTTTAACATTAACATGGCTGGCTGGACCCCCATGTAAACCTTGTTATCAAACTGCAGGTCGCAATTCTAAAGATAATTTGTTGAAATTTGGCACAGATCATTTTTTTGATAATGGGACAATGGCTATTGAAATTGGTCAAAATCGGTCCATTACACTGCTCTGCAAAAATTCATTTTTTGTCTTTCCTTTTAATTAAACCATGCGGACTATATGGATCTTGATGCGTTAAACTCAGATCCGTTGTCGGTTTTTTTTTCCATCAGATCTGGATTTTTTTCAATGGGCGTGGCAAATTTTTCCCCTTAAATTAGTCAGGTACGGAGACCTATTTCGTCCTAACTCGAGAACGACTCATCCGATTTTCAAAATTAAAACACTTGAAGATCCATAACGAAATTACATTTATTTTAATCTCTTATCGTTTTGGAGTTATTTAGAAATTAATGGAGAAAATTTTTTTTTCGTGCGAAATTCGTAATTTTTTCAGGTTAAAATTGTAATTAAAAAAAAGATAAAGTAAAATTTTTACATTTTAAACATTTTTCTAAGAGCTACATATCTTAAGAATAAAATAAGCTATAAACCATAAAAATCGGTTTAAAAATGTGAATTTTATTACCAATTAACCGCTGGTACCCAGTATTAATGAAATATGTGACATACATCAAACAAAACATCAATTAGGCTGTCGTCAGAGTGGACGCACATTTTTAAACCGATTTTTATAAATAAGCTATATTTTATTCTTAAGATATGTAGCTCTTAGAAAAATGTTTAAAATGTTAAAATTTTACTTTATATTTTTTTAATTACATTTTTAACCTGAAAAAAATTACGAATTTCGCACGAAAAAAAATTTTTTCTCCATTAATTTCTAAATAACTCCAAAACGATAGGAGATTCAGAAAAATTATATTAGACTAAAATAAATGCAATTTTGTTATGGATCTTCAAGTGTTTTAATTTTGAAAATCGGATGAGTCGTTCTCGAGTTAGGACGAAATAGGTCTCCGTACCTGACTAATTTAAGGGGGAAAATTTGCCACGCCCATAAAAAAAATCCAGATCTGATGGAAAAAAACCGACAACGGATCTGAGTTAAGCGCATCAAGATCCATATAGTCCGCATGGTTTAATTAAAAGGAAAGACAAAAAATTAATTTTTGCAGAGCAGTGTAATGGACCGATTTTGACCAATTTCAATAGCCATGGTCCCATTATCAAAAAAATGATCTGTGCCAAATTTCATCAAATTATATTTAGAATTGCGACCTGCAGTTTGATAACAAGGTTTACATGGGGTCCAGCCGTCCAGCCAGCCAGACGGACGGACGAACATCGCTAAATCGACTCAAAGTGATTCTAAGCCTATTGGTATACTAAAAGGTGGGTCTAAGACAAATATTTCTATGCGTTACATACATCAGCACAAACTTATAATACCCTTTCCACCTATGGTGGTGAAGGGTATAATAACAAAGAAAAAAATCCACTTTGTCAAAAAAAAAATACGCTTTAAGTAGCATCCGCCATTTAAGTCAAAGTAATTTTTAATTATTATATAAATCTTCTTTTCATAAAGATGTTTTTATAAGGAAATCAAACAACACCCACTTCGTATCTCAAGCCAAATATTGCATAACAGCTTAAATGCTACTTTATTCAATATTCTGGATACTTATACACTCAAAGAAAAGTTATGATTGTGATAACAATCAAAAACACACGAGACCATAATATTGTCAGAATTATGGTTGTAGGCCAAACAAGTAATTGTTAAAGAATAACAATAACATTTTAAAGGATAGAGTGTGGCAAGGAGCACATCAAAACTTATTGCTTTTGATGTCGCTAATAACTTTTCTCGATTTATATTGAACTTCCTCAGAGATCGCACTATACATTAGGGTGGAGCGAAAAACAACTTTTATTGAAATTCGATATGCCTGGGTTTAAAATCGATGCTTTACATCCTAAGGTGCTCAGAAAAAAAATTTTTGTTGTCCTAGGTCAATGTTCTGAGGTGGCGCACAGGACATTTATTTCTAGGACCTTTTTGTATGGGGAAAAATTGGAGTTTTTTCGGTTTTTGGTAAATTTCAACTAATAATGATATGTTTTTGGCAAAACTATTGATTGCATGTAGAAGACAACTAAATAAGCTTTTATTAGAGTCATAAAAATTAAACATCCATGCAGTAGTTTTTAAGTTATTGCAATTTGCCCTAGAAAATTCATGTCTTTTCAACACGCCTACAGATATGCAGCAAAATTTAAAGCATTTTAGTCCCCATGTCTGTTAAGGATAAAAAAAATATTTTTAATAAAACAATATAACCAATCTTAAAAATAACTATTTTTTATTAATTTTGATCGAAATTTGCCACTAAATTCATAGTATTTCGTATTTTTGCCATTAAAAATCCGAATTTTGATCTTTGACCCCGATGAAAAAAGGGTCATCCAATATTGAAAAAAAAGTTCAAGAGGACATTCCTCAATGACTGGACAATAAAATTCAGTATTAGCTTTATCAAAAGAAAACTTAAATAAAATTTACTATGCATCTACATAAATAATGTCCAAAAAATTTACTTTTTCGCGAAATTTTACTATTTCAAGTCACAGAAACGATGAAACCATATGAGATATCAAACTGAACTTTTTTGGATTTTATTACCACATCTGTCTATTTTAACCTCCCGATTAAATACTTCGAAATTTTTAATATTTTTTAACAAAATTTTCTAAAACTTAAAAAGTGAGTTTTGAAACTGTCCTTAAAAAAGTACCATTTCCAGTATAAAAAAAAACTATGTAAATTTAATTATATAGATATTACGCAACGCTCTTATGACTTTTGTTACGGTAAAGAAATTTTGTATGCGCATTTCTATTAAAATATGTTAAACAGGGGGGTGGGGGGTGGATTAAAATTCTGCGAAAATAGCGTTACGTGATATGTGAACAACTGAAAAGTCTCTTATTTAGAGAGATATAATGATGAAATTTGGCACAGTTAATTTTTACATAAATTTCAACTACTGTCCCGAATTTTGTGACAATCGGTCAATAGGATACAGGTTCCATATAACCGAGCAAACTTGACGCATTATTATAACCTTCACCACCATAGGTGGATATAAGTTCACTTCTTGAGTCTATTTAATGATGTCAGTTAGTTCGACCGTCTGGCTGGCTAGACCCCCATTTAAACCTTGTAATCAAAGTACAGGTCGCAACTCGGAAGGTAATTTGATTAAATTTGGCACAGGCAATTCTTTTGGTAGTTGAACTATGGCTATTGAATAGGTCCCACTTCCGGGAACTGATATTTTGGTCACGAAATTCATTGCAACTAACACTGCTTATGTAAACAGAAATTACTGTACCAAATCTGTTGAAATCGGTCCATATTTGACCATAGCTCTCATACAAACTCTTCAGTCCAAACTCACTAAAACAGACAAAAATCACATAAATATTCGTAAATCCGAAGATTTATATACGTAATTTTTGTAAAAAGTGTAATCAAATTGCTGAGTTTTTGGACAATCGGTCCAGATTTGACCCCTGCTTCCATGCCGAGACAATCGAATTTAGAATTTTTGAGTTAGTAAACATCTGGCAAAACGGTTGTGTTTCAGAAAATAATCGATTTTTATATTTTGTGCATACATACATAATTCCCACGACATTCCAATTCGAACAAGGAGTACTTCTCTCAGACAATGAGCTGCAACCGATTCTATTTTTACACTCATTGAAAGGGACCTACGTTTTAACTCTAGGTCCGAACGCTTTTTTTGAAAATTTATTTTTTCTAGTGGGTCTGGCCAATATATATATATATACTTATATATATATACATATATATGTACATATATATGTACATATATATATATATATGTATATATTTATATATACATATATATATATATATATATAGATCGAAGCAGCAAGGACTTTTGGAACCTTTGCATCTAAGAGGCTAAAAACGGGTAAAAAGGGGAAAAAAACGCTATATCTCCGAAAGTTATAGGTATAAAAACAAAATTAAAATTACGTTTTAAAAAGCTATGCAAATAAGCGAACAGGTATTTAGTACTTTTTTGAAACTATGTCATATTAGGGATAAAAAAGGGTGAAAATAGTTTTTTGGTACCTTTTTAACCCACTCTTATATTTTAAACTAAAGAACATAGAAAGAAACTTTGTATTGCAATCAATAGATGTGAAAGACACATTAAACGCGTATTTGGTACTTTTTTGATTTTGGGGCCAAAATGGGTAAAAAAAAGGGATAAAATGATAACTTAACATCTCAAAAAGTAATATGAATAGAAACATTATGTTAACTCCGTTTTAATAAAATGTACCGAATTCAATTGGTACCAAAGAAGTACCAAACATGCATATGGAACTTTTTGAAATTTGGCGATAAAAAGGGGAAAAAATTAGTAATGTTATACCTTTAAAATAAATGACTGTTTGTCTGTGTGTATGTTCTTTATAGAATAGTAAACTGTGAATTTGATCATGTTATGCTCTTTGGCGAAGATGTTGCGGATAAGCCGGCGAAGGTTTTTAAATTGATAAGACTAATTTCCGACAGATGGCGCCACTGAAAATTACTAAAAATTAATTAAATTGTAAACTGTACATTCGATCATGCTATGATCTTTAGCAAAGTTGTAGCTCATGAGCCGGCGAAGGCTTTTTAGTTGGTATGAATAATTTTCGACAGGTGGCGCTACTGAAACTTACTCTAAGTCAATTTATTCGTAAGCTGTATATTTAATCATGCTGCAATCTTTACCAAAGTTGTTGCACATGAGCCGAGGAAGGTATCTCAGTTGGTATGAAAAAATGTTGACAGGCGGCGCCACTAAAATTTACTCAAAGTCAATTTAATCGTAAGCTGTATATTTAATCATGCTATATATATTCAGCAAAGTTGTTGCGGATTAGCCGACGAAGGTTTATGAATTGGAATAAGCAAAGTCCGACAGGGGGAGCCACTGAAAATTACTCAAAGTGAATTAAATCGTAAACTGTGCATTTGATCATGTTATTATTACGCATAAGCAGACGAAGGTTTCTTAGTTGGTGTGAACAACTTCAGGTGGCGCCACTGAAAACTACTCAAAATTAATTAAATCCTAAACTGTGCATTTGATCAGACTATAATCTTTAGCAAAGTTGTTGCGCATGAGTCGACGGAGGTTTCTGTTGATATGATTAATTTCCAAAATTATTAAAATGAGTTAAACTGTAAACTATGTTGGTCGGACAAAATAAATAAAATAATTCAAAATTTACTGAATATTTGTACAATGTCTTTCCTCTAAATTTATTTTAGTACTTTATAAAAAAAATATATAAAAACTTTTTAATTTGCCTCAAAATGCTTATCATAAAGCTCCGAGCAAGGCTCGGAGCCTTGCACAATTTTTATACGGAACACTCCTAACATTGGCAATATAAAAGCATAGCCACTACTTAAGTAGGGTGCAAAAACCCAACTTTTTTTATACCCACCATCAAAAAGAATGGGGGTATATTGAGATTGTCATTCCGTTTGTAATTTCCTTAATATTGGCTCAAAAGCCAAAAACGATATATATTCTGAATCCTTATGAAATTCTAAGACGATTGAGCGATGTCCGTCTGTCTGTCCGTCTGTCTGTCTGTCTGTCTGTCTGTTGAAATCACGATAACGCCTAAACGAAAGGAGCTAGCTCACTGAAACTTAGTAAAAATATTCTTCAGAAAATTTTGGTATTGAAATTGGGCAAAATCGGTTCACATTTGACCATAGCTCCCGTATAACCTCGTCTAGGCTAATCGCTTATTTGTTAATAAATGACAAATTATAGCAGCTATGATGACAAAATTTGGTATATAGAAGTTTTACATTAGCCCTAGACAGCGTGTAAAATTTCATTAAAATCGGTTCACATTTAGCCATAGCTCCCATACAAAAAACTTACGAAAACAGCCTAAATTTCACCTAAAATACACTTAAATGCCAATAAATCTAAAAGTATAACAGATATAACCACTAAATTTGGCACAAGAAAGTCTTATGCCAATGCCAGCCAGTGTGCAAAATTTTGTCGCAATCGGTCACCATTTGACCTAGCTCCCATATAAAAAACTTACGAAAACACAAAAATTCAAAAAGAAAAGGGGATTTATGTCCGTCTGTCCGTCAGATAAAATCGTGATAGCTCCTTAACTACAAGAGCTAGTAAAATTAAATTAAGCACAAGGAAGTCTTATGTCAATGCCAGCCAGTGTGCAAAATTTTGTCACAATCGGTCACCATTTTACCATAGCTCCCATATGAAAAACTTATGGAAACACAAAAATACATAAAGAAAAGGTTGTTTATGTCCGTCTGTCCGTCAGATAAAAGCACGATAGCGCCTTAACGAAAAGAGCTAGAGGAACAAAATTTTACAAAAGTATTTTGGATATCTTGAAAAAGATGTGTGTTGAAAATGGACAAAATCGGTTCAAATTTAGTTAGAGCTCCCATATAACCCCGCCCCGGGAAACACATTAATGCTGATAAATTGAATACAATTGTAATAGCTATGACGATTAAATTTAAAATAGGGAAGTTTTATGCAATTTTTGATCAGTTTAACAAATTTTATAGGAATCAGTCCATATTTGACTTTAGCTTTCATATAAAAAACACTCACGGAAACCAAAAATTTTAGCAAAGGCCAGTTAAAAGCTTTTAAATTAGAAACAATGATAGCTATGGCCACTAAATTTTGCAAGAATAAGCTCTATATATATACCAGCCAGTGTGTAAAATTTTGTTACAATCGGTCAACATTTGGCTATAATTCTTATATATATAGCATCCCCTTTTTATATCTACAATCAAAAAGATTTGGAGGTAATGGGTGTTTTTTTAGAGGTATAGAACTTCGAATTGAAATAAAACACAAGAAAATCGTTTTAATGTCCATCAATTTGGCTTTATTGGAAGGACAATTTTATGCCATTAATGTTTAAATATGATTTCGGGCATGTGGCCGCCGCGGCTGGCTCGAATAAAGCCAATTCTGCTGGTCCAATTTTCAACTACTTTTTCGAGCATATGGGGCCGTATGTTGGCAATAACGCCACGAATGTTGGCTTCCAAGTCCCCTAACGTTTCTGGTTTGTTGGCGTAGACGAGCGACTTCACATATCCCCAAAGAAAATAATCCAGTGGTGTCAAATCGCACGATCTTGGTGGCCAATTGACAGGTCCATTCCGCGAAATTATGCGCTCATCGAATGTTTCCTTCAATAAATCAATTGTGACGTGCGCTGTGTGGCATGTAGCGCCGTCTTGTTGGAACCACAACTCATCCACATTCATGCCATCCAATTGGGGAACAAAATAGTCGGTTATCATGGCTCTATACCGGTCTCCATTTATGGTAACTGACTCTCCAGCATTATTTTGGAAGAAGTATGGCCCAATGACTCCACCAGCTCATAGAGCACACCAAACAGTTAGTTTTTGTGGATGTAATGGCGTCTCAAGGGTCTCATGTGGATTCTCTTCACTCCAAATGCGGCAATTTTGCTTGTTGACGTAGCCATTCAACCAAAAATGGGCCTCATTACTGAACAAAATTTTGCGATGAAAATCAGCATCGAGATCAATCTCATTTTCGGCCCATACACCAAAATCACGACGCATTGCATGGTCTCGCGGCTTTAATTCTTGCACACGCTGGATCTTGTAAGGTCGCAAGCCAAGATCTTTGCGCAAAATCTTCCATAAAGTTGATGGACAAAGCTCCAATTGCTGTGCACGGTGGCGAATCGATTCATTCGGGTCCTCTTCAACACTTTGCTCTACAGCGGCAATTGTTTCTTCGGTGCGCACTGTTCGACGTTGCTGCGGATGCGTATTATCACATAGAGTAAACGAAGTGCGAAAACGATCCATGGTTAACCGAATTAATTGCTCTGATGGACGATTATGTCGACCATAAAATGGACGGAGCTTGCGGTAAACTTCGCGAACTGAACCATTATTTTCGAAATAAATTTGCACGATTTGCAAGCGTTGTTCTTTTGTCAACCTGTTCATGATGAAATGGCAAACCAAACTAAATATTAATCACTTGACAGCTGACAAAATGGCCGCCAGTTAAAAAAGTGATGCCAACTTAAAGTTCTATACCTCAATAAAAAACACCCGATACATTCATTATATTAAGATTGCACCTATGAAATTAGATAGGCATCAATCAATGTTCAGCCCAGACTTTATATATGATAAATGCATTAGCAACTCCTAACGAAATATATGGACCTGCCGTATTACTATTAACGTGTTTAGCCTAACTACATATTTACGAAAAGTATTTAACAACTTATTAACGTAAAACTATACCCGGTTATGAGACCGAATTTTGATCAAAGTAAATACTGGGGAAACCACTAAAATATTTTTAAATGTTGAACTATAAAGCGACGGCACCCGAATTTAGTCCAAAGGTTTTACTAACCAAATACCAATCAGTATTGGTCCAGATTTTGAATTAGCTGCACCCTTGTAGATATATGAGATATATTTCTAAATTTAACACAACTTGATAGTGGGTATATAAGATTCGGCACAGCCGAATATAACACTCTTACTTGTTAATTATTACATCACTTTTAGTTTTAGTGTCATTCACTTGAATTCATCAGTTGATTTTGAAGATGATGATGAAAATAAAAAGATGATGATGTTGGTGGATAAATAAATAATGTAGGAATAAAAAAATTTTAAAAACAAATATTTATTTTTTTTTATTCATTGAAATAGTTGAGGATGGATGATGATATTTGCTTTTTCGTCATTCATGCGAATTAACTTTTTATTTAAAGAAAAAAAAATATTGCTTAAAAATGTGAAAAAATACTTTAAACTTGTTGGTAGGTATTAATTATAAAACAAGATTTGCTTTAAAATCTTGTTTGTCATAGTCTGCGTTTTTAAAATTGCACAGAATTTATAGATTTACGCAAAATTCCATTCAATTTTATGCAAATTTTAATTAAATTAATTGAAAATGACTAAAATTTATGACTTTAAATTTTAATTTCTGTTTGAAGCTGAAGGTTTTTTTTTGTTCGACATCTGTTATTTAGCATATTCAAATTTTAAGGCGTTAAATTGAAATTGTGAAAATTTTTTGGGTCACTCCAGCAAAAAATGCTAATTATAGAGTAAGTCGCTAAGTTACCTTGATGTTAAGATAAATTACTATTTAGTATGGGATTCAAATTTAATTTTCTACGTACTTATATTTTGAGTAATATAAGTAAATCAGTGTGAAAATTAGATCATAGTTAGAGTATTAAAGTACAGTCTAAGTACACATAGATATAATCTGAAATAATGAATTTAAGACTATATTCTGAATATAAGACTCGTATATGACTCCAATAAGACTATAATAGTGTAAATATAACACTGTAGTATTTTTTTTTTTTATATGTTTGTACTTTATTATTGAATCTTTCTAAAAAGAAAATAACAATAAGTAATCAAAACTTAATCTAAAATTATATTATATAGAGTTTGCCAGTGCAACTCCATTTAAGATTTATAACGAATTTGAAGAAAATTAGTGAGAGGCTAGGTCCAAGGTATCCATCCTTCTTAATCGTTAGTGGCCTTCAAATTGCAAAAGCTGTCTTGCAAGAATATTTGGGTGAACATGCAGCTTGGAAATATATTTTGTACAGAACCTTCTAATCTCCTCTTGGACTAGTGGAACATTTAAATCTCTATGGATATTAATATTTCTGATGTACCAGGGAGCACCAGTTATTAAACGTAAGATCCTTGATTGTCTTCTCTGTAATTTGGCAATGTTAGAAGCAGAAGCCGTTCCCCATAGCTGAATACCATATGTCCATATTGGTTTAATAATTGATTTGTACAAAGGACTTTGTAGTCTAACTCCAGAGCAGATTGTGGGCCAATGAGCCAGTTTAGTTCAGCGGATTTCAATTTAATCTGAGTTAACTTACAGTCGATGTGATGGGACCAAGTGAGACGGCGATCTAAATGTATGCCAAGGTACCTAACGTGTGAACACTCGGGAATCGTCACGTTGTTAATCATGATTGGAGGACAGTTATCTCTTCTCAGAGTAAACGTTACATGAACACACTTTGTAGGATTTACCTTAATTTTCCATTTGTTCAGCCATATTTCCAGCTGGTGAATATGGGATTGTAGTAGTGCAGAAGCGATTTTGGGATCGGTATCAATACTAATAAATGCTGCATCATCTGCGAATGTAGATGTATATGTATGTGCATTAGTTGGCATATCTGCTGTAAAGATAATATATAGCAGAGGACCCAATATACTACCCTGTGGAACACCAGCAGCAATTTTCCTAGGAGAAGAATATTCATCTTTTGATCGAATTCGGAAGGTTCTATTGGACAAATAACTTTTTAAGAGTTTATGTGTACTTGCTGGAAGCAGATTTACAATTTTGCTTATAAGTCCCTCATGCCAGACCTTATCGAATGCTTGTGAAATATCGATGAACAAGGCGGAACAATATTGTTTATTTTCGAAGGCTTTACGGATCATTGTTGTTATTCTATGTACTTGTTCGACTGTACCATGACATTCGCGGAAACCGAATTGATGATCAGGAAGAATATCCATCCAATTTATGGATGTGCTTAAAGTGGAAATAAGTAGCTTTTCAAACAATTTCGAAATAATTGAAAGTAAGCTTATAGGCCTATAAGATGAAACTTGAGTAAGGTCCTTACCTGGTTTTGGAATCATAACGATTTCTGAAATCTTCCAGGAAACTGGAAAATATCCCAAACGAAGAATCGCGTTGTATATAAATAATAAAATTCTTAAAGCTGAATTAGGAAGGTTGAAAATCATTGACGGAGAAATTCTGTCAATTCCAGGAGACTTTTTTAGGTTAAGCCTTTGTATATTTGATATAAGTAAGGAAAAAGGAAATCTCAATGGGGAACTCATATTGTCATCCATAATATAAGAGCCTATGTCACTATTTGTTTCGTTTGGTGTAAAAACTTTTTCTAAATGCTTAGCAAAAGCATCAACTTTTCCGCAAGGATCTCTTGCCCAAGAACCATCTTCGAGCCTAATTGGAGACTCATATGCAGTTGGACATTGCATATCAGCCTTCCAGAGGCTGAAGTTTTTTTCATTAGAGGAATCTAAGTTTTTTAAGTACGTGTCAAGAGTTTTTTGTTCATTGGACTTCAATGCGGCTTTCAATTCTTTTTGACATTGGTTAAGACGACTTTTTAAGGCAGGGGAACGACATTCTTGCCAACGTCTTCTTAGCCTTCTCTTTTCATTTACTAAAGTTTGAATATTTTGTGGAGTATTTTGGAATAGCTTATTCTTGGGTTTAATGATTGGTGTTGCCACACAGGCTGCATATGTGATGGTGTTTGTAAAAATATTTATTGCAGACTCGATGTCTGTAGAACTTCTGAGAGGAATATTCAGTGGGAGATGGGAACTCACATACATTTTGTATTTCAACCAGTTTGTATTCCTGTTTGGATCAAAATGTCTCTGTTCATGAACTACACTGGAAA
Source organism: Stomorhina lunata (assembly GCA_933228675.1). Taxonomy (NCBI): domain Eukaryota; kingdom Metazoa; phylum Arthropoda; class Insecta; order Diptera; family Rhiniidae; genus Stomorhina; species Stomorhina lunata. The sequence continues at coordinate 84,627,255 of OW121744.1, read as the reverse complement.
TTTCATAAAAATTTAAAATAGAAGGTGAATGGTCGGATGATAAATCTAATGATGAGCAGACGGATATTTGGCTTCTTTTTATATTTTTTGTAATGGCAAAATCGATCAAATCGGGAATCTTATTTAAATCGGAGGGCCAATACGTTGGATGACCGCTAGATACTGCGTCCAGCTTATGCGAAGAAATGGCACTTAATAGCTGTCTTCCCCTGGGCGTAATAAGGCGAGAGCCCCAAAACGTGTGTTTCGCGTTATAATCACCAGCCGTTATGAAGCTTGATCCAAGTGTATTGAAGAAATCAAGGAATTGATCTTTTTTAGTGTTATGTCTTGGAGGACAATAAATTGAAGACAATGTAATTTTATAATCTATTAGTTTAATGGATGTTGCCTGAATATGTTCTTTTTCGTAATCTGGCAATCGAAAGTGCCTAATTTTGTTCTGTATAAGTATAGCCGTACCACCACATGCTCTGTCACTTGGATGTTCTGTACCATAAGTCAAAAACCCATTTATTCTGAAACAATTTTTTTGAGCAAAATGTGTTTCAGAGACCAAAAATACATCTATTTCCTGCTCGAGCAGGAAATGTTCAACTTCTTTTTTGTGTTGGCTGAGGCCGTTTGCGTTCCAAAAACATAACACTGTAGTATGAACATATTTTTTTTAACTCCGAACGACTCTACCAGATGGTACTTAAAGCAGAGATGGCAAACATGGTACAATTTTACTTTCTTGATACATTTTTAACCCGATTAATACAGTAGTACTACTGCATTTTTCTTGGTACAATTTCAAAATTTTAAAGGACCCAGGAGTACTGGTTGAAATGTATAAGTGACTGTATGAAATTTTGGTTGAAACTGGTTCATATCCGACCCATTCAAGGTTTGTGTACTATAAACGAATTTGGACAAGTAGGGTAGAAAGGGGAGCATTTGCCACTTGTTTTTAAAAGTGCTCTAGGTTTCTTATCGTGAGAGTTATCATAATTTTTTTTTGTTCTTCATAGGTACCTATATATCGGGTGGTTAAATTTCAAGGGCCGATGTTGATTTTGAATAAAACACAAACTATTTAGGAAATTATTGTAATTTTATTTTATTATGATAAAGAGTGTTCCAAAAAAAATATGCATTTACTATTTTAGACAAAATTTATCCATAGTGCAAGAAATAATTTATTTTTTGATCAAGTTAGTTTCTATAGAGATGTCAGATACTATTATTTTAGAAATTATTAATTTTCAATAGTTATTTCAATCAAAATGGACTGCGAAAAAAAAGTTCGTGAAAATATAATTAAAACTTTTCAAAAAAATCCGTCATGGACTTTTAAAAAAATAGCTAAAAATTTGAAAGTTGACCCTCGAACGGTTTCTAATGCCATCAGACGGTATAAGGAAAACCTGAGCATTGAAAGAAAACCTGGATCAGGGAGGAAAAAAGGTCCTACAGATATTGGTAAGGCAAAAGAAGTCGAGCGACTCTTTCGAAGAGCGCCTAACACTTCTTTAAGAAAAGCAGCTCGTACGGTGAAATGTTCTACGAATTTTGCACATAGAGTCAAAGCTTATGCTGGACTGAAGACATACAAAGTCCTTAGAAGCAAAAAAACGAGCGAAAAAATTGAAGTCTGATTTTATAAAAAAATACACCTGTTGTGTGATGGATGATGAAACATACGTACTGGCAGACTTTTCTCAACTTCCTGGTCAAGATTTTTATGTTGCTGATAAACAGGGCAATGTTCGGCAAGAGTTTCGCACAAAAAAAACAAAATTCCCAAAGAAGTTTCTCGTGTGGCAAGCTATTTGCAGTTGTGGCAAAAGAAGTAAAGTATTTGTGGCATCTGGCACAATAAACACAGAAATTTATATAAAGGAGTGCCTACAAAAACGGTCGTTACCCTTTTTAAGAGAGCACAGGGTGACTACATTTTTTTTTGGCCCAATTTGGCATCATCCCATTATGGAAAAAAGGCACTTGAGTGGTACTCAAAGAATAATGTCATTTTTGTACCACGAGAGGCAAATCCACCTAACTGTCCAGAACTTCGGCCTGTGGAAAGGTATTGGGCTCTGGTAAAAAAGGAATTGAAGAACACAGGAAAGATTTCCAAGAACATGTCCGATTTTAAGCGCAGGTGGAACACATGCTCCAAAAAGGTATCAGAAGCAACTGTAAAATCTGTAATGGGAGGGTTTCCGAAAAAAGTCGATAATTTTGCAAAACCCGAGTACTAAGTAAACATTTTAATGCTAAATGATTTTGTATAATATGTCATTATATTTGCGTATTTTGTAGAGTTTTTATATTAAAAGGTTTGATTTTTATTTAAGAAAATCCAACTACAAATTTAATTTAGAGCACTCTTTATATTGGTATTACTCAATTATGTATGGAACAAAATATCGGCCAAATGGGCGCCACGTCCACGGCGGCACACCTCCATTCGATGGTCCAAATTTTCGATGACCATGAGGCATAATGGAGGTTCTATGCCGTTAATGTGCCGAATTATCTCATCCTTTAGCTCTTGAATTGTTGCTGGCTTATCGACGTACACATTTTCTTTCAAATAACCCCAAAGAAAAAAGTCCAACGGTGTAAAATCACATGATCAATTGACATCGCCATTACGTGAGATAACACGGCCATTGAATTTGTTGCGCAAAAGAGCCATTGTTTCGTTAGCTGTGTGGTAAGTGGCACCGCCCTGCTAAAACCACATATCGTCCACATCCATATCTTCCAATTCGGGCCATAAAAAGTTCGTTATCATCTCACGATAGCGAACACCATTCACAGTAACTGCCTGACCGGCCTTATTTTGGAAAAAATACTGCCCGATGATGACCGCACTAAACAGTCACTCTTTGTGGGTGCATTGGCTTTTCGACAATCACTCTTGGATTCTCATTCGCCCAAATGCGGCAATTCTGTTAATTGACGAATCTACTGAGGTAAAAATGTGCCTCATCACTGAAGATGATTTTCTTCGAAAATTGATCATCCACTGTTGCCATTTCTTGCTACCATTCTGCCCATTCACGACGTTTGGAATGGTCAAGAGGCTTTAGTTCTTGAGCCAATTGCGCCTTGTAAGCGTGTAAATGCAAGTCTTTATGTATAATGTTCATCAACGACGAGCGTGAGAGGTGCAATTGTTGGGCACGATGACGAGTTGAGGTGGACTGCTCTTCAGCCACACTATCGCGAACAGCAGCAATATTTTCTGCAGTACGAGCTATACGAGCATGCACTGGTGTTCTCACATCTTCTAAAGACCCGGTTTGCTCGAATTTTTACACGATTTTTGCGATCAAACGCACATCTGGACGATCAAATTGACCAAAAAATCACGAAGTGCACGATATGCATTTTGATTTGAACGCCCATTTTCATAATAAGTCTGGATAACTTTAACACGTTTCTGGATTGTGTATCTCTCCATGGTTCAAATTGAGTAAGTCTGAAATAGAGAAATGTCAAATAAAATTCGGAAAAAAACTTGGCGTTTAGGTGTGGTTCACATTCAACATCGGCCCTTACAATTTAACCACCCTTTATGTTAGCTTTAAACTGTGTTGGTGCAGATTGCCTACGGCTTTTCTTTATATATCAAATTTGGAAAATAGCAAATTAACTAAAAGTGACCAATGTCAAATTTGGAAAATAGCAAATTAACTAAAAGTGACCAATGTGCCCCATCCATGGTTTCTTTAATAAACCACTTTTTTAAAATATAAGTTCAATCAGTGACACAGGTCAACGTGAATTTGCGGCCCGAGATTTGTTGACTAAATCTAGATGACTTTGGTCTGCAAAATCCGAAAATGACATTGTCTTTATTTTAAGTTGGCTCAAGTTTTTGAGATATAAATTTTTATCCGAAAAACAGGTCTTTTGCAAAAAGTGTTAATACAACTCCAAAACGGCTGGTTATATCGAGCCCTTAGATTAAAATGATCGCAAGCGACAGAAAAAAAATATTGATCGTAAGCGACAAAAAATCTTTATTAAACAAAAACGGAGATGTTTTGGTGCATAACATTTTTGTTCTTTGTTATTTTGCTACTTTCGACAAACTAATTAAATTTTTTCCAAATGGTTTAGAAGTTATGGTGCAAAGTATTGTATATGAAGCTTTTAGTTTTACTTCAATAACTTTTAAACAACTGGTGGGATTGTGGGGCAATATGCAGAAATCTGCCAAAGGGTATTCAGAGTTTTAGACCAATTTTAAAAAAGATGTCTATTTTTAGCACAGTGGCCTCTACAGGGAGCCAAAGTTGAGCACCTTGTATGTAAAACCTATTGATCAGTATAACATTCGCAAACTACTTAAGAAAGAAAGAAAAATATGCTTACTATACTACGCTATCTCTAATAGTTCAAGAGATATTTAACGGAATGTCGTTTACAATTAAATATTTAAATCTAAGGGCTCGATATTGAGCTAATAAGAAAAACCGAAATTCGAGAATAATTTTATCTTTCTTATTCCTTATGAATCTATCTTACAAATGATAACACTCGCTATATCGGATAAATCATGCAGATAAGGCGTCCCCAGATAAAGAGCCCTCAAAATTGGCAGTGGCAGAGAAGATGAGTTACCGTTTCCTCCTCTTCGACATTGTGACATCTACGACAGTAGTCATGGTGTTGGAGGTTAAGCGTTCTGGCATGCAGCCTAAAAATACAATGACCTATTATTACTGAGATTAGGTTGCAGAGTCTGTGGCTAGGTAAAGAAACTTTGAGATTATTAAAAGATCGGCATTGTGTTGCAGATCACCTGGATTAATACCATTAGGACCCGCAGCTTTTTACTGGAAGAAATGTGATAAACAGATACCAGGTGGGTAGTTCTTAATACAGCACTCCTACTAGGCCTGTGTGATATGGGTGCCCCTACCGGAGATATAACATCTCCTACAGCATAGCCCTATGGTTCATTGCGCAGAAGCCTCTGCATGTATTTAGTGCTCTAACTTTTTTAAAGTCATAAGTGGTTCTCCGAAATGTGAAAAAAAAATTTCAGAGGAAATATTTTTCTACATGAAATTTTTTGGAAGAAATATTTTTCTATATACAAATTTTTTTGAAGAAATATTTTTCTATAGACAAATTTTTGGAAGAAATATTTTTCTATGAAAAATTTTTCGGACGAAATATTTTTCTATATAATAATATAATAATAATATAATTTTCGATAGAAATATTTTTCTATAGAAAAATTTTCGATAGAAATATTTTTCTATAGAAAAATTTTCGATAGAAATATTTTTCTATAGAAAAATTTTCGATAGAAATATTTTTCTATAGAAAAATTTTCGATAGAAATATTTTTCTATAGAAAAATTTTCGATAGAAATATTTTTCTATAGAAAAATTTTCGATAGAAATATTTTTCTATAGAAAAATTTTCGATAGAAATATTTTTCTATAGAAAAATTTTCGATAGAAATATTTTTCTATAGAAAAATTTTCGATAGAAATATTTTTCTATAGAAAAATTTTCGATAGAAATATTTTTCTATAGAAAAATTTTCGATAGAAATATTTTTCTATAGAAAAATTTTCGATAGAAATATTTTTCTATAGAAAAATTTTCGATAGAAATATTTTTCTATAGAAAAATTTTCGATAGAAATATTTTTCTATAGAAAAATTTTCGATAGAAATATTTTTCTATAGAAAAATTTTCGATAGAAATATTTTTCTATAGAAAAATTTTCGATAGAAATATTTTTCTATAGAAAAATTTTCGATAGAAATATTTTTCTATAGAAAAATTTTCGATAGAAGTATTTATCTATAGAAAAATTTTCGATAGAAATATTTTTCTATAGAAAAATTTTCGATAGAAATATTTTTCTATAGAAAAATTTTCGATAGAAATATTTTTCTATAGAAAAATTTTCGATAGAAATATTTTTCTATAGAAAAATTTTCGATAGAAATATTTTTCTATAGAAAAATTTTCGATAGAAATATTTTTCTATAGAAAAATTTTCGATAGAAATATTTTTCTATAGAAAAATTTTCGATAGAAATATTTTTCTATAGAAAAATTTTCGATAGAAATATTTTTCTATAGAAAAATTTTCGATAGAAATATTTTTCTATAGAAAAATTTTCGATAGAAATATTTTTCTTATTTGGGAATTAATTATTCGAACTTTAGAATTGATTGAAAAATTATAATATTTTTCTATAGAAAAATTTTCGATAGAAATATTTTTCTATAGAAAAATTTTCGATAGAAATATTTTTCTATAAAAAAATTTTCGATAGAAGTATTTATCTATAGAAAAATTTTCGATAGAAATATATTTCTATAGAAAAATTTTCGATAGAAATATTTTTCTATAGAAAAATTTTCGATAGAAATATTTTTCTATAGAAAAATTTTCGATAGAAATATTTTTCTATAGAAAAATTTTCGATAGAAATATTTTTCTATAGAAAAATTTTCGATAGAAATATTTTTCTATAGAAAAATTTTCGATAGAAATATTTTTCTATAGAAAAATTTTCGATAGAAATATTTTTCTATAGAAAAATTTTCGAAAGAAATATTTTTATATAGAAAAATTTTCGATAGAAATATTTTTCTATAGAAAAATTTTCGATAGAAATATTTTTCTATAGAAAAATTTTCGATAGAAATATTTTTCTATAGAAAAATTTTCGATAGAAATATTTTTCTATAGAAAAATTTTCGATAGAAATATTTTTCTTATTTGGGAATTAATTATTCGAACTTTAGAATTGATTGAAAAATTATAATATTTTTCTATAGAAAAATTTTCGATAGAAATATTTTTCTATAGAAAAATTTTCGATAGAAATATTTTTCTATAAAAAAATTTTCGATAGAAGTATTTATCTATAGAAAAATTTTCGATAGAAATATATTTCTATAGAAAAATTTTCGATAGAAATATTTTTCTATAGAAAAATTTTCGATAGAAATATTTTTCTATAGAAAAATTTTCGATAGAAATATTTTTCTATAGAAAAATTTTCGATAGAAATATTTTTCTATAGAAAAATTTTCGATAGAAATATTTTTCTATAGAAAAATTTTCGATAGAAATATTTTTCTATAGAAAAATTTTCGATAGAAATATTTTTCTATAGAAAAATTTTCGATAGAAATATTTTTCTATAGAAAAATTTTCGATAGAAATATTTTTCTATAGAAAAATTTTCGATAGAAATATTTTTCTATAGAAAAATTTTAGAAAAATTTTCGATAGAAATATTTTTCTATAGAAAAATTTTCGATAGAAATATTTTTCTATAGAAAAATTTTCGATAGAAATATTTTTCTATAGAAAAATTTTCGATAAGTGGTTCTCCGAAATGTGAAAAAAAATTTCAGAGGAAATATTTTTCTACATGAAATTTTTTGGAAGAAATATTTTTCTATATACAAATTTTTTGGAAGAAATATTTTTCTATAGACAAATTTTTGGAAGAAATATTTTTCTATGAAAAATTTTTCGGACGAAATATTTTTCTATATAATAATATAATAATAATATAATTTTCGATAGAAATATTTTTCTATAGAAAAATTTTCGATAAGTGGTTCTCCGAAATGTGAAAAAAAAATTTCAGAGGAAATATTTTTCTACATGAAATTTTTTGGAAGAAATATTTTTCTATATACAAATTTTTTGGAAGAAATATTTTTCTATAGACAAATTTTTGGAAGAAATATTTTTCTATGAAAAATTTTTCGGACGAAATATTTTTCTATATAATAATATAATAATAATATAATTTTCGATAGAAATATTTTTCTATAGAAAAATTTTCGATAGAAATATTTTTCTATAGAAAAATTTTCGATAGAAATATTTTTCTATAGAAAAATTTTCGATAGAAATATTTTTCTATAGAAAAATTTTCGATAGAAATATTTTTCTATAGAAAAATTTTCGATAGAAATATTTTTCTATAGAAAAATTTTCGATAGAAATATTTTTCTATAGAAAAATTTTCGATAGAAATATTTTTCTATAGAAAAATTTTCGATAGAAATATTTTTCTATAGAAAAATTTTCGATAGAAATATTTTTCTATAGAAAAATTTTCGATAGAAATATTTTTCTATAGAAAAATTTTCGATAGAAATATTTTTCTATAGAAAAATTTTCGATAGAAATATTTTTCTATAGAAAAATTTTCGATAGAAATATTTTTCTATAGAAAAATTTTCGATAGAAATATTTTTCTATAGAAAAATTTTCGATAGAAATATTTTTCTATAGAAAAATTTTCGATAGAAATATTTTTCTATAGAAAAATTTTCGATAGAAATATTTTTCTATAGAAAAATTTTCGATAGAAATATTTTTCTATAGAAAAATTTTCGATAGAAATATTTTTCTATAGAAAAATTTTCGATAGAAATATTTTTCTATAGAAAAATTTTCGATAGAAATATTTTTCTATAGAAAAATTTTCGATAGAAATATTTTTCTATAGAAAAATTTTCGATAGAAATATTTTTCTATAGAAAAATTTTCGATAGAAGTATTTATCTATAGAAAAATTTTCGATAGAAATATTTTTCTATAGAAAAATTTTCGATAGAAATATTTTTCTATAGAAAAATTTTCGATAGAAATATTTTTCTATAGAAAAATTTTCGATAGATATATTTTTCTATAGAAAAATTTTCGATAGAAATATTTTTCTATAGAAAAATTTTCGATAGAAATATTTTTCTATAGAAAAATTTTCGATAGAAATATTTTTCTATAGAAAAATTTTCGATAGAAATATTTTTCTATAGAAAAATTTTCGATAGAAATATTTTTCTATAGAAAAATTTTCGATAGAAAAATTTTCGATAGAAATATTTTTCTATAAAAAAATTTTCGATAGAAATATTTTTCTATAGAAAAATTTTCGATAGAAATATTTTTCTATAGAAAAATTTTCGATAGAAATATTTTTCTATAGAAAAATTTTCGATAGAAATATTTTTCTATAGAAAAATTTTCGATAAGTGGTTCTCCGAAATGTGAAAAAAAAATTTCAGAGGAAATATTTTTCTACATGAAATTTTTTGGAAGAAATATTTTTCTATATACAAATTTTTTGGAAGAAATATTTTTCTATAGACAAATTTTTGGAAGAAATATTTTTCTATGAAAAATTTTTCGGACGAAATATTTTTCTATATAATAATATAATAATAATATAATTTTCGATAGAAATATTTTTCTATAGAAAAATTTTCGATAGAAATATTTTTCTATAGAAAAATTTTCGATAGAAATATTTTTCTATAGAAAAATTTTCGATAGAAATATTTTTCTATAGAAAAATTTTCGATAGAAATATTTTTCTATAGAAAAATTTTCGATAGAAATATTTTTCTATAGAAAAATTTTCGATAGAAATATTTTTCTATAGAAAAATTTTCGATAGAAATATTTTTCTATAGAAAAATTTTCGATAGAAATATTTTTCTATAGAAAAATTTTCGATAGAAATATTTTTCTATAGAAAAATTTTCGATAGAAATATTTTTCTATAGAAAAATTTTCGATAGAAATATTTTTCTATAGAAAAATTTTCGATAGAAATATTTTTCTATAGAAAAATTTTCGATAGAAATATTTTTCTATAGAAAAATTTTCGATAGAAATATTTTTCTATAGAAAAATTTTCGATAGAAATATTTTTCTATAGAAAAATTTTCGATAGAAATATTTTTCTATAGAAAAATTTTCGATAGAAATATTTTTCTATAGAAAAATTTTCGATAGAAGTATTTATCTATAGAAAAATTTTCGATAGAAATATTTTTCTATAGAAAAATTTTCGATAGAAATATTTTTCTATAGAAAAATTTTCGATAGAAATATTTTTCTATAGAAAAATTTTCGATAGATATATTTTTCTATAGAAAAATTTTCGATAGAAATATTTTTCTATAGAAAAATTTTCGATAGAAATATTTTTCTATAGAAAAATTTTCGATAGAAATATTTTTCTATAGAAAAATTTTCGATAGAAATATTTTTCTATAGAAAAATTTTCGATAGAAATATTTTTCTATGGAAAAATTTTCGATAGAAATATTTTTCTATAGAAAAATTTTCGATAGAAATATTTTTCTATAGAAAAATTTTCGATAGAAATATTTTTCTATAGAAAAACTTTCGATAGAAATATTTTTCTATAGAAAAATTTTCGAAAGAAATACTTTTCTATAGAAAAATTTTTGATAGAAATATTTTTCTATAGAAAAATTTTCGATAGAAATATTTTTCTATAGAAAAATTTTCGATAGAAATATTTTTCTATAGAAAAATTTTCGATAGAAATATTTTTCTATAGAAAAATTTTCGATAGAAATATTTTTCTATAGAAAAATTTTCGATAGAAATATTTTTCTATAGAAAAATTTTCGATAGAAATATTTTTCTATAGAAAAATTTTCGATAGAAATATTTTTCTATAGAAAAATTTTCGATAGAAATATTTTTCTATAGAAAAATTTTCGATAGAAATATTTTTCTATAGAAAAATTTTCGATAGAAATATTTTTCTATAGAAAAATTTTCGATAGAAATATTTTTCTATAGAAAAATTTTCGATAGAAATATTTTTCTATAGAAAAATTTTCGATAGAAATATTTTTCTATAGAAAAATTTTCGATAGAAATATTTTTCTATAGAAAAATTTTCGATAGAAATATTTTTCTATAGAAAAATTTTCGATAGAAATATTTTTCTATAGAAAAATTTTCGATAGAAATATTTTTCTATAGAAAAATTTTCGATAGAAATATTTTTCTATAGAAAAATTTTCGATAGAAATATTTTTCTATAGAAAAATTTTCGATAGAAATATTTTTCTATAGAAAAATTTTCGATAGAAATATTTTTCTATAGAAAAATTTTCGATAGAAATATTTTTCTATAGAAAAATTTTCGATAGAAATATTTTTCTATAGAAAAATTTTCGATAGAAATATTTTTCTATAGAAAAATTTTCGATAGAAATATTTTTCTATAGAAAAATTTTCGATAGAAATATTTTTCTATAGAAAAATTTTCGATAGAAATATTTTTCTATAGAAAAATTTTCGATAGAAATATTTTTCTATAGAAAAATTTTCGGTAGAAATATTTTTCTATAGAAAAATTTTCGGTAGAAATATTTTTCTATAGAAAAATTTTCGGTAGAAATATTTTTCTATAGAAAAATTTTCGATAGAAATATTTTTCTATAGAAAAATTTTCGGTAGAAATATTTTTCTATAGAAAAATTTTCGGTAGAAAATATTTTTCTATAGAAAAATTTTCGGTAGAAAATAATTTTTCGGAAAAAATATTTTTCTAAGAAAATTTTTCGGAAGAAATATTTTTCTATAGAAAATTTTTTTCGGAAGAAATATTGTTCTATAGAAAAATTTCCAATAGAAATATTTTTGCTTAGAAAAATTTCCAATAAAAATATTTGTTTATAGAAAAATTTCCAATAGAAATATTTTTTATAGAAAATTTTTCGATGGAAATTTTTTTCTAGAGAAAAATGTTCAAAAGAAATATTTTTCGATTGAAAAATTAGGTTTAGTGCAATTCCAGCACCTCGCTAAGGCACTAAGTGCTGATGACGTCCTGTGGCGGGACAGAAATTGCAATCCACTAAACCGCGTTCAAAAATAATTTTTTCAGTTTTTCTCCACAATTACTTTTCAAATTTTCAAAATTAATAATTTGAAAATTAAATGAACTCAAGCCTGATTAAACCTAATTTTTCAATTAATTCTAAAGTTCGAATAACTAATTCCCAAAGAAATATTTTTCTCTAGAAAAATTTTTGATAGACATATTTTCCTTTAGAAAAATTGGAAAAAAAAAATTCTTTCTTATTAAAAATATACAATGAAAAACAAGTAAGAAAAGCAATAGTCGGTCGAGACCGACTATATGATACCCTTCATTACTAAGGTCAAGTATGGACTAACTAAGGTCAAGTATAGACTGGCAGTTTTTCTTAGAGATATACATGTGTGCTATTTTTCAAAATTTTGAGATTTAATAGATTTATGTCATTTCCGGCTGAGAGCTAGGGTCAATTGTGGAGCGATTGTTTCCAAATTTAAGTTATCAGTTTATACTTAAAAAATATTTAAAACGATTTAAACCACATTGCGGCGGTGCTACTGTGAATAAATTGAGTTGGATACCCTACCGTTGACGATGTGCTCTTTCGCCTTCCCCTATGTATATGAATGTGCTCTTTTGCAAAAAAAAAAGTTAAGAGAACTTAATTGTAAATTTACGTGAATTTATTAAGTGACGAAATGAAACAAAATTGAAATTCCTGTTTATTGTATTCAAATATTTATACCCTTCACCACCATAGGTGGAAAGGGTATTATAAGTTTGTGCTGATGTTTGTAACGCATAGAAATATTTGTCTTAGACCCACCTTTTAGTATACCAATAGACTTAGAATCACTTTCTGAGTCGATTTAGCGATGTCCGTCCGTCCGTCCGTCTGGCTGGCTGGACGGCTGGACTCCCCATGTAAAGCTTGTAATCAAACTACAGGTCGCAATTCTAAAGATATTTTGATGAAATTTGGCACAGATAATTTTTTTGATAATGGGAACATGGCTATTGAAATTGGTCAAAATCGGTTCATTATTTATGGTACCTCCCATAGGTTCCACTTCCCGGAATTGCTATATTGGCCACAAATATCAATATTTTTTCATGAAAACGGATACTGCTTATGTAAACTTAAATCACTGTACCAAATTTCGTTGAAATCGGTCCACATTTGACCATAGCTCCCATACAAACTCTTCTTCAAAAACGCACTAAATGAGACAAAAAATCACTAAAACGCTCGTAAATCTAAAGATAATGAAAATTTTGAGTTTATTGTTTGCATACATAATTTTTGTAACAACTGTAATCATTTTGCCAAATTTTAAGATAATCGGTCCACATTTGACCCTAGCTCTCATATAAGTCCAAATGACGGAAACAGGTTGAATATATAAGTTTTGAGAAAATGTTTGTATGATGTCAAAATTTAGCAAATATTTGTCTTTATACAGGAAAAATAACACCTTTGATCTTAGCGGTGAAGGGTATCGTATGGTCGGCTTGACCGACTATAGCGTTTCTTACTTGTTTTTACATAATTATGTATAACAAAAAAATCGGAGCCTAAAGCACATAAATCATATATTAAATTTTGTTTAAAACAAATGAAGACAATGAGTTTTTTGACTTCTCTTACTATAAATTCATCTTTATTATAAACTTCTATGGCACGTTTTTTATTAAATTTTTCATTCCAAAATGCAGCTACAAGTTCATTAATCTATAACTTAATATTTTATAAAAATTCACATGCAAATATTCAAATATTATGATGATGATGAAAAGTAGCCAGTTTACATTATAAGTAAATGCATCATTAAATTCTCATGTTTTGCATGATCAAGCAAAAAATATGTGAAAAAAAGGCTGAAAAAGTTAAAAAAATATCTTCCTGAAAAAATGAAAACTTCACAAGATTAATGTTGAGGAAGACATCACAAGATTGATTTTAAGCTTAAGGGGAAAGTACAGAATAGAGTTCAATGAACTCGTTTGAATATAACAACAAAAGTCCAAAACTACTGTACAAATCTAGAATTGGACTGGATCCAGTAAGTTCAGAATAGCCCAGATTTATTTTAATGGTTGCTCTATTATTTCTTCATTCATATACAGATTTCCAAATATGTTATAAAATCTTTAAATAATTTTAATAAACCTTTATTTAGTGTTTAGTTTTACAAAAAAGTATTGAATTTCTTTGCACTTGCATTCCATTTGTTGCATGATGGCTTCTCTTCTTGTTGCATGATTCAAAAAATGTTTCTTTATGTTACATCTGTTTGTGGCTTCTGTTGTTATTTTGAGTTTTAGATGTGAAAATGTTATAAGAAAATCTACTAATATATGATAATTTTTCCCCCCGATTTTTCATATTTTCTTACATCTTAATTATGTTTTTTCATGTTAACAACAAAAAATCATAATTTTCCAACAAAAAGTTTCACTTTTTTCTCAAGCTTCAGACAAGGCCTCTTCATTTTATTCATTTATCGGTGGTTTTTTGCAGCTGATGCTTTGGCAAATTAGTTTTTTTTTTCATAATTTTTCTATTGTACATGTTCTTGAAATTCAGCTTCAGATGTACCCTACACCATCATAAGTGGTATTATAATAGTATGTTAATGTTTGCAACGTATAGAAATAATGGTTGAGACCATTTTCAACTACAGCTATAAGAAAAATAATTTCATTTGAAACATACAATTATTTTGGTTCTAGATCAGTGATACCCAATTACAATTTATATGTATCGGGTGTTTTTTTATTGAGGTATAGAACTTTAAGTTGGCATCACTTTATTAACTTGCGGCCATTTTGTCAGCTGTCAAGTGATTAATATTTAGTTTGGTTTGCCATTTCATCATGAACAGGTTGACAAAAGAACAACGCTTGCAAATCGTGCAAATTTATTTCGAAAATAATGGTTCAGTTCGCGAAGTTTACCGCAAGCTCCGTCCATTTTATGGTCGACATAATCGTCCATCAGAGCAATTAATTCGGTTAACCATGGATCGTTTTCGCACTACGTTTACTCTATGTGATAATACGCATCCGCAGCGACGTCGAACAGTGCGCACCGAAGAAACAATTCCGAATGAATCGATTCGCCACCGTGCACAGCAATTGGAGCTTTGTCCATCAACTTTATGGAAGATTTTGCGCAAAGATCTTGGCTTGCGACCTTAAAAGATCCAGCTTGTGCAAGAATTAAAGCCGCGAGACCATGCAATGCGTCGTGATTTTGGTGTATGGGCCCAAAATGAGATTGATCTCGATGCTGATTTTCATCGCAAAATTTTGTTCAGTGATGAGGCTCATTTTTGGTTGAATGGCTACGTCAACAAGCAAAATTGCCGCATTTGGAGTGAAGAGAATCCACATGAGACCCTTGAGACGCCATTACATCCACAAAAACTGACTGTTTGGTGTGCTCTATGGGCTGGTGGAGTCATTGGGCCATACTTCTTCCGAAATAATGCTGGAGTGTCAGTTACCATAAATGGAGACCGGTATAGAGCCATGATAACCGACTATTTTGTTCCCCAATTGGATGGCATGAATGTGGATGAGTTGTGGTTCCAACAAGACGGCGCTACATGCCACACAGCGCACGTCACAATTGATTTATTGAAGGAAACATTCGATGAGCGCATAATTTCGCGGAATGGACCTGTCAATTGGCCACCAAGATCGTGCGATTTGACACCACTGGATTATTTTCTTTGGGGATATGTGAAGTCGCTCGTCTACGCCAACAAACCAACATACGGCCCCATATGCTTGAAAAAGTAGTTGAAAATTGGACCTGTAGAATTGGCTTTATTCGAGCCAGCCGCGGCGGCCACATGCCCGAAATCATATTTAAACATTAATGGCATAAAATTACCCTTCCAATAAAGCCAAATTGATGGACATTAAAACGATTCTCTTGTGTTTTATTTCAATTCGAAGTTCTATACCTCTAAAAAAAACACCCATTACAACAACAATCATTATGACCACGTGTTGGCGCAAAAAACAGAACCAAAAAATAGTTGGCAGAGTTGCCGTTTTTTATAAAATGGGTAATTTTTTCAATGTGTAGTTCTAACGTTTTAAAAAGAAAAAGTTTTTTTCTCCATTTTTTTTATCAAATATTTCTATAGAAAATTTGTTACAAACAATTTTTTATCAAAAAATTTTCTGCAAAAATTTGTTTATCAAAAACTTTTCTATAGAAAATTTTCTATAAAAAATTTTCTGCAAAAATTTGTTTATCAAAAACTTTTCTATAGAAAATTTTCTATAAAAAATTTTCTGCAAAAATTTGTTTATCAAAAACTTTTCTATAGAAAATTTTCTATAAAAAATTTTTCTATAAAAAATTTTTTTATCAAAAATTTTTCTATAGAAAATTTTTCTGTAGAAATTTTTTTTATCAAAAATTTTGTATGAAAATTTTTTTATAAAAAATTTTTCTACAGAAAATCTTTTGGATCGAAAATATCTCAAAACAAGTAAGAAAGTGCTATAGTCGGTTAAGCCCGACCATACGATACCCTTCACCACTAAGGTCAAAGGTAAAATTTTTTCTGTATAAAAAAATATTTGCTAAATTTTGCCATAATACAAACATTTTCTTAAAACTTATATATTTAAGCTGTTTCTGTTATTTTGACTTATATGAGAGCTAGGGTGATATGTGGACCGATTATCTCGAAATTTAGCAAATTGATTACAGTTGTTACAAAAATTACGTAGGCAAAAACTAAACTAAAAATTCTCATTACCTTTAGATTAACGAGCGTTTTAGTGATTTTTGTCTCATTAAGTGCGTTTTTAAAGAAGAGTTTGGATAGGAGCTATGGTCAAATGTGGACCGATTTCAACGAAATTTGCTAAAGTGATTTTAGTTTACATAAGCAGTATTTGTTTTAAATTTCATGAAAAAATATTGATATTTGTGGCCAATATATCAATTCCGGAAAGTGGGACCTATGGGAGGTACCATAAATAATGGACCGATTTTGACGAAGCCATGGTCCCATTACCAAAAAAAATATCTGTGCCAAATTTCATCAAATTATCCTTAGAATTGCGACCTGTACTTTGATTACAAGGTTTACATGGGGGTCCAGCCAGACAGACGAACGGACATCGCTAAATCGACTCAGAAAGTAATTCTAAGCCTATTGGTATACTAAAAGGTGGGTCTAAGACAAATTGGTTAATATTAGAATTTATTTCTGTTTTGAAAAATATTCCCAATATTTTCAAAAATACAGTGCAATCGCAATAGAGTGAACACTTGGTAATATGAACTACTTGATACTACGAACTCCCGATTTTTTCCATTAGTTACTTTATAGAGTGAACAGTATCCAACTCAATAGAGTGAACTTTTGTTTTTCTTATACATAATTGACAAAGACACACCTCTTATTTAGGTCAAAGCACACTTAAATCAAAAGGGCTTGCCAACAAAAGCAGTGTTGTTTCTTGACAATGCACCGTGCAGATTTTTGAAAAAGCTATTGACTGGGCACAAAATAACACAAACAATTACGAAAATATTTTAGTTTTGCATAAATTCCGCGATTTAGCGGTGCAAGAAGCAAAAAATGCTTGTACAAAGCAAAAAACTCTTGAAATTACTTCACTCCTTTGTAATTATATAATAATATTTAATAAATATAGATGTTTTTTGTATAACAAAGTGTTTTTTTATAAACTCTTTAGAGTGAACTTTTCCAATAGAGTGAACAGGCCTTGCACGAATTAGTTCACTCTATTGCGATTCCACTGTATTCCCAATGTTTACAAAAATAATAGTGTCGTGGCAACAATGTTCGAGATTATATTTCTCGAACCATGTATTTTGTTGCTATAAATTGGATTTCAATTTGTTTCTTGCCTATTTTATTTCTGTCCAACCAACTCTATTAACATCCAAATTCTAAATGAATGATTTTACTACTCATTTTCATGAGTTTTATTAACCCCTTGACGTATCAATCTGCGCAACGAAGTTCGCTTCCAACTGTTCGCACACAAGTTGCACTAAACAAACCGGTTTTGATGCTTAAGAACAGTCGAACAACGAGTCAGACTCGTGATAATCATGTTAGGCACAGAAATTGTACCACGAGTCAGACTCGTGGAAATACGTCACGGGGTTAATGGTCGTGGTATTTACGAAAATTAAAAAAATTCATCGGCTGCTAGTGGTGTGGGCTGCCTACTCCTGATTATGACAAGTCGGTTAGGAAACAGCGATGGTGAGCATCTCTTCACTATATTAAAATTTAAATTAGTCAAAATTATGAGAGGTACAGAAATAGAAAGCATCTCTGTTCTAGATAAAAATTATGAGAGGTAATCCTGGATCCTACATTGTAGAATTGGCAACTCTAGATTTGTTTTCTAAAAACAGAAAAGTCTTATTTATTTTTATTACATTGGGTGTACACTATGCAGTGCATCACTATACCACTTCGTCAAATTCTTACTATTTAACCCCAGGTTAGGTATCGAAAGTCTTGATATACCACCTACAGTACTTTCATACCTTGTTTTTACCTTTCATTAGCCTCCAAAGTCACTTTATGGATGATGGAACAAAAAAATTTTGTTTTCACTAAAAACTTTATCTGTTTCACTTGTTTTTCATTTTTCACGCTTTGTTAATTTTTTAGTTAAATGTTTTAATTGTTTAAATTTCATCTTTTAGAGTGTAATTACTTTAGTCTTTTTTATTTTTATTTATATATTTAACAAAATAATAATCGCTAATTGACTTAAGAGTGTTCTGTTTTTTTATATTGTCGTGTGAATTTTTATATAATTTAATAAATTATTATCAAAACAACAAACAAGTTCGTTACACTTTAATTATATTTAGCAATAGAATATTGTGTCCAATAAATAAGTAGTGGGTTATGCAGAATCTTAAATACATAATTATTGCGTTATTCACAGATATTAGAGGTAGTGATGGTAATGTGGTATACCCTATTTTTTATTAGATTGCCATATTTTAAGCTCTTGTCCGATAAAAATATGATTTAACCCATTAAATGGTTCATATGTTGTGCTTGAACGGATCCATTTGGAAAACAACTAAGAAAGTGCTATAGTCGGTCAAGCCCGACCATACGATACCCTTCACCACTAAGGTCAAAGGTCTTCTTTTTCCTGTCTAGAGACAAATATTTACTAAATTTTGCCATCATACAAACATTCTCTTAAAACTTACATATTTAAGCTGTTTCCATCATTTGGACTTATATAAGAGCTAGGGTCAAATGTAAGCCGATTATCTCGAAATTTGGCAAATTGAAATTTTGGTCTGGAAAATAGTAAAGTGCCGATATGCAGATTTTGGTTAGAATATTGGCGATTTTTAAGATAATATCGAAAATCAATCAACTTTAAAGTTTTAACAGATTTTTTTTAACATATGTCACAAATCAGAGATTAAAAATCGATATAAATTTTCAATAATTGTGATACATAGAAATTTATAGAGTCAAAATTTGTGAATTTTATATTAAAATTTTTTCTGTAGTGAAATTTTCCATTTAAAACTTTCTATGTTTGATGTTCAAAATTTTTGATAAACCTTTTTAAGTTGATGGTCGTGGGTTCGAGTCGGGCTCAGGTTTTTAATAAATATACGGCTGGACCTGTGCCAAGTTTTAAAATAAACTTTTGTTTATATAAATCTTATTTGAACTCCCTTTATAGCACTTTTGTCTTAGTCGCCAACAAAGCAACAACAAAAGTGTGGGAAATAAAGAAATGATAAAACTGAAAAATGTTTGTGTGTTTCTGTTCAGATGATAATCTTCGCTTTATGTTGATATTTGTTGGACACAACAATAATTCGTATTTATTCTGTCCCTCAAATAATATATAATGTGTAGTTTTCGCTCTGTCTAGAATTAGGGATAATCTTTCTGAAGAGATGACCTAACCTGTTGCGGACCCCTTTCGGACTTAGCCGAAATTTGACCCGGAACGAAAAAAAATTTTTCGTGGGGGGGCCTTAGGGAAACCGCTTTTCATCATTTTAAAAACCATAAATGGCGGGCATCCTATCTAACTTTTTGCCGGCCAGCACATTTATGGCTGGTAATAAAGAAATTGGCGGGCATCCTACCTAAAAAAATTGCCAAGCCGGCCAATTTCATGTTTTTTTTATAAACCATAAATGGCGGGCATCCTATCTAACTTTTTGCCGGCCAGCACATTTATGGCTGGTAATAAAGAAATTGGCGGGCATCCTACCTAAAAAAATTGCCAAGCCGGCCAATTTCATGTTTTTTTTATAAACCATAAATGGCGGGCATCCTATCTAACTTTTTGCCGGCCAGCACATTTATGATTTTTAAGGAATTGGCGGACATCCTAACTAAATTTTGCCCAGCCGGCCAATTCCAATTTTATGTTATCGTAGGGATGGAGCTGGTGATATGGACCGAGCCGAAGTCCACCCCATCCCAGTTACAGACTCGTTGGGTGATCAACCGGTCCTTGGTCGAATCACCTTGCTTTTTATTTCCCATCTGCAAAATAAGATTATTAATAAAGAAATATTTTAACAATATTCGATATACTTACCTCACATGTTAGTCAGCGTCTTCTTCTCCTCGTATTGTTCATTAAACCTGAAAAAAAAGAAAAATTAAATAAATTAACAATTAAAATAAAATTTTAAACAATTTCTGCTTCTTTACTTACCTTTTTTTCCTGTAATTATTAATGAAATGTGGCTGTCAGCTGTTTTGTATTTACGTTTAATTTTGGTGTTGCCACCATTATAGGGAAATACGATAGTGATGGTACGTGAGAAATGAAACAGTGGGGTCATGAATGAATTTGTTTTGTATTAATTTTTTTTACGTTAATATTTAAAAGCGGGAATTGTAATACGGTTTTAAGATTTAGAAAAGGACAAATATTCTGAGCTTAACAAAGTAGAAGATAGTGACAATGGACTTTGGACCCAGAAGACATCTTTTTCATTGGAAAAGCGCGTTAATTTTAAAGAGTCAAGAGAGCAAAAACAAAATCTTGGAAAGAAAAGTACAATAGATTAGACTTCGTGGGAGGAAAAATGAGAGTGACAAGAGCATTCAAGGGGTAGACACCTAACAAACAATAGATTGTTTCTTCTTAAATATTAAAGATAATATATATCATCATTTTTTTTTGTTTTTTGTTTAATTAAAATTGAAATAAAAGACTTAAAATAAGAATATAAATTAATACTACAACAAACCATAAGCCACATAAAAATAAAAGTCAATAAAATAAAAGTCAATAAAATAAAAGTCAATAAAATAAGATTTTTATTGGACAACCAGCTAAAATTGAAGGATCCAAATCCAAGTTTAATATCCGGGACAGTGAGGCTTTTTGTGGCATAATTTCCGTTGCCGGTGAACATTTTGGGTGCTGTTTTCTTGAACAATTTGGGACCAAAGTCCAGAAGTCCAATCCAATCTTGTGAACCATAAAAGGTGACAGGTATTTAAAGTGACTTAAAAAAAAAAAAGGAAATAAAGATAAATTTAATAAAATAAGAACTAAGAATAGAAAATTTTGATAGTAAACTTAAACAAATAACAAATAATAATAAATTTTGGAAAATTTCAATAAAAAAGGAAAGAATAAGAAAAGAAATAGTTCCATTAATTTAAGAATTTAAGTTAAGGATTTTTTTTATTTTGTGTGTTAGTTTAGTGCCTCGTATTTTATGTACTTTGTGTAAAAGCCACAAACATAAATTTTAAAAATAACTCTTATCCTCAATAAACTCCCAGCGTTTGGGGTGAAAAACATTTTTTTTGGTCTAGGAATTTCGTCCTTTCATATAGGGATATATATATTGACTTACTTGTTAGGTTTTAGGGAGCTCCTTCAAACTTAGAACAGGAAATAGAAAGTCTTTTAGTATATAAGGAAATAATAAGTAATTTCCTCTGTAAAAAAGTCCCTTATATGATAGTCCAGTGAATGTCTCAGTCCAAAAGAATTTAAGTTTTGTATATGTCAGTGTTGAGTTCTGTTATTAACAGTTTATGTTTCTGGTTTCTTGTCTTTGTGATTAGGTTAATTTTAGAATAAGTTTTTTTTATATTTTTTTTAAAGTTTGATTTGTTTAACGTTAATTATATAACAAATTGTTAATAGAAAAGGAAATATTTTTATAAAAACTGTTAAATTCAATTTAGCCGTTAGATTCAAAATTTACAATATCAAAAAAAAAAAAAAAAGAAAAAAGGAGACAAACAAAAATATATGTTAGTTTTAAGGATACAATTGTTAGATTTAAAGTTTAGGATAAGATTATTCAATAAAATATGTAATTTATTAATGTAGTACAAAAAAAGAAATATGAGTTGCTAAATTATTTAATTAGGGGTAAAGCAATATGAGGTAAGTGGCGTGATAGGCGGTGGTATGGGGTCATAGGCCAAAAATAGGAATTTTGTGACCATGGTCGGGAAAGGGCGGCTTAAAGAGACCATCTTCCTTCCATCATAATCTGTGATATTTACTGTGCAATTTTAGTATTTTAGTTTATTTGTCGTTTGTTTGTTTGTTTATGAAAAACATTTTTTTTTATTGCTACAACCTTTGGGCTAGAGATGAAGGGGAGAATGCAGACCTCCACTGAGAGCCAGAGCTAGCCGGCGTTCCCTCTAGCGCCACCAAAGGTCCCGTAACAAACCAGCCATCGAAACGCGTCGAGAAAAGGTTTCCCCATCAACATTTTTTGGTTTTAGCAAAAAACTATTTATTACAATAATAAATAAATTGGAATCTTAGTGCAATACACTACAGTAATTTTTTTTTTTTTTTTTTATTAAGTGTTTGATGTCCCAAAATTTTTGATAAGCTTTGATAAAATTTTCCATTTATTCCATATTTTTTGTATAGAAAAATTTTCAACATAAAATTTTTTTGTATAGAAAAATTTTCGATATAAAATTTTTTTATAGAAACATTTTTCATATACAATTTTTTGTATAGAAAATTTTTCAATAAACATTTTAAGTATAGAAAAATTTTCAATATAAGATTTTTGTATAGAAGAAATTTAATATAAAATTTTTTTTATAGAGAAATTTTCAATAAAAGTTTGTGCTATAGAAAAAATTTTAATGACTATTTTTTTAATATTCGGCTATATTTGTGAAATATTTTTCACTAACGTGTAGTCCAGCTGACACCAACAACGTCAAACTTTTGTACAGAAAATTCATGACATGACAATAAATAACATATACAAAAAAAAAGCAAGTCAGAAAAGCTATAGTCAACCAAGCCCGACTATAGATACCCTTCACTATTAATTTATGTAATTTCCGGCTAAACGCCTGTTATGGGAGCTAGGGTCAATTATGGATCGATTGATACTAATTTTCGGTTATTAGTTTATATTTACAAAAGTTTTAGTAATAAAATGCATTTATCTTTAAATTTATAAGCGTTGTTGTGCTTTTATAGTATTTAACCAACTTTTTATAACGTGTCTTGAATGGTCAAATATACACCGATTCCTACAAAAATTAGTTACACTGATTTAGGTTACCATAAGCAATATTTGTGCTGAATATTATTAAAATACAATTAAATTTGTGACTGTAAAGAGTCAAAAACTCTATTCCGGGACGGCATCCCTATGGAAGGTATAGGGATCGTTCTTGGACCAAAATATGAGTCTGTGTCAAATTTCATCAAATTAATTTTAATGATACGACCTATACTTTGATAACAATCTTACATGGATATCCGGCCAACCAGCCGAACGGACTAGTAAATCAACTCAGGGAGTGATTCTGAGTCGATCGGTATTCAAACAGCGTTACAAACATCAGACTGTTCTGTTTAGTTAAATTTTGTTAAAATATGAGAATTAATTCATTTTTTTCATATTGGAAAATGGTTAATTTACAGATCTGCTATACATACCAGCGATTTGAATTTTGTGAAAATGTCAATTTACCATCGCTATTGCAAACAAAAATCACCAAACCAAATTTGGAATAGGTAGCTTTCGCCGGAAAATTACAAAATCTTCTGAGAATCTGAAGATATAGAAATTTGTTTTGGTAGTTTTTCATATAAAGGGTGGTTAAATTGTAAGGGCCGATGTTGAATCTGAACCACACCAAGTATTTTTCCAAATTTTATTTGACATTTCTCTATTTCAGACTTACTCAATTTGAACCATGGAGAGATACACAATCTAACAACGTGTTAAAGTTATCCAGACTTATTATGAAAATGGGCGTTCAAATCAAAATGATATCGTGCACTTCGTGATTTTTTTGGTCAATTTGATCGTCCAAATGTGCGTACAATCGCAAAAATCGTGGAAAAATTCGAGCAAACCGGGTCTGTAGAAGATGTGAGGACACCAGTACAGCTCGTACTGCAGAAAATATTGCTGCTGTTTGCGATAGTGTGGCTGAAGAGCCGTCCACCTCAACTCGTCATCGTGCCCAACAATTGCACCTCTCACGCTTGTCGTTGATGAACATTATGCATAAAGACTTGCATTTACACGCTCACAAGGTGCAATTGGCTCAAGAACTAAAGCCTCTTGACCATTCCAAACGTCGTGAATTGGCAGAATGGTGGCAAGAAATGGCAACAGTGGATGATCAATTTTCGAAGAAATCATCTTCAGTGATGAGGCACATTTTCACCTCAGTGGATTCGTCAATAAACAGAATTGCCGCATTTGGGCGAATGAGAATCCAAGAGTGATTGTCGAAAAATCAATGCACCCACAAAGAGTTACTGTTTGGTGCGGTTTATGGGCTGGCGGCATCATCGGGCCGTATTTTTTCCAAAATGAGGCCGGTCAGGCAGTTACTGTGAATCGTGTTCGCTATACTGAGATGATAACGAACTTTTTATGGCCCGAATCGGAAGATATGGATGTCCACCATCGGATGGAGGTGTGCCGCCGTGGTCGCGGCGCCCATTTGGCCGATATTTTGTTCCATACATAATTGAGTAATACCAATATATCATAATAAAATAAAATTACAATAATTTCCCAAATAGTTTGTGTTTTATTCAAAATCAACATCGGCCCTTGAAATTTAACCACCCGATATAATTACGTTTACTTGAACCCTAGTTTTCTATTTTTAATGCTAAAAGTTAATAAGTACCCAGCAAAACTTTGGTAATGGCAAGTACTCTGATAACTGGTTACCTTGTAACGACTACAACATACCATCCGAATAAATAATAAGTTATTACAGAAGTACTTATTTATAATTAAGACGGTAATTTAAACTGAATGGCCCCGGTTCAAATCCCACCAAGGGCAACAATTTTTTTTAGTTTTTTTTTTATTAAAAGAGTCTTTTTAAATGATTTTTGAATTTAAAGAACTTAAATATTATCTTGTGTAAAAAAATTTGTAAAACTAACTCACGTTGATGAAAAAATACAATCATGAGTCAATTTTGATTATGTAGGGGATGTTGAATACCAAACACGATTCTAATTGGTCTTAACTTGGTAAGCCCAACTTATCTGGGTCATCCTTCATCTCAACTGTGGACACACACCTCCTCATGGTATCACCCGGGGAGCTAGTTTAACACCCATTAATATTGTGAGTTAACATGTTCCGAGAGTTGTCCCATAAGATCGATCAAAATGGATTAGGATTACGGGCTAGTAACCCTCTCTTGAAAAAAAATACAATGAAGAGGATAAAATTAGAATTGAAATGTCCCACCACCTAATGTTAGAGCAGGATGTCCGAAACTTCGATAGAAAGACCAAGTAGAGGAACATTTTTCAAAGCTTGGCCTATAAAATTGGAGAATATTCGCACAAGATCGAAATCCATGGAATTCTAAAATATGCTCGGACTTTGACCTTAACAGGTTGTAACATTTAAGTAAGTAAGAGTCAATCTTATGTAAAAACTTATACAAAAAAGAAGATTTAAATTGTTTAAGTTTTAAAATAATTTTAAAAAAGTTTTAAAATAATTACAAAAAATCGTATAAAAATATTTTTTTAAAAATTACAACAAAGCAAAAAAAAGCAGGGAAAAACAAAGTTATTTTCACATGATTTTGGATCTAAAAATAAAAATTGTTTATATTAATTATAAGCTGCTAAGTTTTCAACATATGAAGTAGCTCAGTGGAAGAGTCTCTGCCTAGCAGTCGGAGGGTCTGGGTTCGAGCCCCCATGGGATCATAAAAAAAATGTTGTATTTCGTTTAAAAATATATGTTTTTAATAAAACAACAACAAAAAAGTTGTTGCTATTATTGTTGTTGCTTTCAAATTGCTTACCCAAGTCAATACTTTTCTGCAATTGGTAAGTACTTGCCTCCAATGACATCCCCATGTTAATGTAATGACTGTTTAACTCATTATTTGGTAATGAAAAGTTTTACTGGGTATTTCTAGTTTTTACTAAAAATTTCATTATTAAATAGTAACAGTATCTTTACGATAAACGTCATCATTTTCATATTAACGGTAGCCATACTTGGTTTAGGATTATTTGCTAAATTCAATAAATTATTTCTTAACCAAAGTTTCTCCTAAAACAAAATTTATTGACCAATGATTTATTATAAAGAAATCCTTGATTTAAATCCATCTACTTAAGTTATTGATTAATTTGTTTTAATTGTTATTTATGAGTGAATATCATTTAATAACCACAAATCGCAATGAACAATTGAAAATATACTTAAAATTTCGAAGAACGGAAATGGAAAAAGATAAAAAAATGTTTTTTTAAGTATTCACAAGATGTACTAATTATATAGATACTCGTATTATATAAAACCAAATTCCAGTTCAAAATAAATGATGCGTAAATTTTTTAGATTTTTAATTTTATTCAAAATATTTCAAGTTCAATATTTACTTTTTGTAGGTACACGCGTCTATTTATGTAGGTCTTTTGTAATTTTTGATTTCTATACAATTTGGACAATCTTTCAAAAATAAAATTTATTACGTGATTTTTAATTAATGAGCGGAGTTTAGAAGATGATGAAGAAGCGTTAAAGGTGTTAAGTGCTTGTCGGTCAAGATATTAAAATTTATGGTTAGATATTATGTTTTATTGAGGAAATAATTAATAACAATTTAAATAAAATTAAAATAAAAAGAATTCTTCTTGGGCAACGATGCTTGACTAAATACCCAGTAAAACTTTTCATTACCAAATAATGAGTTAAACAGTTAAACTATTGAACACGAACTACTTACTCATTCGCTGTTTAAGTCATTACATTAACATGGGGATGTCATTGGAGGCAAGTACTTACCAATTGCAGAAATGTAATGACTTGGGTAAGCAATTTGAAAGCAACAACAATAATAGCAACAACTTTTTTGTTGTTGTTTTATTAAAAATATATATTTTTAAATGAAATACAAAATTTTTTTTATGATCCCATGGGGGCTCGAACCCAGACCCTCCGACTGCTAGGCAGAGACTCTTCCACTGAGCTACTTCATATGTTGAAAACTTAGCAGTTTATAATTAATATAAACAATTTCTATTTTTAGATCCAAAATCATGTGAAAATAACTTTGTTTTTTCCTGCTTTTTTTTTTTGCTTTGTTGTAATTTTTGGAAAAATATTTTTATACGATTTTTTGTAATTATTTTAAAACTTTTTTAAAATTATTTTAAAACTTAAACAATTTAAATCTTCTTTTTTGTATAAGTTTTTACATAAGATTGACTCTTACTTACTTAAATGTTACAACCTGTTAAGGTCAAAGTCCGAGCATATTTTAGAATTCCATGGATTTCGATCTTGTGCGAATATTCTCCAATTTTAAAAATGTTCCTCTACTTGGTCTTTCTATCGAAGTTTCGGACATCCTCCTCTAACATTAGGTAGTGGGACATTTCAATTCTAATTTTATCCTCTTCATTGTATTTTTTTTTCAAGAGAGGGTTACTAGCCCGTAATCCTAACCCATTTTTATCGATCTTATGGGACAACTCTCGGAACATGTTAACTCACAATATTAATGGGTGTTGAACTAGCTCCCCGGTGTGTGTCCACAGTTGAGATGAAGGATGACCCAGATAAGTTGGGCTTAATAAGTTAAGACCAATTAGAATCGTGTTTGGTATTCAACATCCCCTACATAATCAAAATTGACTCATGATGGTATTTTTTCATTAACGTGAGTTAGTTTTACAAATTTTTTTACAGAAGATAATATTTAAGTTCTTAAAATTCAAAAATCATTTAAAAATACTCTTTTAATAAAAAAAAAAATTTAAAAAAATTGTTGCCTTTGGTGGGATTTGAATCGGGGTCATTCAGTTTAAATTACCATCTTAATTACAAATAAGTACTTCTGTAATAACTTATTATTTATTCGGATGGTATGTTATAGTCGTTACAAGGTAACCAGTTATCAGAGAACTTGCCATTACCAAAGTTTTGCTGGGTACATATCGTTTATTTAAATGAATAATAACTTAACTCGAAAATTTTGCTTTGAATACACAGTGCTCGATTTTAACAACTTTTTTTTAGCGACCAGGTGCTAACCGTTTTTTGGGTTCGCTCTAGTTTTCGAGATATAGCGTTATTTAAAAAATGCGTCTAACTCGAAAACTGTTTATTTTCTAATAGTAAAAAAAAACAATGTTCGGACACAAAATTATCTTTCAGGAACAGTAATCATTTCTTAAATCCGAGCCGAAAATAATTTTATAAGACATGTGTTTGGTAATTCTTTTCTAAACCAAAAGTGATTTAAGCAAAAACTAAATTGTTCTGAGACCAGCACTTAATAAAAATTCGATCATTTTGAGATTAAAATAGGGTAGAAAAGGGAAAAATAAGTATAGTTATATCTCCGAAACTAATATCGATAGAAACAAAATTGAACTTGGATTTGAAACAGCAACAAAAATAATAGGACACGTATTTGGTACTTTTTTTTGAAAATGAAACTAATTGGGGTAAAAACTATATTTTTGTACTTTTTTTTAACCCATACCTATCTTTTGAACTTATAAACAAAAATAGTCAATTTATGTTACAATCGATAAAGATTAAAAGAATATTAAACACGTGTTTGGTACTTTTACGATAAATGGGGTACAAAAGGGTTAAAACGGGAAAATATTTTTTTGTTTTTAAACTATGAATATCATTTAAGCTAATGAAGTCAGATTTATAATTTACAGACGGGTCGATTCACATTGAAGAAAACTAAAATACGTGTTTGGTACGTTTTTCAATTGAGGGGGTAAAAAAGGAAAAATTGATGACAATATATTGTCTAAACAAAATGTGATAGAAACAAAAACTAAAATAGTCTAAGATCAGCCCTTAAAAGTAGGAGACAAACATATATTCGGTACTTCTTGCAAATTGGAGCGTTTTGGATTTAAAATTGGGTAGAAAAAGAAACCATTAATTGCCTTATATCTCTAAAACTAGCAGCGATATAAAACAAAATTTAAATTGGATTTTAATCTTCTACGAAATTAAGGGGATATGCATTTGTACCTTTTTTGAAATTGGATCAAGGGTAAAAAGATTTGTTGGTTCTTTTTTTTACCTATACGTATCTTTTGAACCAATAAAGATAGAGATACGATTTGTATCACAATCGATAAGCATTAAAATATATTAAATACGTGTCTGGTCCCTTTACGGTTAATTTTCTTAAAAGGGTAAAAACGGAATAGTTTTCAAGGGTAGGTTTTTTTGTTTTTAAACCTTGAAGATATGCTTAAGCTTATGAAGTCAGATATATAATTAATTGACTGGTCGATTGGTACTTTTTCAATTAAGGAATTAAAAATCGGTAACATTATACCTGAGGCCCTATGCTCCACTGGGAGTCAAGGATAACAGAAGAAGAAGAACATTATACCTCCTAAACTAAACGGAATAAAAGAAAATGGAGTTAAGATTTTCAATCGTACTCCTTAATATTGTTAATTTTTCAATCAAGAGTTTTTATATAGTCACATTTTCAATCGTGGAGATTTATAAAATCAAATTTTTAATTGAAAATCTTTATATAGTCAAATTTTCAATAGTAAGTCTTTATAAAGTCAAAATTTTAATCTGGAGTCTTTAAATAGTCAAATTTTCTATTGTGGGTTTTTATATAGTCAAATTTTCAATCGTGCGCCTTTATATACTCAAATTTTCAATCGAAGTTCTTTATATAGTTAATATATATATATTTAATCGAGAATCATTATGTAGTCATATTTTCAATCATGGGCCTTTATATAGTCAAATTTTCAATCAAGGTTCTTTATATAGTAAAATTTTCTATCGAGGTTCTTTATATAGTCAAACTTTCAAACGACGGTCTTTGTATAGTCAAATTTTCAATTGTGGGTCTTTACATAGTTACATTTTCAATAGTGCGTCTTTATATAGTGAAATTTTCTATTGTGGATTTTATATAGTCAAATTTTCTATCGACGGTCTTTATATAGTCAAATTTTTAGTCGAGAATCGTTATATAGTCAATTTTGAATAAAGGGTCTTTATATAGTCAAATTTTCAATCGGCGGTCTTTAGATACTCAAATTTTCAATCGATGGTCTTTATATAGTCAAATTTTTAATCGAGAATCGTTATATACTTAAATTTTCAATCGATGGTCTTAATATAGTAAAATTTTTTAATCTAGAAACGTTATATAGTGATATTTTCAATCATGGGCCTTTATATAGTCAAATTTACAATCTAGGTTCTTTATATAATCGAACTTTCAATCGACGGTCTTTATGTAGTCAAATTTTCAATTGTGGGTCTTTATATAGTTACATTTTCAATCGTGCGTCTTTATATTGTCAAATTTTTAATCCAGAATCATTATATAGTCAAATTTTCAATCGTGCGTCTTTATATAGTCAAATTTTCAATCAAGGCTTTTTATATAGTCAAATTTTCAAACTACGGTCTTTATATAGTCAAATCGTGAATTTCTATATAGTCAAATTCCCAAACGTGTGGTTTATGTATTTAAGTGTGCTTCTTGAGTTAGTCAAATTTTCAATAAACGGTCTTTCATTCATTCATTCATTCATAATTCTCACAATATTTCAATTGGAACAAGGGGTACTTCTTTCAGACAATGAGATGCATCCGTTTAAACTCCGGCTCCGAACTGCAAATGTAAGTTAGAGAACCGCTTTTTTGAAAATTTATTTTTTCAAGTGGGTCTAGCCGGAAATCGAACTTGGGACCTCTGGTATGCTAGGCGGTGGATTTACCTGCTATACCACGTCGGTTCACAACGGTCTTTATATAGTCACATTTTTAATCGTGCATCAGTAAAATTTTTCATTTAAAACATTTGACAAAATCTCCCATATAAGAGCCAATGACGGAAATGTCTTAAATACAAAATTGGCTACAAAATTGGCTTTATTAAAAAAAGTTAAAATTTCTTCATGAATTTTCAGGAAATGTGGCTTTCTTTATTTGGAATATTAACAGTTTCAGATTCAGGTCTCAGATTTTTTATGAATTTTTTAAAATTATAAAAAATTATTTTTTTTATTAAAAAAAATATTTATTTACTTTAAAGTTCAAATAACTCAAAATCCATTAAAGTTATAGAAAAATATTTTAAAGCGGTTTAAATATAATTTTATTTACTATTCTACTCCGGGACTTTCAACAAAATTGTACAACCCATTTCAAAGATATAATGAAATGGATGGACCAGACTTTTGAAAAATAAAAAAATATAGTTTCTTCAAATCAATCAATAAAAAGTGAAAAATTTGTCCGTTTTGATCATAAGATCATAATGAAGAATACAATTAAACTGGTGATAAAATGTAACTCAAGAAGTTAAATTTTGTTGTCTTGTGTATTCAACAAATTACCCAGTTTCTTTTCAGTTCTTAAAGACATATCTTTTTTTTTACTTTTACTTTAATAATCAAAGGCCCCGACTATTATATAATTGTTTATGCGATTGTTAGGATGATTGACTTTTGATAATAGGCTTTTATGGGATGTATGGTCAAATACCGGGAAGTAATTCTAAGTCGATCGGTATACGTAAAGGGGTGGTTAAATTTCAAGGGCCGATGTTGATTTTGAATAAAACGCAAACTTTTTAGGAAATTATTGTAATTGTATTTTATTATGATATATTGGTATTACTCAATTATGTATGGAACAAAATATCGGCCAAATGGGGGCCGCGACCACGGCGGCACACCTCCTTCCGATGGTCCAAATTTTCGATGGCCCTGAGGCATAATGGAGGTTCTTTGCCGTTAATGTGCCGAATTATCTCATTCTTTAGCTCTTGAATTGTTGCCGGCTTATTGACGTACACCTTTTCTTTCAAATAACCCCAAAGAAAAAAGTCCAACGGTGTCAATTCACATGATCTTGGTGGCCAATTGACATCGCCATTACGTGAGATAACACGGCCATTGAATTTGTTGCGCAAAAGAGCCATTGTTTCGTTAGCTTATCACATATCGTCCACATCCATATCTTCCAATTCGGGCCATAAAAAGTTCGTTATCATCTCACGATAGCGAACACCATTCACAGTAACTGCCTGACCGGCCTCATTTTGGAAAAAATACGGCCTGATGATGCCGCCAGCCCATAAACCGCACCAAACAGTCACTCTTTGTGGGTGCATTGGTTTTTCGACAATCAATCTTGGATTCTCATTCGCCCAAATGCGAATGACGAATCCACTGAGGTGAAAATGTGCCGCATCACTGAAAATGATTTTCTTCGAAAATTGATCATCCACTGTTGCCATTTCTTGCCACCATTCTGCCCATTCACGACGTTTGGAATGGTCAAGAGGCTTTAGTTCTTGAGCCAATTGCACCTTGTAAGCGTGTAAATGCAAGTCTTTATGCATAATGTTCATCAACGACGAGCGTGAGAGGTGAAATTGTTGGGCACGACGACGAGTTGAGGTGGACGGCTCTTCAGCCACATTATCGCGAACAGCAGCAATATTTTCTGCAGTACGAGCTGTACAATCATGCACTAGTGTTCTCACATCTTCTACAGATCCGGTTTGCTCGAATTTTTCCACGGTTTTTGCTATTGTACGCTCATTTAGACGATCAAATTGACCAAAAAAATCACGAAGTGCACGATATGCATTTTGATTTGAACGCCCATTTTCATAATAAGTCTGGATAACTTTAACACGTTGTTGGATTGTGTATCTCTCCATGGTTCAAATTGAGTAAGTCTGAAATAGAGAAATGTTAAAAAAAAAAAATTCGGAAAAAAACTTAGCGTTTAGGTGTGGTTCACATTCAACATCGGCCCTTACAATTTAACCACCCTTTATATACGTTACAAACATCAGTATATTGTCTTTTCTCATCTTTGGTGGTGAAGGGTATAAACTAGGGTTTGCAAAAAACCGTGAAAATTAAAACACCAAAAACCGGCCGGTTTCGGTTCGGTTTTTTAAATAAAACTATTTCAGTTTAAATTTCTAGGAAAATTTAGATAACTTCATTAAAACATATTATAATTTAATACTAAAATTCAGGAAAATAATTCAGTTTTTTTAAATATGAGGGATTTCTTAAATAAGTCTTGTTTCTTTTGGAGAAACTGCAGAGCCCCTTTAGCGTGAATAATATTTGCATCCGAGCGACAAATTGCTTCAATAGTAATTTTTACAAATAGCAACGATTTTAAAGAATTTACAATTTCAAAGTCGATAGAATGAAGCAAATCTAAGGTCGGCAGCATTTCTAAACTCTCATGAATACTTTGTTTTAGGAACAGAAATCTAAGAGAAAACTTAATTCACGATTATGATGCTTTTTAATGCTTGTTTGTAAAGTATTATAACGAACTGTCGAATTTTTGAAATACCGAACAGTTTTCCTTACAGCCTCTAGGTTCAAATGTATATGGGCAATCAGTTTTAAATGAGTCAAAGTTTCATCGTCGACGTCTTCAAAATTGATTTTCAGATACAAATTTGATATTGGCTGCTGCTCCATCTATAGTACATGCTACGATGTTTGTATCAAGTGAAATATTAAACTCCATTAGCCTTTGTCTAATGGTATCTTGCGTTTGCTTGAAATTACACGTTCCTAAAATACGGCCCAGGTTATCAAATTTACCATGAGAATCGTGAATATTTACTTTCATATACCGTCTTCTCCTTACACCTGTCTATTCGTCCATTGGAAACACCTTTTGCTTGTTTCATTCTTCTGCTTCATTAAATAGACAAATTACGTGCAAATAAGCTAATGTTATTTCCGAATAATACCAACAAAAAATTATGAAAAATAAATAGCTAAAACCGCGTTTTTTTACGGTTTTCGGTTTCGGTTTTGAGGCACAAAAAACCGAGGTTTCGGTTTCGGTTAAAACCAAACTGCAAACCCTAGTATAAACAGTTGGTAATCATTAATCAGTGATATAGGGAACCAAAGGCTTCGTCTGTAATACTTTCTTGTTTTTGTTAAAAAACTAGTTTATATCTAAATATGTTTAAATCAAAAAAAATCAATTGCATAACATTAAGTATTTCGCTAAGTATTAATAATTTTTAACTAATTTTTCAAACAAATATTATTAAGTTAGCTTTCAGGTTTATTTAAACCTTTTAATGCCCCTACAGCTTTCGTTGAAAGTTGGAGTGTGGGGGGGGGTTCTCTTAACATGAAGTATGTGCATTTTAGTTTGCTTTTTCGTTTAGTTGAATTATTCATTCCATTCCATGAAAGCCTCTAGTCCAGTCCGATAATATTGTTTAGCAGTTTTAGTTTTTATTATGGTTATTTCTTAGACATTTTTTTTTTTTGTATTTGTTATCGTAATATATTTTTAAACTTTTTGTTGGTCATTATACTTATTAGTACTTGGATTTATGATTAATAAAAACTTGTTAATAGTTTTAGTTTAGGTGTGAGTTTGAGTGTTTGAGTTTCTTTGGGGGCTGACTGACTGACTGACTGACTGACTGACTTGACCAATTCACTTGTGAAGTAACAATAACAAATTTATTTTATATTAATAAAAAAAAATAGATATGTTTAAAATAAATTTATTCCATTTTGGCAAATTTACGAAATTATTACATTTGTTGTGGTTTTTTCATAATTTTGTTAATATTTTTAACGCACCTTTTTAAATCATTGTTTAATGATATACAATAAAGTTATTAATTAAAAATACAATAATAAATCCCATAAATTTTATACTGACCGACTTAGAAGAAGGTGGAAAGTCCATTTAACCATATCCAGAGTCTATCTGTTAAAATAAGGTTTCTAGAGACCCTTAAAGACTTAAAGATATGAATTAAATATAAAAATCCCTCTAAAAAAGTTCTAAAACCATATCGTTGTTCTCATGTAGAAAGGCCCTAACTCGCATATTTCAAACTTTGCAGGAGAAGGTAAAAAAAGATTTAAAACAGAAAATGACAAAATTTTACGTTTTTATTTTAAAAATGAAAGACGAATTTAATTCTCAAAACTTTTTTTTTCATTTTAAACACATAAAAAAACTAAAAAAGATAGGGCTTTCTGTAGTCTCATTTCTGAGCATTAGGGCTTTTTTTCTGTAGTGGTCAAAAAAAATATATTAAGGAAAGCTTTACATAGCGAATGTTTTCTGTAGGAAATCTAGAATTTCCGGAAGAAAAGCTTTCGATCGCGAATGTATTCTATAGGAAATCTTTCGCAAGCGAATAATTTCTACAGGAGATCTTTTGTTATTAAAAGTTTTTTTACAGGAAATCTTTCGATACAAAAGTTTTTTTCTATAGGAAAGCTTTCGATATTGAAATTTTGATTTATAATATTTTCTATATAAATCTTTCGATATTCAAAGTTTTATGAAGTTTTCCATAGAAAATCTTTCGATATCGACGGATTATTATAGGAAGCCTTTCAACATCGATTTATATAGGAAATCTTTAGCTTTTAGCATTTATATACTGGAAAGCTCTTAAAATGGAATGTTTTTAGAAAAAAGCTTTGGATATTAAAAGTAACCTTTAGGAAATCTGTTGATATAAAAGCTTTTTAATAGAAAATATCTTAACGAAAAAAGTTTTTTATAAGAAATATTTTGATATCAAAAGTTTTCTATAGAAAATCTTTCAATATCAAAAGCTTATCACAGGAAACCTTTCGACATCGAAAGTTTAATAGAGGAAATCTTTTTAAAGCTTTCGATATGAAACGTTTTTAGTTAAAAGCTTTTTATTTTAAAAGTTAACCTATAGGAAAGCTTTTGATATTAAAAGTTTTCCATAGGAAAGTTTTATAAAAAAATCTATAGATATCGAAAGTTTATTATAGGAATCCTTTCAACATCGAAAGTTTTATATAGAAATTTTTAGAAAGAAAGTTTTAGATATTTATGTTATCCAAAGAAAAGCTTTTGATTTCGAAATTTTTCTATAGGAAAGTTTTATATAGAAAATTTTCTATCTGAAATATTTTGACGACAAATCTATATCTATAAAAAAATGTTCGCGTCTGTTTGTATGTTGTTTGTTGGTAAGGATCTCCGAAACTAGCGGACCGATTTTTCTGAAATTTTGACAGTGTGGTATGGTGTGACTGGTGTTTTTTTTTTTTTTTTTGAAATCTCAATTGGGCGTGACCTCTCCCATATAGCTCATCTATTAAAAATGACAAATATAGGTGACTGAGAGGATCATTTTTTCTGAAATTTTGACAGGTTTTAAAATGGGCTAAATTTTTTTTAAATCTTAAGTGGGCGTGACCCCTCCCATATAAGTCAAATATTAAAAATGACAAATATGGATAACCGAGCCAACCGATTTTTCTTTCATTTTTACAGTATATAAGGAGTTACCGGTGAGAAAAATAGGCTATGTTTTTTTTGGAAATCTCAAATGGGCGTGACCCCCTCCCATATCGGTCAAATATTAAAAATGACAAATATGGATGACCGATTTTTAAGAAATTTTGATTGCATGTGTGTGACCGGTGGGTAAAATAGGCTTGGTTTTTTCTTTAATCTCAAGTGGGCAGGGGTCACGCCCTATATAAGTCAAATATTAAAAATGACAAATATGGATGATAAGATGAAAACGATTTAACCCAATTGATTAAAGTTTTAAATATTTTCATACTATAGATAGCAATATATCAAAAAAAGTAGGTTTTTAAATTTCAAGATAATCACATGAATTTATATAAATTTTTTCAGACACATATTCAGCTATCCTTGGTGCTACATAAAATGGCCCATGCTATTTTGGTTCCTGAAATACACGGTGTTTTCTATAATTTTGGCTTTTAAACTAGAAGCAAATTTGGCGCTGTAACTTTCTTAATAGGTCATAAATTAAACTTTTTCAAATTTGTATAGTTAGATAAGTGTAAAAGATTTCATCACCATAAAAAAAACATCAGTACACTTAGAGAAAAGATATGTATAAAAGATAATGCAGGAGTGAAAAAAGTATAAAATTTGCATTTAAAATGGCACAAAAGCGGATAAAGATTTTGAGACCAAATTTTACGTACAGATAGCTACTATCGATATCTAAAAATTTGATATGGCGCTTCCCGATTAAATGTTTGGTTCTTCGACAAATTGAGAAAAACTATCAAAAAAAATGAAAAAAGGGTAAAAATTCTGCATTTTTAATATTTGTCTTCCTATAACTCATTAACTAAGAAACGCATCGAGAAGCGCCATATCAAAATTTTAGATAAACATGTTCTTAATATGTGTGCAAATTTTGCGAGAAAAATATTTAGCCATTTTTGTGCCATTTAAAAAACAAGCAAGCCTATTTGTGTCATTTTTCACTTGTTCACCTTCGAAAGACACATTGATGTATAATAACAATGTGGTACTTAAAGGTATATTGCTCAAATTCACGAA
The DNA here is from genome assembly GCA_933228675.1 of Stomorhina lunata. Lineage (NCBI taxonomy): Eukaryota > Metazoa > Arthropoda > Insecta > Diptera > Rhiniidae > Stomorhina > Stomorhina lunata. The sequence continues at coordinate 84,589,685 of OW121744.1, read as the reverse complement.
CAAATATCCTGCGGTCTACAGTGAAGCAAAAATAATATGCGATTAAATCGCGACCATTGATTTTCTTCTACATCTTAAAGTGTTTATACAGCCTACATTGAACCTCTTAAATGCGTAAAATGTAACAAGACAACAGTGGCTTCTGATCATTTTGTGTTCTAGGAATCTAAAAATTAAATATTTAGTAATATGGAAACTTGCCACCAAAAAAAAGTCCGACGAAAAAAATGTTTTCAATACCTCATCGATTTACAGCGATTATATTTTTTAAAAGTAGAGATGGAAAATGAAATGGACTTAAAAAACAAATTAACATATTGAGAAACTAACCAATTTCGCGAAATCTGCGAAATCTGGCTAACAAGATTTTTGCATATGGATGCTGAAGTTAAAGAAAAGTTTAAAACTTTCACTTTTATATGGAATTTAAGCCATACCCTTTCTCATTACAAAAACATTATTTTTACTTCTAATATTGTAAACAGTGACTAAATTTTACACAAAATTTTAAAACAATCGTTCAAAAAAGTATCAGAATTGGAATACTGTTAACTACTTTTGTCCCTAGAATTATTATTTTTTGTCGGAATTTCATCGCAGATATCTCTTTTGAAAGTTTTTGAAAGCATCTATTTTTGTGTTTTTAAAAATGCTACAAAAGATTGCCGCAAGGTGGCGGTATTGACATGTTTCTTACAAATGTATCAAATACATATTATTTGAATCTTTTTCGATGTTGGTACATTCAGAAAAAGTTAGACCAAATACTCCTGAACAAAGTCGCGGAACATTGTCAAACCAAATTTGTATCTTTTAATTATTAAAAATGCGATTTTCATATGTAACCTAAAAATAGCACCATCTTTTAGCAGAATTTAGAAACAAAAAAGTTGTAAAACAAACATTATTTTTATAATCCCAGAGATTCATTTTCTACAATAAAAAAGTTCTTTTTCGCAAAAAGCCGTTTTTGATATATTGCTAGATAAAGTAATCGAAATATAATAAATATTTTTAAGACATCGAAAAATATACAAAATCATCAATTTTAAAAAGCCATAAACATTAACAGCTAAAACCACTTGGATGCCACAAATTATTTAAACTCTACAGATTTACTAAATTGAACAAATTGAAAGAAAAAAATCATTTTTTTAAGAAAGATTTATGTATATTTGGTCATGACCACTTTTGCATAATTGTAACTCTCACTATTTGAAAAATTTTTAAAAGCGAACGATTAATGTTCAATGCATTTAAGTTTTCCATGTAATATCTTCCGCTTCAATTCGTAATAATAGTAATACCAATAAACAATAGTAAAAAAAATCTCGTTCAACATAAATTAAGCTTTAAAAGCCTAAACAATTAACCAGCCCCATTGGTCCAGTCTCTAAGCGAACGTAAACAGGAAGAAACATCAGGAGCCACTTTACTAATATCTGTGTCAATTTTCTGTGGTATTAACAACGTCACTCATACTTACATACATAGATACATTTTCTTCCCCGTCGACAAATTAATATTCAACTCTTTAAGACATTTTCAAGTATTTATGATCAAGTTTATGATCATGATCTATAAATTGAGACAATATTATCTTTATAGCCAACTTAATAATCTCTGTTGTGATCTTCATTACTACGTACGAGTGCTATAATAATGGCGATGCACAGTGGTTTACGGACGCTTTTTTTTGGAAATAATTCTGTAACTTTTGAACGACTGGAGATATTTGAATGAAATTTGACATGGTGGTAGTCAAGGAGTATTTGAGTTGGTTTTTAAAAGCACTGGTCCATGAGGGGTCGGGAGAGTGATTGATGGACCTTCAAAGTTGGTCACCTCGGGTGTTCGACTTTTTTAAAAATTCGCCAAAAATCCATTTATGTATGGATTGAAAAGAAATTTTAAACTTAAGTTGTCCTTGAGAAGATCTACAAAAAATATGCTTAAATGTGTAGGTTATCTCCTTTGGATTTCGAGATATTTGGGTAAAAAGGAATTTTTAGGTTGATTTTTTACCTCTTTTTTTAAGCTTTTTTTGATCTGGTGGACGCATCTGAGGACCAAAAATTTTTTAAGAATATTCTTTAAATTTGTAATAAAATTCTGAATAATTTTTGTGCAAGTTAGTTATAGAAATCTTCTTTTGTTTAAAAGTTAAAAATATTCAAAGTTGAAACTTACAAAAAATTTCGCTTTTTTTTTAGTTTTTCCCCAAAAGATAGCTATATTTTTTCACTAATAAAAAAATTTTTCTTAAGAAACATAAAAAGATTTTTAAAGTTTTTAAAAGAAAACATAATGAGAATGCGTATAAAACAAATTTCTTGCTAATTGGACTTTTGGTCCTCGCACATGTCCTCTCCAAAAAATGGCAATTTGTAAAAAAAAAAATTAGTTTAAACAAAAATTTCTCAAAAGGCAAAGCACCGATTTGAAAAAAATTATAATGTTCATATTTTCCAATATATCTGTTATTGATTAGAAAAGTTTTTTCTGAAACGCGCTGCAAATAGAGACAGTGTTGCCATATTTGTAAAAAAACTCATTTTTTGAAATACCTTTTTCCCCAGTTGGGAATTGGGGAATTTTTAAGTTAAAATTGGGAATTTTTTTTAGTCTATTGCTTTTACATCTTATTGGTCTACATTACTACAAAATTTCATTGTAATATCTTTATCCATGTCATTTCCACAGAATATCAAAGATTAAAAATATTTTCCTTAAAAAAGCAGAAAAACAATTTTTTTTTGTTTTACGATACAAAGTGTAAAAAAAGTAACGCACTTAAAAAAAACTTTTACTTAGTGCTAATCTCCTAGTCTTTCCCGATCTAATGATACTAAACATGTATATAAAGCATTAATACCGAGTCTTAAAAAACTCTGAAAACTTTGGCCCCCGTAGCATTTTTACACTGTTTATTTAAATATAAGTGATGAATTTGTGCATATAAAATTAATAATCATACTCAAATATTTCACTATAAGATGACAATGATCCTTCGATAACAAACAAATATTTTTTTATTTTTTTAAAGAAAATATCATGAGGATTTATGAAATATCAAAATGTAAATAATTTGTACTTATATTAAAAGGTGAAATACATTTTATTGAAGTATTTGTAGTTAAAGTTTAAACTTACAGTTTTTATTACATATTTATATAAAAGTAGTTATTTACTTAATTTTTATTTTCAGTAAAATAATCAGTACAATCTATTATATCAAGAACCTCTTCCAGGTGTTCGTTTTCAGAAGTTTTTGTATAACTGCTCCACCATTTCTTTCTTATCGTTGATAGAGCAGGATCAGAAGACAACAAGAGATAATTTATTAGATCCTGATTTTGCGATTTTCTTGAGCATTTTCTGGTATTAAATAGTTGGATATACTTGAAATCTGAATTCCGCGCTTCCTGGGCCTCTTCTGTCAGTTCACCAAGTGGGAGAAGATTTGATTCAATTATTTCACGACCATGTTGAAGGACTTTATGAACTGTTGGTGTAATTTCTTTCCAGTGATACAAATGTCGTATACGAGTTAACGCGTTGAGGGCATAGCAATGAAATTTTTCAGCATTTATTTGATATTTGCTATTTATTGCCGATAATATTACGTAACATTTACGAAGAACTTCCTCATCAATTCCAGTAATCTTTGAAGTTGTTTCATAATTTTCAAAGAATCGCCTGGCCGTATTACCATCGTTTGTACTGCCATATCCTACAAGTGGTTTGTCTATGTTTAGACCCGTCATAGTTTTGAATTCTTCCTGAATCCTTTTTTTTTCACTGGATCTCATTTCAATCAGTTCCTTATTATTTCTCACGGATTTTAGCTGATTATCAGGTATATTCCTATATTTCAGATCATATGATATATGTAGCATAAATTCTAAAAATCGGATACGTGCATGTAGGGGCGATATACCAAATTCCAGAACCTCTTGATTAATTGCAGTACTAGCTGATGCATCTTCTGAAGTTTGTAGAAATTCCGATTTCTTCTTTCCGCATAATGAGCATTTCCAAGTTGAATGGGTTTCCGTTATAGCGTTGCTTACTTTTCCATCTATCATTGTCAATTGAAGCTCAAAATTTACATTAATCAAATATCCATGTATGTCTATGCAGACTGGACTCAAATTGTCTATTGAATATTTGATATCATCAACCCAATTTTTTGTGCTTGCTGCATTTTCTTTTAAATATTCGAATCTGATCGGTCTGCAAAATGCCTTTGATCCTGGAGATGTGTTAACCCACACATATTCAGTACGCTCTTTTGATGTGGATGGTTCAGAACGATTCTTTCTTAATCTTAGTGGTACTAGGGATGCCATAAAAACGCTTCTGTAGTCATTTGTGTTCTGATGAGATGTTGATTGTTTGTATTCCGGTAATCCAGATAAACCGTCACATCCCCATTTACATATTAAAGTTAAGTCCTTGTTGTCAAGTTTCTTGGCTTCTTCTTCAGACAATGTAGTAGATATCAGCCTTGATGCCGTATTTTCCAATAATTTTGATAAATCCACAGATGCACTTTCGTCTCCTATCACGTTTGTTGGTATTAAGTTTTTTTTGGTTTTTAATAACGCATTATATCCTGGTAAAATTGAGTGTCCTTTGTCTCGTAATGCCTTACAGAGTTTAATATATTTATTTTTACTCAATTTCAACTCGAGCATAAGAGCAAGTGCTTCTTCCTCCGAAAATTCTGATTGAGAAGAAGGAGTTGGTATACTCTTAATAATTCGCTTAAGACGTTTAGGAGAAGCCTCTGGGAGAATATCTGCTATTTGTTTAGCTTCAGCTGGTTGATTATTTCGTTTGAGCACTTCCTTAAAGGAATCTTTGATTTCAGTATCCGAATGAGTAGAAAGAACTTCGGATAATCGCATCTTTTTAGATCTTTCTCCGAGATCATCATAGTTTTTTAGAGGGGCTCCAGCACCAGAAGTTTTAAGCTCAATTGAGTCCTTCAGCCAGTCTTTAAATTTAGATTCAAATCTTTTTAAACAGTAATTAACCGACTTAATTTTAAGTTCAAATAACTTTACAAATTTTACGACTTTGTCTTCCTCACTATTGAGAATCATGGAGTTAGTTTGACTTTTAGCATATCGCATGATTATTTTAATTTTTTCTGCTCTCGAACTGCTTGGTTGTTCAAAAAGAATATCGCACAACACTTTAAATTCCAATGTTATAGCCATGATGTTTTAACTGTTAATAGCAGTTACATTTAAAACTTTCTTTTTTATATTAAAAAAAAACATTTTTTATATATACCTGTATCCAAAGAATAATAAAGAAATCAATGAATTAATGTATTTTTTACCTCTAAAAATAGGTGCATATATAACTCAACCAATATGTGCGTCTCGTAAAACCTACCTGTATGGAGGTGAGTAACCATATCCTTTCTGACCATTATGAAAAACCCAAGTTGTAACAATTTTTACCTATTGCATTAACTTTCACATTAAAAAACATTTTATAACCTTAACATAATTTTGAAATTTTTTCAAATACACCAATTTTAAATACCGGAAAAATGCCTTTAAATCTTATTTTAAATAAATTGTCACACTGTTACTATAAAAGTACTCTTCTAATTAAACTTTTGCTACAAATTATGGATATATTACCTTTACACTGTTATCAAAATCGGTGCCTTACTCGTACTTACTTATTTAGAATCTTTTACTAAAATTTTATTTTTTAGCTTGGAACAAAAGGCAAAATCGAATAAAATTTTTTTAAGTCATTCTTATAATGTTTTCTTTAAAAAAATAAAAAACTATTTATATCTTTTTGAAGAAAATATTTGTTTATTAGCGAAGGATCATTGTCATCTTAAAAATAGTGAAATATTTGAGTATGATAATTAACTTTATATGCACAAATTCATCACTTATATTTAAATAAACAGTGTAAAAATGCTACGGGGGCCAAACTTTTCAGAGTTTTTTAAGACTCGGTATTAATGCTTTATATACATGTTTAGTATCATTAGATCGGGAAAGACTAGGAGATTAGCACTAAATAAAAGTTTTTTTTAAGTGCGTTACTTTTTTTACACTTTGTATCGTAAAACAAAAAAAAAATTGTTTTTCTGCTTTTTTAAGGAAAATATTTTTAATCTTTGATATTCTGTGGAAATGACATGGATAAAGATATTACAATGAAATTTTGTAGTAATGTAGACCAATAAGATGTAAAAGCAATAGACTAAAAAAAATTCCCAATTTTAACTTAAAAATTCCCCAATTCCCAACTGGGGAAAAAGGTGTTTCAAAAAATGAGTTTTTTTACAAATATGGCAACACTGTCTCTATTTGCAGCGCGTTTCAGAAAAAACTTTTCTAATCAATAACAGATATATTGGAAAATATGAACATTATAATTTTTTTCAAATCGGTGCTTTGCCTTTTGAGAAATTTTTGTTTAAACTAATTTTTTTTTTTACAAATTGCCATTTTTTGGAGAGGACATGTGCGAGGACCAAAAGTCCAATTAGCAAGAAATTTGTTTTATACGCATTCTCATTATGTTTTCTTTTAAAAACTTTAAAAATCTTTTTATGTTTCTTAAGAAAATATTTTTTTATTAGTGAAAAAATATAGCTATCTTTTGGGGAAAAACTAAAAAAAAAGCGAAATTTTTTGTAAGTTTCAACTTTGAATATTTTTAACTTTTAAACAAAAGAAGATTTCTATAACTAACTTGCACAAAAATTATTCAGAATTTTATTACAAATTTAAAGAATATTCTTAAAAAATTTTTGGTCCTCAGATGCGTCCACCAGATCAAAAAAAGCTTAAAAAAGAGGTAAAAAATCAACCTAAAAATTCCTTTTTACCCAAATATCTCGAAATCCAAAGGAGATAACCTACACATTTAAGCGTATTTTTTGTAGATCTTCTCAAGGACAACTTAAGTTTAAAATTTCTTTTCAATCCATACATAAATGGATTTTTGGCGAATTTTTAAAAAAGTCGAACACCCGAGGTGACCAACTTTGAAGGTCCATCAATCACTCTCCCGACCCCTCATGGACCAGTGCTTTTAAAAACCAACTCGAATACTCCTTGACTATCACCATGTCAAATTTCATTCAAATATCTCCAGTCGTTCAAAAGTTAAAGAATTATTTCCAAAAAAAAGCGTCCGTAAACCACTGTGCGATGGCCGTTGTTGATATTGGCCATCAACTGATGTTTTTTATTCAATTAAATATCTAGTTAAAAATATTGAATTTTTACACTCATCAAAAACAATCAGTTCATTCAAATAGTACCTGGTTGACCGAGCCTTGCTCGGATCTTTAGGATAAGCATTTCAAGGAAAATTTCAAAGTTTACAAATATTTTTTTTATTGTATAAAGTATTAGCCAAATAAATTAATTTATAGGAAAGACATCGCACACAAATATCCAATTAATTTTAACTCATTTTATTTATTTTGTCCGATCAACACATGATCAAATGCTTAGTTTACGGTTCAATTCATTATGAATAATTTTTGGAAATTGGTCATACCATCTTAGAAACTCTCGTCGGCTCATGCGCAACAACTTTGGTAATGATCATATTAAGACCAAATGCACAGTTTACGATTTAATTAACTTTGAGTAATTTTAAGTGGCGCCACCTGTCGGAAATCCGTCAAACCAACTAAGAAACCTTCGTCGGTTCATCCGCAACATCTTTGTTAAAGATCACAGCATGATGAAATGTGCAGCTTACGATTTAACTCACTTTGAGAAAATTTCAGTGGCTCCACCTGCTGGAAATTGGTCATACAAACTAAGAAACCTTCGCCGCCTCATGCGTAATAACTTTTCTTAAGATCGTAGCATAATCAACGAAAAATTTTCGGTAAACAATTTTTTCTATAGAAAAATTTTCGGTATAAATTTTTTTTCTATTGAAAAATTTTCGGTATAAAAATGTTTTCTATAGAAAAATTTTCAGTATAAAAATTTTTTTTTCTATAGAAAAATTTTCGGTATAAAATTTTTTTCTATAGAAATATTTTCGGTATAAATTTTTTTTTATAGAAACATTTTCGGTATAAAAATGTTTTCTATAGAAAAATTTTCAGTATAAAAATTTTTTGTATAAAATCATTTTCAGTATGAAAATGTTTTCTAAAGAAAAACTTTCGGTATAAAATTTTTTTCTATAGAAAAATTTTCCGTATAAAAATTTTTTCTATAGAAAAATTTTCGGTATAAAAATTTTTTCTATAGAAAAATTTTCCGTATAAAAATTTTTTCTATAGAAAAATTTTCCGTATAAAAATTTTTTCTATAGAAAAATTTTTGGTATAAAAATTTTTTCTATAGAAAAGTTTTCGGTATAAAAATTTGTTCTATAGAAAAATTTTCGGTATAAAAATTTTTTCTATAGAAAAATTTTCGGTATAAAAATTTTTTCTATAGAAAAATTTTCCGTATAAAAATTTTTTCTATAGAAAAATTTTCGGTATACAAATTTTTTCTATAGAAAAATTTTCTTAAGATCGTAGCATAATCAAATACACAGTTAACGATTTAATTCAATTTGAGTAATTTTCAGTGGCGCCACCTGTCGTTAAGTGGTCATACCAGCTAAGAAACCTTCGTCGAGTAATGCGCTACAACTTTCCTAAAGATCATAGCATGATCAAATACACAGTTCACGATCTAAATCATTTTAAGTAATTTTAAGTGGCGCCATCTGTCGGAAATTAAAAAAACTTAAAAACTTTCGCTGGCTTATAAGCAACAACTTTGCTGAAGAGCATAACATGATCAAATGCATGATTTACTATTCTATAAAGCACATACAGACAGACAAACATTCATTTGTTTAAAAGTTATAACATTACCAATTTGTTCCCCTTTTTATCCCCTAATCTCAAAAAAGTTCAATCTGCATATTTGGTACTTCTTTGGTACCAATTGAAATCAGTACATTTTTTAAAAACACAGTTAATATATCGTTCCTACTCATATTACTTTATGAGATTTTAAGTTATCATTTTATCCCTTTTTTACCCATTTTGGGCCCCGAAATCAAAAAAAGTACTAAATACGTGTTTAATATTTTTTTCAAAGTACAAAGTTAATTTCTGTATTCTTTGGCTCAAAAGATAAGTGATTTGATAAATTTCGAGATAATCGGTCCATATTTGACCCCAGCTCTCATATAAGTCCAAATGTCGGAAATAGCTTAAATATATAAGTTTTTAGAAAATGTTTGTATGATGGCAAAATTTAGCAAAAATTTGACGTTTTCTTTTAACATCACATATTAGCTCACTACATTAACGGGTGTTAATGTTGTTCCCCGGGTGATAGCACGAGGAGTCGGTGTCCATAGTTAAGATTAAGGATAACCAAGATAAGTCTGTGCTTACCAAGTAAAGACCTCTATCCTCTACATCTGATAAAAATGTCTAATAAATTTATAATAAACGATCCTCTTTTGACTCTAGCTTCCATATTAGCCCTAAAAATGACCAGATCTCCTAGGTCTTTAAAATAGAAAGGTATCCAGATTTTCAAGCCAGTACAAGACTAAAGCAGAGAAAATTATTCTCTTCTCCACAGCTTCTGCAAAAGTCAATTTTGCCAGACAAATGGTTTAAACTCTGTTTGCTAAATATCGGTACAGTGGTTTTCGAGTTATAGTCGACTTAAAAGAAAATAGCAATTAGAAAAATAGAAAAATCAGACAATTTTAGAAATTAATCTGCCAAATTTTTGTAGATAACTTCTTTGTTCAAAACTAGAGAAAATCAGTACCTCTACATTTTGGTCCATCAGCTGGAGATAATTTTTATATTTAAATATATTATACCTTTTTCCCACATTTCATCAGTTTTATTTAACCAATTTTTTTGAGTGTTCAATTGAATATGCAATAAATACAATATAATTTTATTGCTTCCATGTTTAGCATTTTAAAGATAACACATTAGGGTAGCACTCATACAACTTGATAAGTGGTCTACTAACCACATACAAACATTATTCCCACGACATTTCAATTGGAACAAGGGGTACTTCTCTCAGCCAATGAACTGCATCTGATTCAATTTAAAGACTCATTGAAAGGGACCTACGTTTTAACTCCGGCTACGAATGGTAAATGCATTAGTTTGAGAAGGCAAACTAAAACTAAATAATCATATTATATGAGAGTTGAGAACCACCCTAATGTAGCCGACATTGTATGAAGCCAATGTAATAGCATTTTGAAGATCTTCTGATAACTTCTGGTTAATAAAATGTTGTTGGCATTTAGTTAATTTAACTAAAGAAATAAATTATTAACAAAAGATTCAATATATGTGCAGCTGCATGAAAATTGAATTCATTACCATAATTTATCTAAAGGAATGCTAATTGGTAACTAGTTAATTCGGCAACACTTGATTTTATTAAAATTAGTACAATCTATTATACTTGTAATACAATTTTAAGAAATATTTCCACTTATAAAATCCTAAATTTTTCCTTTTGTTCTATATTTTCAGAAAGAATTAACTGAGTGCTAGAAAAATGCGTGAGCGTAGTCGTACAACTCCAAGAAGACGTGGTCCAAAGCAACCGCTGCCACAGGATGCTCTCTACAATGATTCATTCGATTCACAGGAATCCCCTTATTACACAATCGATAATACGGAAGATATTTATGGTACAACTCTTTTACCATCACAAAGATGTTATGTAGATCCATGGGACTTGGAAAACTATGATTATGTTAGAAAGTAAGTACAAGTACTACAAAATTTTCTATAGAACACATTTTTATAACAAAAAATTTTCTATAGAAAAAATTTTTATAACAAAAAATTTTCTATGAAAAAATTTTTTATAACGAAAAATTTAGTATAGAAAATTTTTTTATAACGAAAAATCTTCTATAAAAATTTTTTTTACAACGAAAAATTTTCTTTAGTAATTTTTTTTTATAACAAAAAATTTTCTATCGAAAAATTTTTGCCGAAAACTTTTCTATAGAAAAATATTTTCGGCAAAAAAAATTTCTTTGAATAATTTTCGGTAAGAAAAAATTTTCTATAGAAATTTTCGGAAAAAAATTTTTTCTATAGAAAAATTTTCGGTAAAAAAATTATTTCTATAGAAATATTCAGAAAAAATATTTTTCTATAGAAAAATTGTCGGTATAAAAATATTTCCTGTACATAAATTTTCGGTATAAAAATAATTTCTGTATAAAAATTTTCGGTATAAAATTTTTTTCAGTAAAAAAATTTTCGGTAAACAATTTTTCTTCAATAGCAAAATTTTCGGTATAAAAATTTTTTTTCTATAGAAAAATTTTCGGTTTAAAAATTTTTTCTATAGAAAAATTTTCGGTATAAAAATTTTTCTTTAGCCAAATTTTCGGTATAAAATTTTTTCTATAGCAAAATTTTCGGTATAAAATTTTTTTCTATAGAAAAATTTTCGGTATAAAAATTTTTTCTATAGAAAAATTTTCGGTATAAAAATTTTTTCTATAGAAAAATTTTCGGTATAAAAATTTTTTCTATAGAAAAATTTTCGGTATAAAAATTTTTTCTATAGAAAAATTTTCGGTATAAAAATTTTTTCTATAGAAAAATTTTCGGTATAAAAATTTTTTCTATAGAAAAATTTTCGGTATAAAAATTTTTTCTATAGAAAAATTTTCGGTATAAAAATTTTTTCTATAGAAAAATTTTCGGTATAAAAATTTTTTCTATAGAAAAATTTTCGGTATAAAAATTTTTTCTATAGAAAAATTTTCGGTATAAAAATTTTTTCTATAGAAAAATTTTCGGTATAAAAATTTTTTCTATAGAAAAATTTTCGGTATAAAAATTTTTTCTATAGAAAAATTTTCGGTATAAAAATTTTTTCTATAGAATAATTTTCGGTATAAAATTTTCTTCTATAGAAAAATTTTCGGTATAAATTTTTTTTCTATAGAAAAATTTTCGGTATAAAAATTTTTTCTATAGAAAAATTTTCGGTAGAAAAATTTTTTCTATAGAAAAATTTTCGGTAGAAAAATTTTTTCTATAGAAAAATTTTCGGTAGAAAAATTTTTTCTATAGAAAAATTTTCGGTAGAAAAATTTTTTCTATAGAAAAATTTTCGGTATAAAAATTTTTTCTATAGAAAAATTTTCGGTATAAAAATTTTTTCTATAGAAAAATTTTCGGTATAAAAATTTTTTCTATAGAAAAATTTTCGGTATAAAAATTTTTTCTATAGAAAAATTTTCGGTATAAAAATTTTTTTCTATAGAATAATTTTCGGTATAAAAATTTTTTCTATAGAAAAATTTTCGATATAAAATTTTTTTCTATAGAAAAATTTTCGGTTTAAAAATTTTTTCTATAGAAAAATTTTCGGTATAAAAATTTTTTCTATAGAAAAATTTTCGGTATAAAAATTTTTCTATAGAAAAATTTTCGGTATAAAATTTTTTTCTATAGAAAAATTTTCGGTATCAAAATTTTTTCTATAGAAAAATTTTCGGTATAAAAATTTTTTCTATAGAATAATTTTCGGTATAAAATTTTCTTCTATAGAAAAATTTTCGGTATAAATTTTTTTTCTATAGAAAAATTTTCGGTATAAAAATTTTTTCTATAGAAAAATTTTCGGTATAAAAATTTTTTCTATAGAAAAATTTTCGGTATAAAAATTTTTTCTATAGAAAAATTTTCGGTATAAAAATTTTTTCTATAGAAAAATTTTCGGTATAAAAATTTTTTCTATAGAAAAATTTTCGGTATAAAAATTTTTTCTATAGAATAATTTTCGGTATAAAATTTTCTTCTATAGAAAAATTTTCGGTATAAATTTTTTTTCTATAGAAAAATTTTCGGTATAAAAATTTTTTCTATAGAAAAATTTTCGGTAGAAAAATTTTTTCTATAGAAAAATTTTCGGTAGAAAAATTTTTTCTATAGAAAAATTTTCGGTATAAAAATTTTTTCTATAGAAAAATTTTCGGTATAAAAATTTTTTCTATAGAAAAATTTTCGGTATAAAAATTTTTTCTATAGAAAAATTTTCGGTATAAAAATTTTTTCTATAGAAAAATTTTCGGTATAAAAATTTTTTTCTATAGAATAATTTTCGGTATAAAAATTTTTTCTATAGAAAAATTTTCGATATAAAATTTTTTTCTATAGAAAAATTTTCTGTTTAAAAATTTTTTCTATAGAAAAATTTTCGGTATAAAAATTGTTTCTATAGAAAAATTTTCGGTATAAAAATTTTTCTATAGAAAAATTTTCGGTATAAAATTTTTTTCTATAGAAAAATTTTCGGTATAAAAATTTTTTCTATAGAAAAATTTTCGGTATAAAAATTTTTTCTATAGAAAAATTTTCGGTAGAAAAATTTTTTCTATAGAAAAATTTTCGGTAGAAAAATTTTTTCTATAGAAAAATTTTCGCTAGAAAAATTTTTTCTATAGAAAAATTTTCGGTATAAAAATTTTTTCTATAGAAAAATTTTCGGTAGAAAAATTTTTTCTATAGAAAAATTTTCGGTATATAAAATTTTTTCTATAGAAAAATTTTCGGTATAAAGATTTTTTCTATAGAAAAATTTTCGGTATAAAATTTTTTCTATAGAAAAGTTTTCGGTATAAAATTTTTTCTATAGAAAAATTTTCGGTATAAAATTTTTTCTATAGAAAAATTTTCGGTATAAAATTTTTTCCATAAAAAAATTTTAGGTATAAAATTTTTTCTATAGAAAAATTTTCGGTATAAAATTTTTTCTTTAGCCAAATTTTCGGTATAAAATTTTTTCTATAGCAAAATTTTCGGTATAAACATTTTTTCTATAGAAAAATTTTAGGTATAAAAAATTTTTCTATAGAAAAATTTTCGGTATAAAATTTGTTTCTATAGAAAAATTTTCGGTATAAAATTTTTTTCTATAGAAAAATTTTCGGTATAAATTTTTTTTTAATAGAAAATTTTTCGGTATAAAAATTTTTTCTATAGAAACATTTTTGGTATAAAAATTTTTCCATAGCATAATTTTCGGTACAAAAGTTTTTTCTATAGAAAAATTTTAGGTATACAAATTTTTTCTATAGAAAAATTTTCGGTATAAAAATTTCTTCTATAGAAAAACTTTCGGTATAAAAATTTCTTCTATAGAAAAATTTTCGGTATAAAAATTTTTTCTATACAAAAATTTTCGGTATACAAATATTTTCTATAGAAAAAATTTCGGTAAAATTTTTTTTTCTGTAGAAAAATTTTCGGTATAAGAATATTTTCTGTACATAAATTTTCGGTATAAAAATAATTTCTGTACAAAAATTTTCGGTATAGAAATTTTTTCTGTAGAAAAATTTACGGTATAAAAAATTTTTCAATAGAAAAATTTTAGGTATAAACATTTTTTCTATAGAAAAATTTTCAGTATAACATTTTTTTCTATAGAAAAGTTTTCTGTATAAGAATTTTTTCCATAGAAAAATTTTCGGTATAAAAATGTTTTCCTTAGAAAAAATAAAAATATAAAAATATTTTCTATAGAAAAATTTTCGGTATAAAAATTTGTTTTATAGAAATAATTTCGGTATAAAAATTTTTTCCATAGAATAATTTTCGGTATAAAAATTTTTTCTATACAAAATTTTTTTCTATACAAAAATTTTTTCTATACAAAAATTTTTTCTATACAAAAATTTTCGGTATAAAATTTTTTTCTATAGAAAAATTTTTGGTATAAAATTTTTTTCTACGAAAAAATTTTCGGTATAAAATTTTTCTCTATAGAAAAATTTTCGGTTTAAAAATTTTTTCTATAGAAAAATTTTCGGTTAAAAAATTTTTTCTATAGAAAAATTTTCGGTTAAAAAATTTTTTCTATAGAAAAATTTTCGGTTTAAAAATTTTTTCTATAGAAAAATTTTCGGTTAAAAAACTTTTTCTATACACAAATTTTCGGTTTAAAAATTTTTTCTATAGAGAAATTTTTGGTAAAAAAATTTTCTATAGAAATTATTTTGATACCGAAAATTTTTCTTTAAAGAAATTTTTTCTTTAAAGAAAATTTTATAAATATATTTTATGAAAAATTTTATTATTTTTTTTTATTCCTTAGAAAAATTTTATAAAAAAAATTTTCTATAAACAAAATTTTAACAAAAATTTTTATTTAGAAAAAAAATTGATGCCAGTTATTTTCAAAATTTTAAATAAATTTATATAATATTTTTTGCAAAATTACAGAAGAACTGAACAACCCATATCTCCAAGACATCAAGAATATTACGAGACATCACTCTCGCCTAGTCCCATTGAAGAGCCCATGCATTCGAACTATTACTATAGCAGAGATCAAATAGAGGTGCCTCAACGCATGTCAGCGACTATGCCGCGTAAACGTTCATCCCATGTCCAATGTCATTTGGAATGCTGTCAACCTCAGTCACCCAGAAGACGTGCCAGTGGCCTATATGGTAATGGAGGGGTTGATAAATATGAAGACTACATGACTTTACATATGGCTCAAAAATTTAAAAATGCTCTTAATTTGGAGGAGATGGAACAGAATATATATAAAGGATTTGGGGGTAAGTGAGGATTGTAGAGTTAAAGAGTTATACATTAATTTAAATGTGAATTTTTCTGTTGCTTAGGACTTTCATCTTCCTCCTCGACGGAACCTCATAGTTCTTTGGGCGATGACTATCATACCATGAGCTTAAAGCGAAATCTTAACAATTACGGTGCTTTGCCACAACAAAGAAGACTTTCCAAACCGGCTCCCAAACTAGAATTTCCCTCCCCACCACCTATGCCTCCTACCTATGACTATTGCAATCCTTATGCTACATTGCCTCCTTGCTGTAGCGTAAACGATTGCTATGAATGCTTGTCTCTGGCCCAACAGCAGCAAATTTATGGCACTCACTCGATTTATGGCACTACTACCATGGGCGATCCCTCAACTTGTTATGGCTGCGCAGGCATGACAGGTAGTCAGACTTTGGGGCGCCGACCCTCGTCATCGCTCTACGGCGGAATTTATAGCAGTAAATTCGGTATGAGCAAAAAGGGTTTATTGCAAATCGATTACTCGTGCAGTTGGAATGATTTGGATCGTGTTATGGGAAGAAATTATTGAGAACTCATTTGTCAACAAATGTATATTAAAGATATTATCTAATTCTTAATTTAATATCCTTTAAAATGGATTTGTAATATTTTAATTATATTTATAATTTTAATTATTTTTTTCTTTTTTTAGAATAACTTAAGATTTTATTATAATTATAAACTTTGTGCATAATCGAATTCTTGTCTTGTATATTTTTATAGTTTATTTATCGAATATAAATCAAAAAATTTAAACAATTTAGGATTTTCAATTGGCCCTTGTGTGGCAACTTTCGAAAACTTTACAAATCCTATACAAACTTAACTTGATTTAAATATTTTCAAAATTTATTTGAAATTTTAGTTAAAACCACGATCATACGAGGGTTCCTTTTATAAATTTGAACATAACAAGTTAAAAATTTCCAATTGTTCTTCTTCCTACAAATCATTATTACATCAACTGGAAGCTCCAAAGAAGATGTTGGGAACCGTATCATAAAACACCAACAATAAAATAAAGTGTGAAACTTTCAGCACTTACTATCTTAAATGGCCCAAATTTAGAACCCGTTTAGGTCAAAGGCCGAGTATATTTTAGAATTCCATTCACATCGATCTTCTTCTTCAAATTCGTTGGCCAAGTTTTGAAAGATTTTCCTTTACTTGGACTTTCCATCAAAGTTTTGGACATCTTCAAACATTTGGGAGGACGTTTTAATTCTAATTTTGGCTTTCTCATAGTAATTTTTTTCCAAGAGTGGGTTACTAGGCGCCCTAACCCATATTTTTATATCATTCTTATGGGATAACACGCGGCACATGTTAGCAAACTACATTAACGGGTGTTAACTTAGTTCCCCGGGTGATACCACGAGGAGGTAAGTGTCCGCAGTTGAGTTGAAGGATAACCAAGATAAGTCTGAGCTTTTCAAGTTAATACGAATCAGACCCGATGCTTGGTATCCAACATCCTCTACAATAGTTGTTTAAATGAAGAGTCCGGATGAATTTTTAACAATCCCGCTGCACATGTTAGCTCACTACGTTAATAGGTGTTAATGTAGTTCCTCGGGTAACACCACGAGAAGTTAAGTGTCCACAGTTAAGTTGAAGGATAACCTAGATATGTCTGGGCTTACCAAGTCAAGACCAATCAGAACCGTTACTTGGTATCCAACATCCCCTACAATAGTTGTTTAAATTAAGCGTTTCTGAATCGAACCCTGCCTGGTATGACTTTTAAGCAATCCCGCCTTTGCCGATTTTTATAAATGTTCTATTGAAATATCACCAACTCTCAACTATTAGAAATAACTGGTCAGACGCCAATCGAATCCGAATTACGAAAGCAAATGTGGAAATCTATTAGTGATGCTTTGCGAAGATTTTAGTCTGGTATAACCGAAACCCTTAGGAAGCCAGTCAAATCCGAAATACGAACGCGAATGTGGAAATATACTGGTAATACTTTGCGAAGATCTTAGTCTGTCATAAACGAAACCGTTCTGACGCCAATCACATCCGAAATACGAATGCAGATGTGGAAATGTATTGGTAATGCTTTGCGAAGATCTTAGTCTGTTATAACCGAAACCGTTAAGATGCCAGTCAAATCCGAAATACGAAAGCTGATGTGGAAATGTATTGGTAATGCTTTGCGAAGATCTTAGTCTGTCGTAACCGAAACCGTTCTGATGCCAATCAAATCCGAAATCGGATGTATAAATGTATTGCTTATGCTTTGCAAAGAAATTAGTCTGGTATAACCGAAACCGTTAAGATGCCAATCAAATACGAAAGCGGATGTATAAATGTATTAGTCATACTTTGCGAAGATTTTAGTCTGTCATAAATGAAACATTTCAGACGCCAATCAAATCCGAAATACGAAAGCGAATGTGGAAATGTATTGGTTTTGCTTTGCGAATATCTTAGTCTGGTATAACCGAAACTGAAAGAAGCTAGTCAAACCCGAAATACAAAAGCGGATGTAGAAATGTATTCGTATTGCTTTGATAATAATGTCGTAACCGAAACCGTTCAGACGCAGGTCTGGAAGTGTATTGGTAATGCTTTGTGAAGTTCTTAGTCTGTCATAACCGAAACTGTTCAGGCGCCAATCGAATCCGAACTACGAACGTGGATGTGGAAATGTATTGGTGACGCTTTGCGAAGATCTTAGTCTGGTATAACCCAAACTCGAAGGGATCCCAAGCCACACATTTAATTTAAACAGAACAAATCATGGAACTAGCGAAACTTAATCATTAAGGACCTATGCTCCCTTTGTGACTAAATTGAATTTCAAAATTCCATGCTCTCAACTCACGTTCCAATAGTAAAGTGTGACATTTTCGGAAATATACGTACCTCACTTCGTGTTAGAACTAGAAAATAGGTAAAAAAATAGGCAGTTAACCGAAACCGCTAAGACTGCAATCAAATCCGAAATATGAAAGCGGATGTGGATATGTATTGATCATGTTTTGTGAAGATCATAGTCTGGTATAATCCAAACGCAATGGTATCCCAAGTCACACGTGGCATTCATATCTTAACACAGAACAAATCGTGAAACTAGTTGAACAAACAGAAGGGAGCGGAACGAAATCGTTGACAGTATCTTAGCGGAGAGGCTTTTATGTGATGTTGAAGGATCTGCAAGGCTATGTGGCACCCATTTATACGTAAAATATGGGAAGAAGAAACTCTGTCAACCTCCTAGAATGAAAGTATACTAGTCCAAATACTAAAAAAACGTGACTCTAAAGACTGCAATTACTACAGGGGTATAACAGTTCTTCCAATTCCGAGGACTTGGAATAGGCTGATGACGTATGTCTTCTAAGCCATAGCTCATGCCACCTTCAAGAAAATACTAACGCTATCACTGTTGAATCTCTGGCAGCTTGGCTGGAAATCAGTATTGTGATTATTATGCCTGGAGGCTATGGCGCAAGCCCTTCAATATACATCAATGTGGCACCGACGAATATATTCAATCGCATATTAACCAGGCAAAATCTGCATTCGGCATTCTCCAAACTATTTGGAAATCTCGACAAATATTAACAACATCCAAGTTCCGAATATACAACTAGAATGTCAAGTCGATCCAGTATTACGGCTGCGAAACTTGTAAACGTACAATTGTCATCGATTAACGCCTGCAAACCTTTGCAAACAAATGCTTACGGCAAATCCTTAACATATAGTGGCCGAATCGCTTAAAAAATAAAGATCTGCTTAAGGCGACAAATCAAATCCCTGCTTCTATAGAGGTATGTCAGAAATGGAGATGGCCACACACTTCGAAGGCCAAATACAAATATTACTCAACAAGCGCTTCGTTGGAATCCACGGGGAAGAGGCACGTCGAGAACGTGGAAAAGGTCAATTGATGCGGAGTTGCAAGTAGCAAGCTATTCTTGGAATGACGTATGCCTAACATCTAGCAATAGATTTCGATACAAAAGGATGATTGAGGCCCGATGATTCACTGGGAATCAAGGATAACAGGAGAAGTAAAGTTCTATTCCAAAACGTCTCTGATAATGTCTTTATGAGGTCAACATAGAGCATGACCGATCCATCGTCATTTTCATATATTAATTTTGTTCTGTGTAAAAAGTTGAGATGTTTTCGTTCGAGAACCTTTTCGACCAAAAATTTTCAATTGCAGCAACGGCTTACGAAAGATTAGAAATTGTGATGATCTCCATTTTTTTATATCTTAATGGAGATACCGATTTCACGCAAGTTATAAATATATTTTCTTCTATGCTTTTGGCAAGTCTTCGAAGAAATAAGAAAAATCAACCGCTAATGATGATCATTCTCTCCACGATAATGCTATCTTGAACATATTAGCTCAAACAAGGGATTTTTTGAGCACTCAAAACTTGAAGTTATTGAGCATCTGCAAAGTCCTGAATGGCACCCAATGGCTTCCTTTTATTCTCAAAAATACATTATGAGTTTTTCGATATATGAAGCGATCAAAATGAATGTTTAAGGATATTTATTTCTTTTATCCAATCTCGAAACATAAAAGTGAACCCTCGTAATTAATATTTATTATTTGTTTTCCTTCAAAAGTTACCTTTTTATTTTTCTATTAGTTTTAAAAATGATTAAGAATTAAATAGTAAACGATAATAAATATTAACAATTCGAATTAAAAAATTATTTAAAAAATCCTAAATTGTTTAAAGGTCAAAGGTCGTATTCATAAAAGATTTCAGGCTCTGAATAAACGTCAATTAAAAATAGTTTATAAATGCATTCTTATCAAATATTTAGTCACTGCTTGTATGGAGTCCAAAATTTATTATGAATAAGTAGGCTAGCATCCAACAACTTTGTATTGTCTTATCTTACATTAATTAAATGTATAATTAACAATTAAATATTTACATAATTATTAACATTTATTTCATAATTTGTACATTAATTATTTAATGTGGGGTTTATATAACTCAAGCGTCTGACGATTGAGTGAAATTTACATGTATTTTTTTTTTGTTACAGTAACAAAACACATGTAAAATTCACTCAACCGTCAGGCTCTTGAGTTATATAAACCCTACATAAGTCATATTTTGTATCTCTTTTGCTCTTACGATATTTTTATTAAACACCAAATAAAGTTTAAAATAGCATTTTTTAAATATATATTCGTTTTGATACATAGCATTTTTCAAAATTGTATTTTAAAATTTGTACTTTCGACAGTTTAGCGGAGTTCAAAAGGTAACTCTCTCCATTTCCTTCTAATACATAGTAATACCGTCAATAAAATTTTGCATTGAATTACTATCGAATTTCTTACACATCTTTTAAAAGGGTAGACAGACGACAGCCTTATGGGCTGTTTTTATAATTGGTTTCGCACAGAAACCTTCGCCACATGAGTGAAAAAAAAACTGGTTTTGGTTCATATAAAACAAATGCCAGTTCTCTTTGAGTGAAATACGTAAGAAATGAAATCTTTGCATAAAATTTTGGTTCTTGTAATTGGATTTCACTCATCTATTGAGCCAAAAACAAACGACCAGAAAAAAGTAATCGTCGCCAATTTTAACAGTGAAATTATGGTTTTTTTATAAAAAATTTATTAGAAATATAAAATCTTTCATTCAGAGACCGAATATTAATACTTTTAAAACAATATTTTCATATTTTCTTCTTCTGTTATCCTTGACTCCCAGTGGAGCATAGGGCCTCAATTTTTCATATTTTAATCCATACAAAAACAATCATTGAAGTTTAAAAAATAATAAAAATCCCTAAAGATTTTTAATTGTTCGAAAAATTTTGTATCGTTTTTCAATCCGATGAATATAAAAAATAAAAAAATCGTTTATGATATTTATCAGTTCAAAATAATTTTCATCTTTTTTCATCCGATGAAAAAAAAATTTTGATAGAAAATATTCAAATTTTATTAATTGGAAACATATTGATACATTCATTGTTGAAAATTTTACAATTTCAAAAATATTTTATTTTTTCAATGTCAAAACAGAAGTTCAAAAATAAAACAATCAATAAAATATTTTTCTGTTCGGATATTTATCGTTAAAGATATTTAAAATTTTCATCATGAGGGATATTTATATTTCAAATATAAATTCCTCATTTTTATTCATCGATCGAAATGAAAATAAATTTTCATCGGCAATGATATTTATACTTGATTGATTTAAAAAAATAAAACAATATTCGGTCTCTGCTTTCATTTTCTTTAATTTAATTATATTAAAAATACCCTTTTAAGCAAAAAGTAACAAAAAACAAATTTTTTTATCTATAAAGTATATTTTTTTAAGAAAAAATATGTTTTTTGCAATAAAAAAATGTTGTTCCTTCAGAAAAAATACATTTTTTAAGAAAAATAGTCAAATATTATAATAATGACAGATTATGATCAAGAAAAGGGAGTAAATGATCGTTATGTAAATTCAGAACTGATTAAGGTTTATTTTTTACAAAAAAGTTTTAGCTTCTACAGATTCCAAGTACTTCGTTCTGTGATTCTCGCGGTTAATTATGCAGTAAAATGATAATAAATTTGAAATATTTGGATCTTTGTTGAAAAGTTCAATAAGACCTAGATTTCCCGCCATCTTTTTTCACTCCGTTAGTCCGTTTGCAACGCTTACAAGTTTATCTGTTCATCACTTCACAAAGCGATGTTTTGACACCAATAGAAGCAACTAAGTCCAGCATTTTTTTCCTTTTATTTACTTCAAAAATGGCCAATTCTCGAACATCCTTAATGTCAGCAGACTCGCCGAAAGCTTGTTTCACCAATTTGGCCAATTCGACGCTCAGTTGTACGGAGTGACATAGAAATTGGTGAGATAATTTTCTCGACGGGTCCGTTTAGTGCTAGCAATATCAAACACTAGCTACTATCGGGTGTTTTTTATTGAGGTATAGAACTTTAAGTTGGCATCACTTTTTTAACTGGCGGCCATTTTGTCAGCTGTCAAGTGATTAGTATTTAGTTTGGTTTGCCATTTCATCATGAACAGGTTGACAAAAGAACAACGCTTGCAAATCGTGCAAATTTATTCCGAAAATAATGGTTCAGTTCGCGAAGTTTACCGCAAGCTCCGTCCATTTTATGGTCGACATAATCGTCCATCACAGCAATTAATTCGGTTAACCATGGATCGTTTTCGCACTACGTTTACTCTATGTGATAATACGCATCCGCAGCGACGTCGAACTGTGCGCACCGAAGAAACAATTGCCGCTGTAGAGCAAAGTGTTGAAGAGGACCCGAATGAATCGATTCGCCACCGTGCACAGCAATTGGAGCTTTGTCCATCAACTTTATGGAAGATTTAATTAAAAAAAAAATGTAGACAGAGGTTGAAGAAATTTTAAATATAAATTTATTAAAAACAATTTGATGTCTATAGTTTGAATTTTTATAAACGAGTAAAGAAAATTTTCAAAATCTACTACAATCATAAATTTATAAAAACATGAAATTCAAAGGTTACTAAATAAAAACTATAACAAGTGTATTATTTAATTGTTCAGTTTAACACCCCTGCCCAATTAAATAAACCCAATAGATTTTCTAAATTTAAGGAATTGAATCTTTGGCAAGGACTTCGTGAATAAATCAGCTACTTGTTCATTTGTTGATTTGTATACAATTTGAATCTCTTTCGATTGTACTAGATTTCGAATATAATTGTATTTTATATCGATGTGTTTAATTCGTTGGTGTTCCTTCGGCTCTTCAGCAATATTGATACAAGACATGTTGTCTTCATAAATAACTATCGATGATTTAACTTCTACATCCAAATCAATAAGGAGCCTTTTAAGATAAACAGCTTCACAACTTGCAATACAAAGTGCTATATATTCTGCTTCGGTCGAGGATAGCGCGACAGTTGGTTGCTTTTTAGTTGTCCAGGATACCGTACAGCCATAAATTTGAAATAAGTTTCCTGTTACAGATTTTCGATCTTGCTCATCACTTCCCCAGTCAGCATCTGAATATCCAATTATAATATCTTCTGATCTGGAATTGTATATAAGTTCTATATCAATTGTATTCTTGAGATATCTAAGTATACGCTTTAAATGCTGCCAATGATTATCTGTTGCACAATTCTGAAATCTACTTAGATAATTAACAGAAAAACATAAGTCAGGTCTAGTGGTAATCATTAAATACATAAGGCAACCAATTAATTCTCTATAATGATGCTTGGTTTTCTCAGCAGATGAGTTATTCTTGAGTGATAACTTTGGTTCCATAGGAGTTTCAACTCCATTACAATTTTCCATTTCAAAGCGGGTTAGTAAATTTTTGATAAAGAATTTCTGGCTTATACTTAATTCGGATTTTTCAAGATTTCTTTTAATTTTAACACCCAAATAAACATCAGCTTCCTTCAAATCTTTCATTTCGAATTCCTTCATTAATAACAATTTCACAGCCTCTAATTCTTTTAAATTATTTCCAACTAACAATAAATCATCCACGTAAAGTAATAAGTATACGACATTAGCTTCATTTTTCCGGATATATAAACAGTAATCATTTTCCGACCTCTTAAATTGTAACTTTTGTATATAAGTATTAAAACGTTCATTCCACATCCTTGGTGCCTGCTTAAGGCCATATAAAGCTTTATTCAATTTACATACCTTGTCACTTCCGTCATTTAAACCTTGAGGTATTTTCATGTATATCTCGTCTCGCAAATTTCCGTTTAAGAACGCAGTTTTGACGTCCATTTGATGAATATGGTAATTCTTCTTATTTGCGACAGCTAACAGCACTCTGAAAGTTCCAATTCTTGCAACGGGAGAATAAGTTTCCTCAAAATCAAAACCTTTACGTTGAGAAAAACCTCTTGCAACTACACGAGCTTTATATTCTCCAGGATTTCCATTTGTATCCAATTTACGTTTAAAAACCCACTTGCAGTCTATAACTGACTTTCCAGGTGGTAGCTCAACAATATTCCAGGTATTATTGTTTTTCAAAGAACTTAACTCACTTTCAACAGCCTTATACCAATTCATTGAATCAGATCTACCTTTTATGTCATCAAATGATTCAGGAACATCAGATACAAAATTTTCCGCATTTAGAGCTGTTGCATAATAACTTAACCTTTCCGGAGGTTTTCTTTGTCTGCTACTTCTTCTTAACATCATGTTTTCATTTGTATTTGTTGGTCTGCTACTTCTTGGGGTTTCTTGAATATCCCTTAAGGGCTGATTGTGGACTTGTGCTTGATCTTCAACTTCTTCTATGTCTTCATATTCACTTTCACTACTATTACCAGCATTTCTGGGATTAGTGTTTGTCGCCGGTTCATTTATTCCATTGATATCTGGTACTACTTCACTTATATTTTCAATTTCAATACCGACTGAACTTTTTTTTTTTCTATTACCTTCACTTCCATTCGACACAGCAACATCTGTTAAAGAATTTTCATCAAAAATAACATTTGTAGAGAGCACAATTTTACGGTTTCTTTGATCCCACAGACGATAACCATTTCCACTATAACCTACCATAATCAGTTTAATCGATTTCATATCTAGTTTCTTTCGATTTATTTTTGGTATATGTGAATAAGCATTACAACCAAATATCTTAATATTTACCAAATTGGGCTTAATACCATACCAAATTTCCGCTGGTGTCTTCTTGTCAGAAATAGCATTTGTTGGACTTCTGTTAGTAAGATAATTTGCACACAATATCGCCTCCGACCACAACAATTTAGGCAAACCAGATGATGCAACCATTGATCTTGCTTTTTCCATTAAAGTCCTATTCATTCGTTCTGCGGTTCCATTCTGCTCAGGCGTATGAACAACTGTATATTGAATACTTATTCCTGCAGTTCTACAAAAAGACTTGAATTCAGAAGACGTGTATTCCCCGCCATTATCGCATCTTAAATTTGCTATTTTTGTATTGTGCATATTTTCAACCATGGATTTATACTCTTTAAAATATTTAAAAACTTCAGACTTATTCGACAATATGTAAACTACCGTGAAATGTGAATAATCATCGATAAACGTTAAAATCTTATATTCTTAAACGAGCAATAATTGTATATATATATATATATATATATATAGAATGACTATCTCGAAAACGGCTCTAACGATTTTGATAAAATTTGGACAGTGGGTATCTTTTTTGATGTATAGGTCGAGGAAGAAGGGACTTTTGGAACCTTTGCCTCTAAGAGGGTAAAAACGGGTAAAAAGGGGAAAAAATCGAAAACGCTATATCTCCTTAAGTAATAGGTATAGAAACAAAATTTAAATTACGTTTTAAACAGCTATGAAAATAAACGGATAGGTGTTTGGTACTTTTTTTAAACTATGTCCGATAAGGGGTAAAAAAGGGTGAAAATAGTTTTTTTGGTACCTTTTTAACCCTCTCTTATATTTTAAACTAAGGAATATAGAAAAAAACTTTGTACTGCAATCAATAGATGTGAAAGAAATATTGAACACGTATTTGGTACTTTTTTGATTTTGTGGCCAAAATGTGTAAAAAAGGGATAAAGTGATAACTTAACATCTACAAAAGTAATATGAATAGGAAAATTATGTTAACTGCTTTCTAATAAAATGTACCGAATTCAATTGGTACCAAAGAAGTACCAATTATGCATATGGAACTTTTTGAAATTAGGGGATAAAAAGGGGAAAAAATTAGTAATGTTATAACTTTAAAACAAATGAATGTTTGTCTGTATGTATGTTCTTTATAGAATAGTAAACTATAAGTTTGATCATGTTATGCTCTTTAGCAAAGATGTTGCGGATAAGCCGGCGGAGGTTTTTAAGTTGGTAAACCGAATTTCCGACAGGTGGCGCCACTGAAAATTACTAAAAATTAATTAAATCGTAAACTGTACATTTGATCATACTATGATCTTTTGCAAAGTTGTAGCGCATGAGCCGGCGAATGCTTTTTAATTGATATGAATAATTTCCGACAGGTGGCGCTACTGAAAATTACTCAAAGTCAATTTAATCGTAAGCTGTACATATAATCATGCTATAATCTTTAGCAATGTTGTTGCACATG
The DNA here is from genome assembly GCA_933228675.1 of Stomorhina lunata. Taxonomy (NCBI): domain Eukaryota; kingdom Metazoa; phylum Arthropoda; class Insecta; order Diptera; family Rhiniidae; genus Stomorhina; species Stomorhina lunata. Next base: position 84,562,938 of record OW121744.1, on the reverse strand, counting down.
AGCCGACGAAGGTTTCTTAGTTGTTATGAAGAAATTTCGACAGGTGGCGCCACTGAAATTTACTTAAAGTCAATTTAATCGTAAACTGTACATTTAATCATACTATAATTTTTAGCAAAGTTATTGCGGATAATCCGACGAAGGTTTATTAATTGGAATGACCAAAGTCCAACAGGTGGCGCCACTGAAAATTACTCAAAATGAATTAAATCGTAAAGTGTGCATTTGATCAGACTATAATCTTTAGCAAAGTTGTTGCGCATGAGTCGACGGAGGTTTCTGTTGGTATGACCAATTTTCAAAATTATTTAAAATGAGTTAAACTGTAACTGTATAAAATAAAATATATAAAAACTTTAAAATTTGCCTCAAAGTGCTTATCATAAAGCCCCGAGCAAGGCTCGGTCAACCAGGTACTATACTTCTTACCATCCCAAGAACTTGGTGTGATTGGACCACAAACATCACTGTGAATGAGCTGCAAACAACGATTAGATTTTTCATGAGAGACTGTTTTGAAAGATCTTCTTGACTGCTTTCCTAATACACATGATTCACAGAACAATTTATCCTTAGATTTCAATGAACCAATACCATACACCATAGATGACAACTTTTGAACATCTGTCACATTTAAGTGGCCTAACCTTAGATGCCACAAATTGAGTGAATTATTTTCAGCAGCTAAACTTGACTTTTCAGTACCATGACAATAAAGATTAAACTCATATAAACTACCAGTTCTCATACCTTGAAGCCATAAAACACCATCTTTATAAATTTTAGCCATACCATTTTCAAAAATCGTTTTAAAGCCAGCTTCTTCCAATCGTTTCACCGAAAACAAATTACATTTCAGATCCTTACACAACAGCACATTCTTTATTTGACAATTTATGAGCTTTCCATTCACCTTTATACTTCCTTTAATAGTTCCCACCATTGATGCTTTAATACAGACGTTATTCTTCGCCACATTTATATAAACCGGATTGTTGAGGGGTTGAAGATCTTCAAACACATGTTCATCCTTAGCCATATGGTCACTAGCGCCAGAATCTAGGACCCACTTACAAACGTTATTAGCAGATGAACCCAAAGCAACTTTTTCCGCCACAAAACCAACACTTTTGTTTTCAATTTGAGCCGTATTACTGTTATGTTTGGATTGATCACGCTTCCACTTGTAGCAATCCTTTTTCTTATGACCCTTCTTACCACAATAATGACATTTCCATTTAAATACAGCTTTCATTACAACACTATCAGCTTGAGAATCTTGATCAACATTGTTTCTTCTTTTTCTGTTTTCTTCTAAAAGTCTGTTCTTGACAAATTCCATTTCTAGTGTTTCAGGATTTAACGTTTCTATAGCTGTAATTACGGTATTAAATGAATCAGGTAACGTTAACAATAAATGACAAATAACATCAAGCTTCTCTAATTTTGCTCCTGAAGCAACCAACTGCCTTACTAAACCATCGAACTTCAAGAAATGCGCCTCCAAATCTTCTGTTTCACTGCACTTCAATGTTAGCAGCTTTTTCCGCAAAAATAACTGACTTGACACACTTTTCTTCGCAAATACCTTACCAAGAGACTCCAACACAGCAAACGCACTTTTACCATCCTTCACGTACTCAAGATATGCATCAGCAATACGACGTATGATGATAGATTTAGCCTTCTTGTCCTTTGCACGGAGCTCGGCAATCTTCACAGCATCTGACTCGCCCGACACAATTGTTTCGACATCTTCTTCAATAAATTTTCGCAAACCATGCTCATCCAAAACAATTTCCAAGCGAAACTTCCAATTGTCGAAATTGCGACCATCAAATAATTGTATAGCAAAAACTTCTTCAGACATCATGTCTGGGCCCATAACCAATTAAAAAAAAATGTAGACAGAGGTTGAAGAAATTTTAAATATAAATTTATTAAAAACAATTTGATGTCTATAGTTTGAATTTTTATAAACGAGTAAAGAAAATTTTCAAAATCTACTACAATCATAAATTTATAAAAACATGAAATTCAAAGGTTACTAAATAAAAACTATAACAAGTGTATTATTTAATTGTTCAGTTTAACAGATTTTGCGCAAAGATCTTGGCTTGCGACCTTACAAGATCCAGCTTGTGCAAGAATTAAAGCCGCGAGACCATGCAATGTGTCGTGATTTTGGTGTATGGGCCGAAAATGAGATTGATCTCGATGCTGATTTTCATCGCAAAATTTTGTTCAGTGATGAGGCTCATTTTTGGTTGAATGGCTACGTCAACAAGCAAAATTGTCGCATTTGGAGTGAAGAGAATCCACATGAGACCCTTGAGACGCCATTACATCCACAAAAACTGACTGTTTGGTGTGCTCTATGGGCTGGTGGAGTCATTGGGCCATACTTCTTCCGAAATAATGCTGGAGAGTCAGTTACCATAAATGGAGACCGGAATAGAGCCATGATAACCGACTATTTTGTTCCCCAATTGGATGGCATGAATGTGGATGAGTTGTGGTTCCAACAAGACGGCGCTACATGCCACACAGCGCACGTCACAATTGATTTATTGAAGGAAACATTCGATGAGCGCATAATTTCGCGGAATGGACCTGTCAATTGGCCACCAAGATCGTGCGATTTGACACCACTGGATTATTTTCTTTGGGGATATGTGAAGTCGCTCGTCTACGCCAACAAACCGGAAACGTTAGGGGACTTGGAAGCCAACATTCGTGGCGTTATTGCCAACATACGGCCCCATATGCTCGAAAAAGTAGTTGAAAATTGGACCTGTAGAATTGGCTTTATTCGAGCCAGCCGCTGTGGCCACATGCTCGAAATCATATTTAAACATTAATGGCATAAAATTATCTTTCCAATAAAGCCAAATTGATGGACATTAAAACGATTTTCTTGTGTTTTATTTCAATTCGAAGTTCTATACCTCTAAAAAAAAACACCCATTATAAAACAAATGCCAGTTCTCTTTGAGTGAAATACGTAAGAAATGAAATCTTTGCATAAAATTTTGGTTCTTGTAATTGGATTTCACTCATCTATTGAGCCAAAAACAAACGACCAGAAAAAAGTAATCGTCGCCAATTTTAACAGTGAAATTATGTTTTTTTTTATAAAAAATTTATTAGAAATATAAAATCTTTCATTCAGAGACCGAATATTATTAATACTTTTAAAACAATATTTTCATATTTTCTTCTTCTGTTATCCTTGACTCCCAGTGGAGCATAGGGCCTCAATTTTTCATATTTTAATCCATACAAAAACAATCATTGAAGTTTAAAAAATAATAAAAATCCCTAAAGATTTTTAATTGTTCGAAAAATTTTGTATCGTTTTTCAATCCGATGAATATAAAAAATAAAAAAATCGTTTATGATATTTATCAGTTCAAAATAATTTTCATCTTTTTTCATCCGATGAAAAAAAATTTTGATAGAAAATATTCAAATTTTATTAATTGGAAACATATTGATACATTCATTGTTGAAAATTTTACAATTTCAAAAATATTTTATTTTTTCAAAGTCAAAACAGAAGTTCAAAAATAAAACAATCAATAAAATATTTTTCTGTTCGGATATTTATCGTTAAAGATATTTCAAATTTTCATCATGAGGGATATTTATATTTCAAATATAAATCCCTCATTTTTATTCATCGATCGAAATGAAAATAAATTTTCATCGGCAATGATATTTATACTTGATTGATTTAAAAAAATAAAACAATATTCGGTCTCTGCTTTCATTTTCTTTAATTTAATTATATTAAAAATACCCTTTTAAGCAAAAAGTAACAAAAAACAAGTTTTTTTCCTATAAAGTATATTTTTTTAAGAAAAAATATGTTTTTTGCAATAAAAAAATTTTGTTCCTTCAGAAAAAATACATTTTTTAAGAAAAATAGTCAAATATTATAATAATGACAGATTATCATCAAGAAAAGGGAGTAAATGATCGCTATGGATCAAATGTAAATTCAGAACTGATTAAGGTTTATTTTTTACAAAAAAGTTTTAGCTTCTACAGATTCCAAGTACTTCGTTCTGTGATTCTCGCGGTTAATTATGCAGTAAAATGATAATAAATTTGAAATATTTGGATCTTTGTTGAAAAGTTCAATAAGACCTAGATTTCCCGCCATCTTTTTTCACTCCGTTAGTCCGTTTGCAACGCTTACAAGTTTATCTGTTCATCACTTCACAAAGCGATGTTTTGACACCGATAGAAGCAACTAACAGCCTGTTTTTGAAACTACAATTTTTTCAAATTGTACGTCAACTTACGAAAAAAATGAACTTTTGGTTTTTGAAAATTTTTTTTGAGTAAAACGAAAAAAAGCTTTACAAATTTTGGTTCGTAAATGAAATGTATAGACGAAAGTAAATGTCAAATCAGGCAATTAAAAAATTCTAATCGCCTGGGAAACAAAAAAAATGGTATGTATCGAGAACAAGTTTCCTGATATCTTTAGAGCACATTTCTACTACCTACTGTTACCGATGAGCACTTTTGCTCTCTCCTGTACTCGGTCAAGAAGTTCCAAAATAAACTTTGAAGCACCGGCCCATACATGAGAGTTGTATTTCACCGGTATGCAATACATGTTTCGGAATAGGGTCTATGATAGCATGGTATCCAACTCTATTGAACCACTGGAGTGTCACACTTTTCTATAGTTTTTACTTTAGAATGTGCCCTAACGAAATCAGGGAATTCGTTCCCAAACTCAAATCTTCTTAGGCAATACATGTCTCAGGATAGGAGCTACTCGACCGAGTGTAGAAAAGGGTGAACGTGCTCGTCGGTATGCAACTCTATTCAGCCACTGGAGTGTCACAATGTTCTATCGTTTCTAGTTACTTTGGAATCCGGTCTATCGAAATCAGGGAGCTTGTTCCTAAAACCCGAACTTTTTTACTTAATACTTGTCCTTCTCATAAAAAGAACATCATTGAAAAAATTTTTAATTTATTTTGAAAAAAAAGTAAAATATTTTTATTTTTAGTTTTTATTTATTTTTGATTTTATTTAATTTTAGGGTTAACATCATTTTACAAAAGTCTTAAGTTTTACAGGAAAAGCTTTCAGAAAAGTAATAAAATATTTCATGGCAATACTATTATTTGATATTTCATTACGAAGCTTTTACTTCCAAACGAAAAAAGAAAGTGAACTCAATTTAGAGCTTAATCGTTAGGCTAGTATTCGATTGCCTTCTAACGTATGACAGTTTTGTGAACAGTCTGTAAGTCCAGCATTTTTTTCCTTTTATTTACTTCAAAAATGGGCAATTCTCGAACATCCTTAATGTCAGCAGACTCGCCGAAAGCTTGTTTCACCAATTTGGCCAATTCGACGCTCAGTTGTACGGAGTGACATAGAAATTGGTGAGATAATTTTCTCGACGAGTCCGTTTAGTGCTAGCAATATCAAACACTAGCTACTACATTGACACTGTCATCTGATCGACTAAAGTCACGCAAGAGCAGTGTTGCCACTTCAGGTGTAATTACACATATCATGTGTAATTTTTATGTTCATGTGTAGCCGATGTGTAATTCGCTGCATGTGTAATTCATGTGTAATTTAAATTTTTGTCATTTTTTAGTACTAACAGTTTTCAAAACTTGCATTTTAAAAACTAAATTTATGTGCGTCCCATAATGCAAACTTTTTATTCTAACTACATAAGAGTGTATGTTTTAAAATCCCAGTGCTTATGGGGAATCAACCATTCAGATTAAAATATATATGTTTATTAAATAATATGATATATTGGTATTGCTGCTCATGAATCTTTGACCACAATCTCTAATTCGGGAAAAAAATATACCTCATGATTTTCGAGAATTTTATATTCGTTAAATTAAAACAATATTTAATTTAAGTGACGATATTTATTCTATTGTTGACCCCAAAATTGCCCAAACTTTTCAACTTCAATGATTATATGTGACCTTTTCCGAGAAAAGGAACCTTGTGTGTCAAAAAACGGGTTTAGAGTTAGCAGTGGATTCTGGTACCTAAAAGGGCTTAGAATAAGATGAAATGAGTTAGATTTCTGATAAAAATTTATTTGCCATAAAAACGTACAAAACGAACTTGGGAAAATCAATAAAAATGAGAAAAACATTAAAATTGTATTTTTTTAGTTTTTCTCAAAACTTTATTTTCATACACTAGGTCCCTTTTCTCGAAGAAGGTGACATATATCTTTAACAAAAAGATTTTCATTCTTCAATGTCGATTTGCAAACTCTTGACATGCACTTTTCGATTTTGAAACTTTTGGGCTTTGTAGCAAGAAGATTATTGGATAAAAGTTTTTGATTTAAAGAATTCCTTGGAGATAGATTTATTAATGGTGGACCAATTTTTGAACCTACACAAAAAATGTTAATCATGAGGTGGAAGATTTTCAATTTAGTCGTTATATAATTCATTTTTGTTTATTTTTAAGTGCTAAGTAACGATTTGAAATAGTATACATTTATTGTTTTCTTTTCAAGCGTTATGAAATAAAAAAACGATGAACATTAATTTAAAAAACTACAAATCATTTTTTTTATTTTTTACAAAAAAAAAATAGTTAAATTCAAAAAAATAACATGTATTTGCCAAAAAAAAAATCATGTATAATTCCTAATTTCATGTGTAATTTTGGCACGATCCATGTGTAATTTAACATTTGGTTGGTGGCAACACTGCGCAAGAGTCATTTTTGACTTGAAGCTGTGATTAGGTCTATTCGTTTACTTTCCAGTAAAAGTCCAGTAAGCTGAGTATTTACTGAGTAAATGAACGAAATTACTCTCAATAAATCATTTGTACAAGAAAAGTAAACGAACAGAAAATTTGTAAAAATCCAGTAAGAAAATCGAGACAATAAGAAAAAAACAATACAATAGACAAAAAAATAAATAAAAAATGACCTAAGCTTTTAATTTTTAATTAGTTATATACTTTTTAACTTTAATTTAGTTAATTTTATTTCTTTTACTTAAAATTGTTAACTGAATAAAAATTGTGGCAAATGGTCAGCTGCCTGATTTTCTTTTGTTAACGTTTTTTATTCATGTTGTTGTTGTTACTGAACTTTTACAGGCAAAAATTTTCCCCGTAACATTTTACAAATACTCAGCAAATAAACTGTCACTTTTTCTCAAAAATTCTCTCTGTTTGCATTTCCCCTCTTACTGAGTTTTGGGTAAACGAACGACTTTCCGTAATATTTTGTAATAATTTGTACAAATTTTAATGTAAACGAATGAATCTATTGTAATTACCTAAGTTTCACAATTTCAAATTGAGTGAAAGTAACTATTATATCCAATGCACTTAAAAAGCTCTTTTTTCGTTATTAAGAATGGTAATGGAAGACCAAGGCGCAATTTTAAGCTCCATACACATTGCTTTAAGGTATTTTATAAAGTAAAATAACGGATATTTATTTTTTAATAATTATCTTCTTTTATTTTAAATTAATTATTTAAGATTTATATTAAATGTTTTGTTATTTACAAACTATAGGAACATTTAAAAAAATATGAGTGTTCGATTAATCGAATATCACTTTTCTCGAAAAAATCTGTAAAATATTTTGACTTCAGATTCGTATTTCCCAAATTACCTTAAAACTAGTGATTTTTTAAATTCACTCGAAAGTTCTCTGTGACGATTACACTGGCAAAATCATAATTCTTATCAAAAGTAAACAAAGGTTTATTTAGAAAACTCAGTAAGTGGACTTTATTCATTTGGCACAACTGTATTATTTGTAAATATACACCGGATGTTAATAAAAACAATAGAGACGCGTGTCTCAGTGCTGCCAACAACGACACAACTCTTTCAAATGCACAGCTGAATTTGTGCGGCTAAAATGACGGTTGAATCAATTTCCACGATATGTCTTCCTTTGAGATTTAACACAAAAAGTAAAGATTTTTTATTTTAGATATTAAATTTTAAGCTGTAGTATGTAAATTTATTCTTTTCTTTATTTAGCACGATGTTTCACAAAGCTGTATCAAATATAAAGTAAAGTGCTCAGACGCGGAAATTAAAAAGTATCGCCATAATATTTTACATAGGGTTGTATTTAGAAGTAATCATAGTTGGAATTTCTGGGTTTGGAGTGTTGCCATATCAAAGACCACTACAATTTCGGCCGACCTGACATACAATCGCCCCCGATTGTCACTCTTCTCCCAAAAAATCCTCCTCTAAAAACTCGTAATCTTCGTACTCGTAAGTGTTGCTATCGTCAGGGCTTCCCCCATTATTGCAGTTGTTCTGTTCCATCCATTTTTTCAGGCGACTAGAGTCTACTACACCCCTATAGGGCATTTGAGTTATTTGACAATTTTCGATGTCTGATATTTCATAGCGGTCGTTGCCCAATTGTTTCTGGATAATATAAGGGCCACGATATTTTGGAATCAACTTTTTATTCAATCCTGGAGACGTATCAACATTCTTTAGTACTACTAAATCGCCTACCTTAAAAGTTCTGGCTGGCACATGATGCTCATTAAAGTATTTTAAATTATCTTTTTGTGACTTCTGTATATTTTTTAAGGCGTTTTCCCTAATTAACGCTAAGTTGCTTGCTCCTTCTTCTATATAGTTTTCAACTAATTGCTCTGTGAATTCGTCAATTATATCTCCCCTCTGCTCTACACCAAACAACATTTCACTTGGAGAATACCCTGTCGCTCGTTGTATGGTGTTATTCATAGCAAACTCTATCCTACTCAATTTATCAACCCAGTCCGAATGTTCTATTGGTTCGGCAAGTTTTGCCAACATAGCTCTCAAGTCTCTATTTATCCTTTCCACTTGGCCGTTCGACTGAGGAGATGCTACAGAAGTTTTCACGTGAACAATATTCCTTTCGGACAAAAATAAGTTAAATTCGTTTGATGTGAAGCATGACCCCCTATCACTTATTATCCGACGTGGTCTACTATAGCTTTCAAAGTATCTCTTTAATGCACAACAAACTTCTTTTGTTCCTGGTGTATTTACAGCATACAGTTTGGTAAATTTTGTAAAAGCGTCTACTACAACTAATATATGTTTTCTTTTCGACTTTATCGACGGTAAAGGACCAAAATGGTCAATGTGAAGTGTATCAAATGGGACTGGTTTCTTATCTATGTTATATAGGTTCCTCTCATTCTTCCTCTGCGGAGCCGAATTAAAAATGCATTTAAGACAATTTCTTATGAACTTGTTTATTTTATCTTTCATATCTGGGAACCAGTAACATTTTTGAATTTGGTTCATGCACTTTCCTATTCCAACATGTCCATATTTCTCATGAACTAATCTTATTATGTTCTCCTCTAACTCTGCCGGAACATACAACTGCTTTCTACCATTCGTTGCTAACCTAAAAATAAGTCCGTTTTCCATTAAGTACCCCTCCAAATTTCCTGTTTCTAACTTGGCTTTAAAACCTTGAATTTTGCTATCTCTCGTTTGTGCTATTTGTATAATAACATCCATATCACTTCCATCAACCACTGCCGCTATACGACTCAAAGCGTCAACGTGAGGCATAAGGTCACCTTTACGATGCCTAACTGTGTAGTTATAGTTTTCTAACTCTAATGCCCATCTGGCTATTCTTGGATTTATCAGTTTCCTATTCAATGTTAAAGCTAAAGAGTTGCAATCAGTGACTATTGTAAATGAAATGCCTTCCAAGTATACTCTAAATCGCTTTAATGCATAAATAATTGCCATTGTTTCTAACTCGAAGCTATGGTATCTGGACTCAGATGCCGTAGAGCACTTCGAGTAATATGCGATCGGGTGGAACTTATTATCACTTTGTTTTTGTAATAGTACTGAACCATATCCCTTTGCACTTCCATCAGTGTGTAATTCTGTCTCGTAGTGCGGATTATAAACTGCGAGAACAGGACTGTTAATAAGCCTATCCTTTAGCGTTAGGAAAGCATCCTCACACTCGACGGTCCAGGTGAAGCTTTTCTTTCTCTTTAAGTCTGTTAACGGCTTGGCAATTTTTGAAAAATCGTGGACAAACCTCCTAAAATATGAGAAAAGTCCCAGGCATCTTTCTACTCCTTCACAGTCCAACGGCTTTGGATAGTTTTGGATAGTTTTAATATGGTCATTATTAAGTCTTATTCCGTTTCTGTTCACCCTATATCCCAGATAATCTAGTTCCTTATATGCGAATTTACATTTTTCAAGATTTAATTCTAGCCCATTTTGTCTTAAAACACGTAATACATCAGCTAATACTTCTAAATGTTCCTCAAAAGTTTCTGTGGCTATGCTAACATCATCTAAATATACCACTATTTTTCCTGCATCGATAAATTCCCTCAAAGTCTTATTTATATAGCGCTGAAATACGGCCCCTGCATTTTTTAACCCAAACGGCATATAGCAGTATTCAAATTGCCCTAATGGAGTCACAAACGCGGTGTATTTAATAGAGTCTTCATGCATTGGTATTTGGTGGAAGCCGTTCTTCATATCCAAGGTCGAAAAATAATTTTTATTACCGAAATAGTCGAGGCAATCTTCTATTAACGGCATAGGGTAATTGTCTTTCAATGTCACCCTATTTATTGAACGGTAATCAACACACATTCTCAGATCTCCGTTCTTTTTCTTTACTAAAACGATTGGTGAAGCATAAGGTGAATCACTTGGACGAATTATCCCCGCTCTTAAAAGTTCGTCTAATTTGTTTTTCACTTCACACTTTTCACGATACGACAGGCGTCTAGGTCCACAAAATAATGGCACATCATTAGATAATGTCATTCGCATACAATAATCAGATGGCTTCAAAACACTTTTCACCTTCTCTAAATAATTATTCACTACCACAGACCTCAGTCTTAAACTGTCTGACTGATCCAGACTACAATCAATATCTATTGTTTCCTCATCCTCAACTACACACACGACATTCAATAATTCCCCAAATTCCTCATTGCTACCAAAAACACCTAATCTTTCATAACCGTAAACTGCCCCTTCTTCTCCAGAAACAATTGGCACAACTTCGTTTGAGTTTCCTTTTATATTCTTAGTCTCGTATATATTCTTTGTTGGTAATCCGTCATTACCAATATTATTTTCATTCGAACTTGGAACCCCTGCAATATCGTTGGAAACCCTATACAATTCAAGTGACACAAGCGCACTAATAACTTTTTCTTTTGGTTTTCCTTTACTTTTTAAATTAATTTTATTGAGATCAATTTTATTATATTTCAATTTTATTTGACATAATCGTAAATTTAATTTGGCCAAAAGATCACGTCCAATCAATACTGGTACCACCGCTTCATCATCCGGTAAAATAATAAGGGTATGTTTTATTATTTTATTTTTATAAAAAACTTCACATTCAACTTGACCAAAAGAACTAATTATATTTTTTCCGACACCGCGGTATGGTGTTAGCATTCTACTCTCTTCTAGGGCGAAGGGTACCAGCGATTTCTTGACGCAACTAATGGGGCTACCCGTGTCAAATAAAGAAAGAAAATTTGTTATTTTTGTGCGCTTACCTCCCTTAACAAAAGCAACACTTACCATCCGGAAAGCTCCAACATCTTCCTCAGCATCAGCTCTACGTATTCCGGCAATCACCCCTTTTTTCTTAGGACAGTCCCGCCGAAAATGGCCAACCTCCGCACAAATAAAACAGGAATTAGGAGGTCGCTTAGGTTTTGGGCATTTGCTTTGGAAATGCCCAAACTCTGAACAATTGTAGCACCGTATTTCCGCCACATTCACTTCGCTAGGCATACCATTGTTGTTGTTGACAGTTTTTTCCTTGGAATAGCTGGCAGTCTTCATCACACCCATTCGTGCCTGTCGTCTTTGCTCGTAGCTATCCATGCGGCTAATCAACTCCTTAATTGACCTGGCGCCATATAGCCGAGCAATGTCGGTTGAGCGGTCTGGTATCCCGTCAATCACTAGGTCTACCAACTCTTGTTCGTCGATCTCCATCTGTGCCGCAATTGCCTGCATAGATACTAGGTAGCTTAGGCATGACTCATTCGGTTTCAGGGATCTCGCACGCAACTGTCGATATATTTCTTGACGAGTTACAGATCTTTTAAAGACAGTGTATAGGCTCTCCCTTAATTCGTCATAACCCACTAGGCCTAGATTCATAACGTGTTGCTTAGCGGTGCCGGCCAGACGTCTGCGAATCGCAACACATTTTTCTTTATTGGAGTAGCCGCATGTGCTTGTGTAATCATCGAACACCGTAAGCCACTTAACGACGTCATACGGATCGTCTCCACTAAACAATGGCACCGCCGCATCTAACTCCATCAAATCAATACGACGTGTACTCACCATTGTGCCTCCACCCTCTAACGCACGGATTTGTTGTTGCAGTTTTAGTATTTCAAATTGTAATTGAAGCCTTTTCAATTGCTCTTCTTCCGCAAATCCGGCGGCCACCTGAGGCAGTGACTGGTTTTCAGTTGGCACATTATTTGTGGGAAAACCCGCAGGCTTGTTGACAAAATGAGTACATGTGTTCGTCGGCTGAGTGGGAGGTAAAGGACTAGTGGAAGCTTCATTTCCGACAGGCACATTAACACCAGACATCAATGCAGCAGCAAAAATGGCAGAAGGCACAGTACTTGTAGCAGCAGGCACGGTAACTGAAGGCACTTTAACAGCAGGCGCAGTAGAAAAAGTCACGGTAGTAGGAGGCATCGTGGCAGCAGGTAAATTAACAGAAGGCACGCTAATGGACGGCATGATAGAACGAAAGGTAGTAGGAGGCGTCTTGCCATCAGCCAATATGGCGTTTGACAACATGGCGGCAGACAAAATGGCGTCCCGCGTCGTGGCAGCAGGAGTGATAGCACCCGGTTCCTTAGCATCGGGGCTGAAATTTTCAAATAACTCAGTACCGCTTTGTGTGCCGTTTGCTTCTTCAATAGCAGCTTTTTTGAGACTATTAGAGGACGAAGCGGCATCATCATTTTCCGATGCATCATCCTTACCAGCAATTGCTACCGCATACAGACTTCTTAACTGGGTCAACGTCGCAGACTCCGGGAACTCAACACCAGAATCCGTCAACGCTTTAATTAAATGTTGGCGACCCGGCCGCAAATCCATTTGGCAAAGTTTAAAATATTGTTTTTTTTTAATTATAAATTTTTTATGCACCCCACACCTGATGTGTAGTATGTAAATTTATTCTTTTCTTTATTTAGCACGATGTTTCACAAAGCTGTATCAAATATAAAGTAAAGTGCTCAGACGCGGAAATTAAAAAGTATCGCCATAATATTTTACATAGGGTTGTATTTAGAAGTAATCATAGTTGGAATTTCTGGGTTTGGAGTGTTGCCATATCAAAGACCACTACAAAGCAATAATTCTCTAAAATTATACTATTTCGGATTAAATATAAAGTTTTATTTAATTTTTTTAATGTTTTATTTCTTAAGAGTACACATTTTGCAACGTTGACAACTGTACCTTTTCAAATACAACACTACGAAATTATTGCTACTCAAAAATGCAACACTGTGAATGGTTGACTAAACGAAAAATGGCTAACGCCAAAAAATTCAGCAAATTTTTTTGTTTGTGGATTAAAAAAATTTTTCAATTAATATAAAACCACAAAAAAATGTCGCAAGTATTATAAATTTGTATGCAAAATATTCATGAAACAATTCTCTAACGAATGAAATAAAGATTTTGTGAAGGAAAATAAAAATTGAAACAGAAAAAGTGTTTAAAAAGTTGAAACCTAAAAATTTATGCAAAGTTCGCGTGTGTGTGTGAAATAAATACGGAAGACGAAGAAAAAAAAGTGTGCTTTGCAAAATTCTCCTATAAAAGAACGAAAAATTCACACAAGAATAAAAAAATATTAAAACGCAAAAAGTAAATTTATAACAAAATAAATATTAAGAAAAGTTATAAATTTTCAAACGCACAAAAGAATTTATTTAGGAAAAATTGTGAAATTCTTTTTGAGTGCTAGTGAAAAATTTTAAGAAAAATTCTGGCTACGATTGAATAAGAGGGTGTCTCCTCTAACGTAGAGCGCGCTCGGTAGTCCGTGGTCTTGTTTTATTGTTTTTGCCTCTTCGTTGAGACTCCGCTGGGCGAGACACATAGACTCTCGGGCTCGTCGACGCGCACTCGTTTCATGCTGGTTATTTGGTGTTTCAATTCAGTTGGTCTGCAAACGTCAGTGTGTGCGGTTTTAAAGGCTGTCTGTCATAGTCACTGTCGGTCGTCTTTTTGTGCACCGTATCAGCTTCTAAAAAGTTCTGCCAGCATTTGGTTTTCAAGAGACGCTGACGGACAGACATACTCAAAACCTGAAAGTTATTAACAAAACAATTAAAACAACGTGTTAATGTTACCTTTAAAGGCCATAAGACAACCAACAACATTAAATGGCGCTCGGATAAAAACCAACAAACAACATCGAAAGAAATATTATTGTGAAATAAAGGAAATATTCCTCTATGTGAAAATAAACAGAAAATAATTTATGAAAAGGTAAATTGTATATTCTTAAAAATAAAATTTGCATCAAAAGACGCTAAAGTATTTGAAAGTTTTATTAGTACTTATTTTATAAATATTTTTGTTATTGCTTTTTTATTATTTTACTTTTGCATTTGATTTTTTTTCTCGTAAAAAGGCGCGTGTTTTTTATTTTGTGTTACAATTTTGTGTGTCTTCATATATAATACTAGAGTATTATGTATGTTTTTGTTATATTTCTTTTCTTCTGTCTTTCCTTATATACTGTTTCTTTTTTAAATTTGTTTTTTTTTTCTTTTATTTTTGGACGATAGAATGTAAATTGTATGTGTGTGTGTGTGTGTGTATTAATTGGTTTAATGTTTCCCAATGAACATTTTATAAATTTTATCGAAATTATTTAGCGAATTATAACTTTAAAGTAACGCGCATATTAATAGCAAAAACAATTTTTTACTTACTTGTGAAATTTATTTAAATCCTTACAAGTTTTACCTTACTAATAAATATTGCTTAATAATATCGTATCATAACCGCAGATAAATCTTAAGCAAAAGGTATCGTTTTAAAATCTACATTTTTTATGAAAACAAAAGCTCTTCTTTTGCGGCGTTTTCCGAGCAACTTCAAAAGGCTCAGCTTTCTTATATGGAAAATGTCTTTGCACATTGCTCATTGGTAATTTATGGGATATATTAAGTTTATATTTATTTATATATAAGCTCCCAAGTTCGATCCCCGGCCAGACCCTCTTGAAAAAATTGTTAAAAAAAAGCGGTTCGCCTCATAACTCGGCTAGCTACTAGTAATTGAATATTAGGCTATATAAAACTTCTCTAAATAATGCATTTGCCGTTTGGAGCCAGCGTAAAAACTTAGGTAACTTTAAATAAGTCTAAAAAAAAGAATCAGAGTGTTATATTCGACTGTGCCGAATCTTATAAATCCACCATCAATTTGTGTTAAATTTAGAAACATATCTCACATATCTACGAGGATGCGGCTGATTCAAAATGTGGATCAAATTCGAAAACAATTATTACGCTAGTTGGTACTGTTTATAAAATTATTGGTAGCTTATAATATAATGGCTTTTAACTGGCCTTTAACTGGCTTCCGGTAGTGGTTTTTATATGTAAGCCATGGTCAAATATTGACCGATTGCTATAAAATTTGACATATTGTCCAATAGTTTAATAAAACTTGTCTGTTTTAAATGAGGTTTTCATATCTATTACTAATTCTTCTTCTGTTATCCTTGACTCGCAGTGGAGCATAGGGCCTTAACCATCTTTTTATATCGAACTCTGTTGTGAGATATTTGGCATACATCATTCCATGAATAGTTTGCTGCTTGTAACTCCGCATCAATTGACCTTCTCTACGTTCTATCTATTACAATTGTGTTTAATTTATCAGCATTAAAGTGATTCCCGGCGCGGGGAAGAACTTTTGAAAATTTTATCTCACTAGCCCTTTTAGTTAAGGCGCTATAGCGTTTTTATTTGACAGAAGGAAATCCCCTTTGTGTTCTGGTATTTTTTTTTCTTGTTTCCGTATACTTTTTATATTGTTTTGTATAGGAACTATTGCTGAATGTGAACCAATTTCGATGAAGTTTTATGCTACCTAGAGCTTACGTAAAACATCTATATCCCAAATTTCGTCTCAGCTATTATAATTTGTTATGTATTAGCAAATAAGCAGTAAGTTTAGGCGATGTAAACCGATTGTTCCCAATTTCAGTACCAAAATTTTCATAGAAATGAAGAATATCTTTGCCAAGTTGCAGTAATCTTGCTCCTTGCGTTTAGGCGTTATCGTGCTTTCAGCACACAGACAAACAAATGGAGAGACAAACAGATAGACATCGCTCAATCGTCTTAGAATTTCATAAGGATTTAGAGTATACATATATCCCTTTTGGTTTTCGTGCCAATATTAAGAAAATTACAAACGAAATGACATTCTCAATCCCTATAATTTTTGATTGATCTATATTTTTGATTGATCCATAGACCCGTCATCCATTAGCTAATCTTTTCAGCATTTCATGTTGGTCTGAATACTTCTAAGAGTTCGATAGAGTGATATGTGGTACTGTTTTATCAAAACTTGATGCTTATATCGAGCTACTTTAGAGATCACACTTTTTGGGTTAACGTAAATAAGATATCATCAAACTAGTCTAAGCTTAATTTAGAGATATCGCAAGGATTCCTTTTGCTTTATTTCATTTCTTCGTAAACGACCTTCTATGTCAAACTTCCAATCCTATAAACTCTTTTGCAATTTATAGTTACATTTTCATTCGTAAAGGTACTTAAATAT
Source organism: Stomorhina lunata (assembly GCA_933228675.1). Classification (NCBI taxonomy): domain Eukaryota; kingdom Metazoa; phylum Arthropoda; class Insecta; order Diptera; family Rhiniidae; genus Stomorhina; species Stomorhina lunata. The sequence continues at coordinate 84,546,037 of OW121744.1, read as the reverse complement.
ATATCATTCTTTTTGAAGTATGTGCTGTGAATGTATCATTAAGCGCTATGTAGATACAATCTCTGAAAGGAATCATTCGAATATAGTCGATATTAATGCTCGGAATGCTTTATATTGTGTGAATGTGCGAAAGTTCACGGCAGATCTTTTTACTAGTCTGTAATCTTGAAGTTCTAGATGAAACATTCAGTGGTTCGGTTTCACTTCAGTTGGTCTCAACACTATTTGTAGCACCTACATACATACGACAAAAAATGGAATACAACTCTTATGTATAGGCAGGATCTTCAGTATCTATTTTTCTTGTCAGAGTACAGGAGTGGACTTCCCTCCCTACTTCTTCCCAAGTTCAATCACAATGAAATGCATAAGTAGGGTTCATCCCCTAATCGTTAGTCATAGTTAATAAAAAAGTTAAAAAAAAACTAGAGTTTTGGAAATTTGGCATTGGGTGAACAAAGCATAAGCAAAGAAAATTCTAAAAACTTAAATATAACAACAACAACTAAAAATTTAAATGATAAATATCGTTTAGTTTTTGACCAATTGCGAAAAAACAAAAGGGCTTAACTACGATTTGAATATTTTCTAAAACAAAAAGGGCTTTCAAAATTTGAGCAAGAATTTAATCCTTTCAAAATGCATAAAGTTTTCTGTTAAAAATATAGAGATGGGTTTCAAAAATGGTCCCAGTCTATTTTTGAAGCAAAATTATAAGTTTTTAATAATTTTAAATTGGACACCCAGTGACGTTTAAAGGACTTATGCCAGCAATAAACACGTAACTCCCAAACGGTTAAAGATATTTGATTGAAATTTCATATTTGTGGAAATACAGATCCTTGTGTGGTTCAAATGTTGATGACATCGGTTATACTTTTTGTTTTTAGTGAAAAAAATCACAGTTTTTAATCGTATTCATCTAAAATTTTGTAGATAGATTTATTTTGGGTTGGTTCATGGATTGCTAACTCCTAAACTTTTAAAGATATTTAAATGAAATTTCATATTTGTGGAAATACAGATCCTTGTAGTAATATCTCGATATTATAGTATTTTACAATAAACATTAAGAAATATTAAATATTGTTTATATAATCCTTTAATAGGTTTATTAAAAATAATTATATTTTGTAATTAATATAATAAAAATCAACAGCATCTAAGAAATTTATGATTTGGTTAGATAGTTCTCCGTCATTTACGAACCGATTACATCAGAATATATGCCATTAAACGATGAACCATTCCAAAAATACCCTTATTTCTAAAACATCAAAATAAGATATATTAATCTCATGTAAATTTATATAGTGAACCCCTCTATCTTTAATTTAATATAAATTAATAGCCTATATCTATTAAGATAAAGATATTCTGGTAATACATTTGCAATTACTAGGAGTAAATGTATTTTAAATTTAAAACAACAAATGGATTAAAAATCCGTATTTGGGATTCGTCATAGATTACCGTTTTGATGGGGATTTTCTGCTTCATGCTAATTGAAAGACTTAAATGTAAAATAAACTGAAAAAAGTATTTTCACATGAGATATAAAATTGTTTGCTGGGATTTTCTAATCTTTGTTTGGTGTGTATAAAAGATGTTTATAGAACAAAAATATCAAAAATAAAAAAATAAACATGTGATATGATTAAGATAATAAAAAAAATAAAAGTATCAATAGTAGTTTGTTTTTGTTTGTTTTGTTTTGATACAAACATTAATCGCATTAAATCGGTTTTTAATAACCCGAAAATTGCATACCAAATCAAATATTTTTTCGTTATTTGCTATATTTTTTGTTTCAATTAAATTTCTACTGATAATTGTAACGTTTAGAAATTTTTTTAAATTGAGTACCGATTGAAGTATTATCATTTTCTGATAAATTGGAATCAGTCCTTATGATAACTATGCCTCTCATATACATTGTGATCGACGTAAAGATCTCAATATCAAAGATGTAGACATTTAAAAAAAAAATCTGTGCATTATTTCGGAAACACTTCTTGCTAAAATTAATATATTCAATGGATTCTACCTAATGTTATCTTTTATCTAACATCACTTAAATCTTCAAAAATTTCAAAACAATCGGTCCATGTTTGATCCTAGCTCCCAATAAACACCCAATGACAGAAATGTCTTTAAATATTGTCATATAAACGCTTTCTAACTTTTAGAATATCTAAAAGTTATGAAAGAAATGGCGATATATTCTTTAAGTTATTGTATTTATTCATATACATCTATGTTATTGTTTTCATTACAATTCAATTTAAATTTACTTTTCATATTTCAGTTAAAAACTCAAACAAATTATGGAAACCATTAATCAACCACCACAAACTGATACAACAGATGTAACAGCTATTTTGGATTCTAATACCACACAAGATTCACCACAAACTGCCGAAGATGTAGACACAGAAGATTCCAATAGTATATCACAGAATGTTAACGCAAATGTTAATATACAGGATGAAATAACAACAAGAACTGAAGAAATTAAGAGTGAAACCACAAATATTCAATTACCAATTGTGAACGACAATGTTGATGAAATTAATAATGAAGTTAATAATGACGGAGAACCCATGGATATCAGTACTACTGATGATGTAAATAAAGATCTTAAGAATCTTGATGACAATGAAAAACAACAAGTGGAAGAGTCCACTGAACCTCAAGCTCAACCACAAAATGTGGATGAACAAGAAAACTTGTTGGATAATGAAGATAATGAAGCGAAGAATTGTAAAGATAAAGAACGTAAAGAAGCAGAAGAAGACGAATTATTGAAATCAGATAGTGAAGAGAATGATATTGAAGAGCAAATGGTAACATCCACAAGACCCGTGGATAGTATATCTATGGAACAGGAGGAGGAGTTATTAAAAAGTGAAGATGAGGAAGAACAGAATGATGAAGTACCAATGGAAACAAATGATGAGCAAGATGAGCATCAACCTTCAGAAGTTGTAAAAACACACGAAAAGAAATCTGAACAAGAGGTACCAGAAATCGTGGAGGTTTTAGAAGAAAATGTAGAAGAAACTATTGCGACTGTTGAGGTTGAAGATACTATTTGTCTCGAAGAACATACAAAAATCGACAATGGTGGGCAATCACCTCGAGAAACTAAAGATGATTCTTTTAATTCAGAAATTTCTGAATTACCACCCTCTTTCGATGCTAGTCATACGTCAGAGGAACAATCAACAGTCAAAAATCCACAAAAAGTTAAGAAAAATAACGAGAACCATCGCATTTTGTATCAATTTGACTTAGATGATGATAGCAGTAGAAGTCAAGATAGTTTTCACTGTAATAAATCTCCACAACCAGCAACACCAACAAGTGAAAACCAGGAGGAAACTTTTACCCAAGAATCTTCACATTGTCCTCAACAGAATTACGAAAATGATACAAGGGAAACTGTTTCTCTTATCGAAGACAATAAAGATATTAATAAAGACGAAGAAGAGAACGAAAATGAAAACATAAGAGACTTGTCATCAAGATCATCATCTCCTTCAGTAGCTTCTCCCAAAAGTTATGAATTAAATAGTGATAATGAAGAATTACCTTCATTTACTAAACTTCAACTAACTTCATCTAAAACTGAAGAAGCCTTTAGTGATAATGAAGAAGAAATGGAAAATAAAAATATACAACCTTCCTTTCTTTCAAAACAAGATCTATCCGATAGTGAGGAATCTTCAAGTGATAATGAAAATTCAGTAAAAAGTCAAAGCAAAAATTCTTCATTAAAATCTCCTCAAGTAGCTTCTCCCAAAAACGAAGGAACGGATACTGATAATGAAAGCGAAATGCCTTCTTTTAAATCTACTCAGACTGCCTCTCCCAAAAGTGAGAATGTACTTAGTGATAATGAGGAGGATATAAACAAAAGACAAATATCTTCTCCCCAAAGTGATAGCTCCAGTAGTGAGGAAGAGATGGATCGGGTGCCTGAAACTGAGGAATTAAAACTAAAAGCCACTAAACTGATGAATTTATTAAATTCCCAATACAAATCCAATGAAAGTCTAACAAATGATGAAAACGAAAATAGTGAAAGGGATTTTCTAAAGGATAATTCAATGGACTCTCGTAAGATGCTTTTAAATGATGAGGACCAAGAAAAATTTAATGAAGAAGACCTCTCATTAAAATCTCCAAAACTAAATGGCGACTATGTGTCTCAAGACCTGGAGAATGAAGATATAAATTTTGAAAACTCAAGAGAAAATAATTTACAAAATCACGATGAAACGGGTGTTTCCAAATCAAGGAAATCATCGCTCGACTCAATTGATACGCCACAATCTTCACTACAACTTAATTCTCCTGTTACTTCGACAAAAATTGAAAGCCCTCGAAGTGAATTTCAAGAAGAAAATAACGAGATCAACTCATCATTTGGCCAGGAATCAGAAGCAAATAATTATGATCAAGACAATTTCGAAAGCGAATCTGATAATGAAAATAATTTAAAAATTAACGAAAACAGTAGAGAGCTTCATAATATTGATAACAGACCAGAAAGTTTATTACCACCACATCCTCCTACACCAAATAAAGATGAAGATGCTAGTTGTTCAACAAATATAAATTATCATGATAATAAAACAGAATTTGATCATGAAAGTGATTTAAAAATGAGTGAAACTGAAGATACTCCCAACAAATCAGCAAGTTCTCTGCCACCACTTCCTCCAACACCAAATGAAGTTGACGAGGCAAGTCGTTCTTCGATAGCTTCAACTGCCTCAGATTCCACCACCACATCATCTTCACAACATTTAGTTATTGATCATCCTATGGATGATCTTAAAGAGGATAAGGTCAAACCTATAAAAATCACTCTTAAACGAAAATTGTCCTATTTAAGTGATGATGGCGATTCTATGGGTCCTCGTCAGAAGCAATTTCATTTTTTTGCTGAAAATCAAGACGAAGACAAACAGCAGTCACTACAAATAAGTGAAGATTTCAAAGAAGAGTATCAAGAGGATATCAAGCATCATCAGGAGGAAGAGAACATGGATATAGGTGAACAAGAATTTCAACAGGATGAAGTTGATGGTATGAAGCAACACGAACAGCGGGCTAGCAATTTTGTTTTTGAAAAAAGCAATGAAAATGTAAGTTAAATTTTTCTCAATATAGTAAACTAACAAATGTTTTATTTTTAAATATTTCTATATTCCCCAGTCTTTGGTATCTACTCAACAAGCGGAAGCTGCTGAGACACCAACATTTAAATCCTTATTATTGCAGCAATTGGAAAAGCCTTTGGCAACGCCAAATGTAGCAACAAATTTAACTGTTTTGCCATTAAACACCCTTACCTCACCATTAACTTACGCTTCGGCACCTCCGGCTGAAGCACCATCACTAACGCAGCCTTTATTAGCTATACAAACTCAGCATAATCCTGGAACCCCTTCTCCTCAGCCACCACAGTCTACAGGTGTTACAAAGTACTTATGTTTTAAGTGTAAAACAGGAAGTTTTAATAGTTTTGCAGCTCTTACTGAACATCAAGCCATGTGTTTAGCTTCTCATAGTCTGTTTCCCTTTAATGCAATGGCGTCCACAACACAGCAGTCGCCATTGCCAGCTCCTCCACCAGTTAGTATTGTGGATAAATCTAAAATAGCTAATAATATAAGTTTAAAAGATATTGTTGCACCACCATCATCAGACGCTGTAGCCAGTACCAAGAAACGTTATTACAAATGCTCAACTTGTAATACATTTCATGAAAATTGGAATTTATTCCTCCATATACGCGAACAACACAATCGTCACATGTGTTTGTATTGTGTGCGGTTTTTTCCTACCGCTGAAAAGTTGGCATTGCATTTAGAAATAAAGCACGATTTGGAACAGAATCATTTTAATTCCGAAGAGGCTTTACGCAAGAGTATACCAGTGTTAGAGGGCTATGCTTTGGAAACACGTTTTCTGATGTGTTGCACTTGTCAGCATATCTTTATGGAAAATGAACATTTCTCCCAACACGATTGCTCGGAGTACATCCAGCCCTGTTCACTGTGTGGACAAAAAGGTAGACATACGAATCAGTGCAAGGCCCATCCGGATAGCAAGCGTTTCTCTAAATTGAAAAAGAAAAAGGAAAAGCAAATCCAGCCTTTTGAAACTAATGAAAAGTATGTTTTTCAATTTCAATATTTAAGTTTAAAATTTATTTTTAACCATACAACTTTTTCTTTGCAGAACTCCAATGGATTTAACTGTTCCTCCAATAACCATAAGTAATCATAATATCAATCCCACCATTATCTCCAATTCCAATTTGAACTGTGATAGTGGCCGAACGGCTGAGAAAATCCAGCCACGACCACCAACAACAATTAACTCTATGCATAGTGAAGATAGCAACAGTAGTAGTAATATGGTCATTGATGAATCATGTAATACAAATCATATGCCACCTGCACAATCCCAAACGCTAATAAACTCAAACCCAAGCATTAATAGCAACTCAAGTAATGGGATGCAGGCCCAAGTTTCAAGTGTTCAATTGGAGCCAGATTTACCTCCAGACAGACATCCTTTAGCAGAAACAATCACAGCACCTTTACCACCTATTAAACTGGTAGTACCCAAGTTAAAATTAAGGGTTCCCAAAGAGTTTCAAAAGTCTGTGGATGATGCTTTATCCACTTCAGACAGCGATGAAGAAGTTGACGAGGAAGAAGAACGTGAAGTAGAAACAAATATTGAGATTAAGAAATCTTCACAAACTGATAAAGTTAAGGCATCTAAGCTAGAAGAGACTTCCGAAGTTTGTAGCACCAAAGAATCTATGGCCGAAACAAGTTCTTTACTTGCCGAATCTACACCTGCCAATTCACAAGATATGGACAACGAACACAACTCTACTACAGAATCCGCTACAGAAGCTGGAAATTCACAAGATGATAATGCCTATGAAAGTGCTGGAGATCAACAAAAAACCCCGAATCCTCCGACTTTTGATGATGATGATGATTCGCTAGACGAACCCAATTCAAATCTGGTTCGCATTATGCAGGAAATTGAACGTACCAAATTGGATATAAAACGCACTAAGAAAACATCACATCGTCATAACAAAACCTTTGCATTACCACGTCAACCTACCATTTCACAATCGAGCTGTAGAACCGCCGACCATAATTGGTCACCTACTCCACCCGCCTCACCAAATTCACGTTGGTTTACGCCCAGACGTTTGACTATTTCGCAAAGTGGAGAGGAACAAATACAGAAGACACCACAACATCAACAGTTTTTATTGCCGCCTCCTAGTCCTGTAAAGCAATTAGGTCAATCACAAGAGCGTCGTGACACTATTGGCAGTGATATGATGGATATAGATGAGACGATTACAGCACAGCCCACACAAACAATTTATAGGTAAGATTATGCTTAATTTTTTAAACGATTGTCGTTTATCTATTTTAATCGGTTTTCTTGGAAGTTGATTTTGGAATGGTTATAATCCCAGACAGTGGAGGAATTAAAGATTAATTTTTATGTCAATGCCAACCAAACGACTTTAGACCCATCTGTGCGTCGACTTATATGACTATCGCTCAGCATGCATTTCTTCAGGATAATTCTATTGAAATTGCATTTAATGATGTGATTTGTTTAAATCAGAGCCTAACATTTTAAAACAATACATTGGCAGCTGGGGACAGTGACTATTTATGTTGACAGTAAAACAGTACTATTAGCCTTCCAAAGACGAGTTTTACGTCTAATTTAGTTAGAAAATGTAGAACCTAATGGACCTATTTATCAAGAATTAGACTCTGCGGGGTTATTGTAACATGAAGTGCAATGGGACCATTGTTGGAAGACTGCTTAATAAAGCTAAACTTACTCTTAGGGAGGTTGGATTCTAGGTTTCAATAAGTACAAAAAGGTCCAAACGGTTAGACTGTTGCGATACCATTGATTCAGTGAATTAGCAGTCTAGATTTAGGAAAATCATACCTAAATCTAGGACCCAGCGGTTTCTGGTTCCTTCATCCAATAATCTGATAGTTCATGGACTGAATCTATCCCAGAGACACTTGAATTCCTTTTTGACACTCACTTCCCTGGTAACCGGGTCCCAGATTCGGATACTCGTGTACCATCGGACTTTAGTCAGAACAAATTGATAGACGAGATAGTTACTTTGGAGATGTGAGTATTTTCATGTTGTATAAATCGGCCGGCCCGGATGTCATTATTCCGACTATTGTCTATCTATTCTTCGATGTATCTTCATCAATTGCCTCCAGGGGGGGTTTCCCTCGCAAGTGATCCTCAAGAAAGGCAGGGAAGGCTAGTCACTCAAAACCCAATGATTTTAGGCCAATCAGCCTGTGGTCTTTTCTTATGAAAACACACGAGCGACTGATTGACCTTAGAAACTGATTAGAAACGCACATCATAAGTAACTCAAGGTTAAATATGTTGAGAGTGCGTTGCATGCAATTGGAAGTTCACTTAAGGATATGAATATACAGAATACTGGTGGCTTAAGACGGCCTGACTATTTAGTCAAGGACCTATTGTTCGGCAAAGCGCCAGATGTCCCTGATAGAACCGAATGTGAGGGTCATATATGGCTTTTTCAAGGCAAATCTATCTTTACAAAAGGCTCTAAAATGGATTGCGGTACTAGATTAGGCGTTTTTCTGATGGAACAAAACATTAAGAAATCTTATAGTCTTGCGGACGAGTGTAGTGTCTGTCGTGCAGAAATATTTGCCATATTGAAGGGCACAGAGCTTATCCCTAGTACCATAACTGAAAACTGTGAGGTGACTATATATGCCGATAGTCAGACTGTCCTTAATGCGCTTCAAGGACACAATATGACCTCTAAACTTGTCATCTAGGCAATAGATTCCATGATGAACTTCAGGATCTGCAGCAGGTTAAGCTGAACGATCTTGTATGTTTTATAATTGGACTCAGATGGCTTTGATAGGTCATTCGCAACTATTCTAGCTTTACTTTCTTATATTTTTTCAATCTTTTCCCAGATTCTTAGTCTCCTTTTGCTTTACTCTTATCTATCTTTGAAGGATCACAATGGACCCTAAGGGTCTCCGAGTGAAGGAGTCGTTTTTTCACAGCCTTTTAAACCTAAATCTGAACAATGTAGAGCTGGATCTTTCAGCTGTATAAGAGCCAGGAGCAATCTGAAGTGCATATAGGGCATTAGGCCACCATTAGATATTACAAAGACCTTCTCACTGCAGACGGTTCTTCTTACCGGAACCAAAGACTGAATCATCTGTTATTTCACTTATAACAACGCTGTTACTTAAGTAACACTAGCTTAGGGAAATGTATAAGAATCGGCAACTGTGCCCTAAATTATGGGATAAGCAGAAAAGGATAAGCAGAATAGGATAAATCAGGGCTTTAGAAGATTATGTGTGAATTAGGATGCGTTCGGGAACTTTTTAGCCAGCAGATTTACAATAAACTATGTGACATTTAGCGTGGTAAAAGAAAGGATGTTTTGGTCTTTATTACGTGAATTAGTTGTCAGACTTCCCTTCCACTATAGTTTCTATCCCATTCCTCTTTTTTTTCTTCTTCTTATTACTTTATTTTTCTTAACTATGAAACTACATGAAATTGCAATCGACCCATAAAATCTCCAAATGAAGATGCCTAATCGGCACCACTTTTCAAAGCTAACCTTAATCCTTATTCCCAACAATATTTAAATAAAATAATCTAATATATTCAAATTTTTATTTTCAGCAATCAATCGAGTTCAGTAGACAACGAAAATTTCAATACTTCCAGTGAAAGCATCGATACAAAATCCATAAACGAACCGATGGAGACTAGTCAAAATACCGACAATGAAACATCAGTATCAGATGCCAACCATACAGTGCTGGAAACAGAATCACAAAACAGATCTCCAACATCACCTCCTCCTGCTCCACAAGAAGAACAACATTATCAACATGAGCATATAGAACATGAGAATAAAGTCGTTGCTGTAGATTTACCTCCAAAGCCAATTACTCCCGAATTACCCAAAAATATGGATATTTCTCTTACGCAATCAACAGACAATGAAAATAATGAGAGAATCCAAGAGGAGCTGCCAGAGGATGAGGGCGATGATGAAGATACAGAAATTGATGTATGTGATAATAAAGATCAAGAAGAAAACCTTGAAGTTATCGATATTAATAAATGCTTGGAAGTGGAAAAATTACCGCCAGCTGATGGTATTGAAGTGGCAGATGAAGATGTCGTTACTGTTGACTTGCAGTTGGATCAAGCTTTGGATAAATATGAAATCATTGATTTTGTTAGAATTTGTTTAAAGGCTTCTTATCCACTATGTTTATATTGCAATCATGCGCGTCGTATAGCTGTGAATGGTAAAAGTTTAGTACTGCACATTATAGGCAATCATCGTTTTACAGCCACTGTAGATAGCATTACGGCCGAGGAGTTGTTGCCCTCGACCATAGTGACTAAATTGAAAAGTTTTCTACCGGATCTCGAAGAAAACTATTTAAATTCCAACAGTTTTTGCACCTATGGTGAGGGGAAATTTAAAAATCCCTTTAATGAACGCATATTTGAATGCTTCCAATGTCGTTTTGTCACCGCCACCCATAAAGAATTGTATCTGCACAATCGCAAAATGCATTTACGCACTGCCATTTTATGTTTTATGTGTCGGGCGAATTTCTTTAGCTTCAGTGAGATACTGTGTCATGTATGTCCCGGTGTACCAAACAAAGTATCAGTATTCGATGTCAAATTTCGTTGTTGTCTATGCGATTTGGATAATATACCCTCACCATTTCGACTTATGGTTCATTTGCGTAAGAAACATTTTGCTTGCGATGTTTGTCTGGAGGATTGTCGGGATCAGAGTAAACTTTCATCTCATGTGTGGAAGCACAAATTACATCACTTATGCTATCGTTGCGGTATAGCCTATCGTAACAAACTGGATATAACCAAGCATTTGTTTTGGAAGCATGGCACTGAAAGTACCCTTTGTAAGAGATGTCTTCAAAAGAGATGGCGTCATGTTTATCATTTCTGTATACCACCCACCACATTCACATGCGAGGTTTGTAATTTATGCTTTTCCAAAGCCATGTACTTAAGAGTACACAAACGTATTCACAGTGGAGACTTAAGGTATCCTTGTATCGAGGATAATTGTGAGGAGAAGTTCATATCTAGAAAGCTTTTGCTTAAACATGCCCTGGTACATCAGGAACCTCTAGAGAAACAAGTTGAGAAAGAAAATTTAGACGAAAGTAACTTGGAAAACAAAGCAAACGAGTTCGATGCTGCTAAAGATTCCAAGGGTGATGATATGAAAATAGTTCCCGATTTGGCAAACATTAAACAGGAGATTATAGAGATAAAAAAGGAACCTTTAGACGAAGCCGAAATGGAATGTCAAAATTTGCTAAAACAAGAAACAAACGTAATAGCTGAGAAAACGGAATTGGATAATAATAATCTTAATCCTGTAAAAGATTCCAAAAATAGTGAAGTCAAAGAAAAGAAACACTTAGCCTCCTCTAATGAGCCGCGTAAAAAACGTAAAAAGAGCAAACGTTCTAAAGAGCTTCTAGAGGATTTAAATCTAGCGGCCCCTAATCTTTCAGAGTCAGATTCAAGTGATGATTCAGACTCTGATTCCGATTCCAAAACAAAAAGTGAAATAGACGCTATGCCGCGAGTAATGTTATCACCACCCTCAGAAGCCGAAAATGAGGAAAAGGAAACTAAATCATCGGAAGCTGTGGAACCAGGGCAAGTATTAGAAATTTGGAAAAATTTCCTTAAAACTCAACAAGGATCGAGCTCTGCTGAAGAGTTGGAACGTTTAAAAGCTTCTAATGAGCCAAAACGTGTACCAATTCATGTAGCCTGTTCTGATCATGATTACTGTAAAATAGAACCAGAACCTGAACCAAAACCAGCAGCTGTTCCTGAAGTGAAAAAGCCCAAAGATGACTTCAAAAAGCCTGCGGCAGATGTTAACTATACACCCGAAACTTCGCCCACTAAAAGGAAACAAAGCAAATCTCCTAGACGTCGACTCTCATCTAAAAGATCAGATGCCTCATCATCCTCTAGTGATTCCAGCTCTAGTTCTGATTCTAGCTGTTCCTGTGGCTCCAACTGCTCTTGTTCATCTTCTGATTCGGATTCGTCTTCCTCGTCATCTTCTTCGGATGACAGTGACTCATCTATGGCCTCAAATACTTCTATACGTAAACGCCACCGTAAGAAATCTGAAAGAGATCGCATGCGTAAGCGCAGCGAAAGTAGCTCACCGCTTAAGCAACATAAACTTTCAGTCTCCATTACCGAGGTTATCGATGTAGATGACAATGAGGACAATGCTAAGGAAGTGGAAAACGAGGTGGAAAGACCTCCTTCACCTCCCAAAGAGCCTTTGTTTTATGAAAGTGATTTGGAAACAAATGAATCGGAGACGGATGAAGAGTTTTATGATGAACATCCACAAAAGTTGGCCAACGAATTGTTGGCACAAAAACGTGCTCAACTTATGGCACAAACTAGACTTTCACCTTCCCACAATTATGATATTGTTGAGAATAGTCGTCCCTCTACACCTTCGTTGCCAGAAGAGGTGGCTTCCAATGAAAAACCTAAAATTAAAGTCAAAAAGAAGAAACGTGATCGCAAATCGTCTTGCAAGGGTCAAGGTCTTCACAATCATCATGCTAATGCACCTGAACAAACTATTGCGCCGGCGCAAAATGTTCCAGAAGGTTATCAGCCTACAAGTACTGCAATGCAGGTGGTGACACCACAAACACTTCCAACAACCCCTGTTACTCTTATAAATCCAGTGATAGAATCACAGCTTAGTGTAACAACAACAAATATATTCACTACAACCCATAATATATTGCCACAGCAGACTATTTATGCTCCTCCACCACCTGCGGGCTTAACAGAACCCACAAACCTGACGCCGCGCCCATTAACCATGCCTCCCTATGGGGCTTCACATCGTATGAGTGAAGGTAGCAGCTGTTCGGATGCTGATGGTTCCTTAAAACGCTCAAAACGCCAAAGAAGACCCAATAAGTTCTACGGCTATACAAGTGATGATGAAAATCTAATGAATGGGCCTCCTTTAATGATTGGCACCAGAGCCTTTAAACCTCAACCACCACCTCAGCTGACATGGCGTAAGGAAGATCTACCCACACCATCAAAAAGTATATTGAATATTAAAAACAAAACACCTAGAACACCTAAGACCCCAAGTACTCCGGGCAATGCTTTCGTTAATACTCTTAGCTCCTCGTCGTCTAGTAAAAAGAAATCTAGAGTTTCCTTGACCCCGGGGGAGAAATCATCACGCAAAAGACCGGCCAAAAAGAAGGAGGATAAATCTGAAAACAAATTTCCTAAAATAACACTAAAAATAAGACCCTCGCAGATAGGTTTGAATACCACAATCAATCACTCTACCAACAAACCTGGCAACTATAATACCACTGATGATACTAGCAGTGATGAAGACACCAACAAGGGGCATTATGCGGCTTCAACTAGTTTTAATGCTAGCATGGCAAATCAGACAGTAGCTAGTCTGCCACCTCCTATAATACTACCATCACAACCACCAGCTCCTCCTACACCTCAGACAACAGCCTTTAATCATAGAATACCACCAGCCTTGTTGCCTAATCCTGACTTTGCCACTTTGCAATACTTTAAGGCCAACAATATACGCTATCCCATAAGGCCACCAGCTGGCGCTAGACAACCAAGGGAAGGAGAATCGGTATATTGTTATTGTCGTTGTCCCTATGACGAAGTTTCCGAAATGATAGCTTGCGATGGGGAAAATTGTCTTATTGAATGGTTTCATTTTGAATGTGTGGGCATTATGGTGGCACCTCAAGGAAAATGGTTTTGTGCCGAATGTCGACCAAAATACTCGGAAGAATTATATCCATCAACAGCTACGGGACAGCTACATAATGTCTAGTGTAAATATCAAAACAACACTTTTTGCTCATGTTCTCTGTATATAACGTTCTTCATTATATCACTATCTCTCTCTCTCTCTCTCTGAATTCTCTTTATGTCTGACTTACTCTCTTTGATAAGTAATGAAAGGTTATGTAGTTGATATACAGCTCATTTCAATAATAACAACAACAAGTATAAAATGGCTCAATATTAGGAAAATGTACTCCCTAAATTAAAAAAATTAAAATAAAACGAAAAAATTTGAAACACTTGTATAACTGAAACGCCAAAATACGCTTATTATATCATAAAATTATTTACTAAATAGACTTTGGTTTTTAGCTTAAATTCTTTTTTTAAATATTAGAACTCTTACAGAAAAAAATTGAAAAAAGTGAATATTTTTTAAAAGATTTTTGAATTTAATGATAATAATAATCGAAATTGATATAGAATATTTAATAACATTTATTAAGAAACCTATCAATGATGTTTATAATTATATTAAACAAATAATTAAATGTGTACAATTAATAATAATAATACTTGAACTCTGGGAATATAATTTATGTTCATGTTTAATTTAATTTTTTCTGTAATTTTCTCTCTATATAAAACTTAATATTTATCAACTGAATAATAATAATTAAATTTAAAAATTAAGCTACATTTAACTTTATTAACTAACAATATTCTCTAGAAATTCATAAGTTCTATGTAAATATTATAAATATTTCTTTTTAGTTTCAAACAAAATCGAAAACCAACTTTCAAAACCTTTATTCAAATAATTACATTAAATGTAATTATTTCTTAGTTTAGTTATATGCTCTTTTTTTAATAACTAAAACATTTTATTAAGCATTTTCCTTTTATTTTTATTCATTAAATCATTTTATGTAAATTTATTACTATTTTTTTGGATTTAGCTCTTAACTCAATATTTTTTATAAAAGAAATAACAATTACGTATTATAATGTTATTATTATTATTATTCAATTACGTAAGTTATCTGTGTATATTATTATATAATATCATATTGAATAATATATAATATTTAAAACAATAAATACTTTAAACTTAAACCTAACTTTAATCTAAAATAAATTCTATTTAAAAAACAATATATGAAAAATTCATTAACATTATATTCATATACGAAATACAACTTGCAAAATATTTAATAAATACAAAAGAAATATAAAGTTATGCAAACATTTTGCATAATTCTTAAAAAATCTATATTATAAAATGAAGCTAAATTTTCTGGTGTTTTATTTTTTTGTTTACAAAATTTCTATAAACGATTTCTGACGCCATAAAAACCGTTTATCGAAGTTTTGTTCTACGATCAATTCTTCTAATAGGTTCCTTTTTTATTGTCTATTTACAAGTGCTAACAATTCCAGTATTTATCTTGCAAAGTATCAAAAATTCCGTTCTGAAATTAAACCATTCCGTAGTTAAATTCCGATGGAAATGGTTTTAGGTTGTATAGATTCCGAAAATTTTTCAATGCTCTAAGCACTATCATTGTTTCAACAAATAACACAGAATAATTTAAGAAATTGTTCAAATATTGAATAAACAAAATAAATTACAAATTCAATTTCACTTTGAGAATAGAAAGGTTTCATTCCAAAAAAAAAAAAAAAATCGTTTTACTTTTTCTATAGAAGCAAATTACGAAATTCATTCCACTTTCGGACGGAATTGAGTTCTGCGACATGGCTGTATGTATTGAAAATTTCGCTTGCAAGTTCTCAGGCAGCATAAATCAATATCGTTTGTGTTTTCAAATAAATCAGCTATCCAAAAAAGGAGTGAATAAAATTATTGAATATATTCGGGCATGTCACAAATTCCGTTCGAAATTAAAACCATTTCGTAGTTGAATTCCGATCAAAATTATTTTAGGTTCTATAGATTCCGAAATATTTTAAATCTTCAAAAACATTACAAGACATGATTTTTTAATTGAATCAGTAACTCTATCTCCGTTTCAACAAATAATAAAAACATCCAAATTCAATTCCACTTAAAACAGAAAGTGGTTACATTCCGAAAAAAATCTTTTTACTTTTTCTATAAAAAGGAAATACGAAATTCATTCCACTTCCGAAAGGATTTGAGTTCTGTGACATGACTGTTTAAGTTAACCTTTCGTATAGCACAGCTTTATAGCCTGTTCCACGGTTTCGAATGAAAATCTACGCGAAAGAAAGTGAGTAGCTCGAATTCGAAATAATTTTGGTTCCACTTTTTCGAAGCCTTTCGCAAAATACTAAGTGACTCATTTTGACATTTGCTTTCGCATTGCTGGTAACTTGTTCAAAATAGTGGAACAGAAATTTGTATAAAAATACTTACGTTTTCTCTCGACTTGTTTTTCGACTTATATTTCGCATAAAATAAATTTAGTAAAACGAAAAACAAATTTCTTTCGTATAGGATAAGAAAGAAAGCACACTTTCGAAATCGTGGAACATTTTTAATATTAGTAACACATGGGGCCTAGGCGGTTGCTGCGTAATCCAATTCGAAAGAAACAAACAAGAATTTTCGTAAACTTTTCATCTTAGAAAAATGTTTTTCCATTCGAAAAGTAAATATGTAGCTCCGTAATACGAAAACGGACGTTATTTTACCGGTATGTGCTGGAAATCGAGCGTTTTCAAATCGTTCGATTTCTGATATATTTTTGAGATAATTATCGGTTATTTCCCTAAAACAAAATAAAATTTGCGCTTTAATCCTTTTGACTGATATCTTATCTTTCATTTAGTTTGAATTTTTTTTTGGAAATAGGGGAAATTATCTCAAAAATATATCAGAAATCGAACGATTTGAAAACGCTCGATTTCCAGCACATACCTGTTAGATAAAAATAGTGGAAAATTGTTAGAAAGCTATTTAGTTAGTGGCAAAGTTTTATATGTTAAAAATTTTAGTATTCATCACAAATTTTAATACTATCAGGCATGTCACAAATTCCGTTCGGAATTGCAACCACTCCGTAGTTAATGTATATTTAATTAATATAATCGCTTTTTTTTAAATAATCCGGTATGTGATGGAAATCGATCGATTTCAGATATATTTTTGAAATTATTTTCCCCATTTACACGATAAGATATCAGTCATTAGGATTAAAACTAAATTTTAATTTTTTTTTGGGGAAATAATCGAAAATTATCTCAAAAATATATTAGAAATCGATCGCTTTAAAAACGATCGGTTTCTATCACATGACGATATATTTAAAAAATTTAAAAAATTTATAAATATTTTTGTAACATGAATTTAAGGAATACTCCTAAAATACTTTTTTTTTTAATTTCGAGGAGCGCCGGTCGGATTATTGTGTCATTTAGTGAGAAAAATTAACCCTGAAAATTTGAGCCAAATCGGACAACGTTAACACAAGGCGCCCAGGGCCTAAAATTGAAAAAAGCTTTTACAAGGGGAAAACGGGTATTTTTTGGTGTTTGCCAGATTAAAGCTATTTAAGCTGACTTATAAAAAAGTGAGCACTGATTTGTAATATAGACTTAACTAGCTATCTTTTGAAGTATATATATGTCTTATAAATTGCTCCAACGGTTTTAGAGTTATAGCGTTTTTCTTTCGCTAATTTTATGTTCTTGATTTACAAATGTACCCCAAAAATATGCTACACTTAAACTTGTTTCTACTATTATATTTTTTACTTATCTTAGTAATAAAATTTTGTTAAAATTGGTTCTTATCTTCCTATTATCCTTGATGACGCAAAATTGAGATTTTTTTTCATGTTACCTTTTTGTGAAATGTTGTTAAGCGAATTTTGGCCATTCAAACCCCAGTGATTAATAACGAATGCATTAGATATAAAAACGCGAACAAATTGGGTCGATAACTTAGTCCTGATTCCCGTACCTATGACTTAAAGTCAAAGGATTTTAAAAAAATTTAATAGTTTTATATTCTTTTACCTCTTTACGATTTAATTCATTTTGAGTAGTTTTCAGTGGCGCCGCCTGAAGTCGTTCATACCACTAAGAAACCTTCATCTGCTTATGCGTAACAACTTTGCTTATGATCATAACATGATCAAATGCACAGTTTATGATTTAATGCACTTATAGTCTGATCAAATGCACAGTTTGCGATTTAATTCATTTTGAGTAATTTTCAGTGGCGCCACCTGTCGGTCTTTGGTCATTCCAATTAATAAACCTTCGTCGGGTTATCCGCAATAACTTTGCTAAAAATTATAGCATGATTAAATGTACAGTTTACGATTAAATTGACTTTAAGTAAATTTCAGTTTCGCCACCTGTCGAAATTTCTTCATACCAACTAAGAAACCTTCGTCGGCTCATGTGCAACAACATTGCTAAAGATTATATGTACAGCTTACGATTAAATTGACTTTAAGTAATTTTCAGTAGCGCCACCTTTCGAAAATTATTCACATCAATTAAAAAGCATTCGCCGTCTCATGCGCTACAACTTTGCAAAAGATCATAGTATGATCAAATGTACAGTTTACGATTTAATTAATTTTTAGTAATTTTCAGTGGCGCCACCTGTCGGAACTTAAAAACCTCCGCCGGCTTATCCGCAACATCTTTGCTAAAGAGCATAACATGATCAAATTCACAGTTTACTATTCTATAAAGAACATACATACAGACAAACATTAATTTGTTTTAAAGTTATAACATTACTAATTTTTTCCCCTTTTTATCCCCTAATTTCAAAAAGTTCCATATGCATAATTGGTACTTCTTTGGTTCCAATTGAATTCGGTACATTTTATTAGAAAGCAGTTAACATAATTTTCCTATTCATATTACTTTTGTAGATGTTAAGTTATCAGTTTATCCCTTTTTTACACATTTTGGCCACAAAATCAAAAAAAGTACCAAATACGTATTCAATATTTCTTTTACATCTATTGATTGCAGTACAAAGTTTCTTTCTATATTCCTTAGTTTAAAATATAAGAGTGGGTTAAAAAGGTACCAAAAAAACTATTTTCACCCTTTTTTAACCCTTATCGGACATAGTTTCAAAAAAGTACCAAACACCTGTCCGTTTATTTTCATAGCTGTTTAAAACGTAATTTAAATTTTGTTTCTATACCTACTACTTAAGGAGATATAGCGTTTTCGATTTTTTCCCCTTTTTACCCTCTTAGAGGCAAAGGTTCCAAAAGTCCCTTCTTCTTCGACCTATACATCAAAAAAGATACCCACTGTCCAAATTTTATCAAAATCGTTAGAGCCGTTTTCGAGAGAGTCATTCTATATATATATAAATACATACAATTATTGCTCGTTTAAGAATATAAGATTAAAGAGAACTAACACAGCTTTATTTCAAATCGTGAAAGGCGAAAATCCATGAGGTAGTTTAAAAGTTATTGCAGTTTTTCCCCGAAAATACCTACATGTTCTTGAAAACGCGCCTAAGGATATGCACCAAAAATTGTATGCTGTAAATAAAGAAACTCCAAAGTTAGACATGATTTATTATTTAATGTCTTGTTACTAGTAAATAGTTCAGTTCTTTAATATTCTTTTATTTTTTCTTTATTATTTATTTTTTATTATTTATTTTTGGTCTAAATTTCGCAAAAACAAAAAAAATTACCCATTTTCCCCCATACAAATGGTCTCTTAAGCTTTGGACCCGATGCGCGCCCGTAGAACGTTGTCCGATTTGGCTCAAATTTTCAGATCTAAACTTTTAGACCTAGTGTCACATTATTCCGTAGAAAAAGCTATAAAATTCTTTTTTTTTGGTTTTAAAGTTAGGTTGGCGGTGTTGTTAACAAACACACAATTTGTCAGGTTGTCCCACAGATTTGATAAAATATTAATGTCCGAAAAAAAATAAAAACGGACAATGAAAAATAAAACAGCTATTCCGCCATGTTGTGCGACTTATGCCTTTACATAAGAAGCCAACTGTACGAAAAAAGATATATGCCGGTATGTTGTTCGACTTATGCCTTCACATAAGAAGCCAACCGTACCGGACAAAAATTGAGATAAGACTGAGCTATAAAATTCGAAAAATCATTTTCCTTCATACAAAAAATTGTCACCCTAATGTCCGGCCTTTGACCTAAACAGGTTGTAACTATAAATAAGTAAGTTATTAGCTATTTCCAGCATTTAAATAAAACATGTTAAAAAATTAAAACCACAAACGTTTTATTTATTTATTCAAACTAAAATTTGTTTAAAGCACTTTAAATACTACGAGTATATTACACTATCGTTGCATCATAAAAATATATATATTTCATGTAAACACTGGTATTCATTCCATTCATCCATTAATTTATAAAATGTTAATATTATTAAAATTGAAACCTCTTAGAATACTAATGTGTCTATATAAACTTTTTTAAATTATAACAATTTTGATTGATCCCGTTTAGTTAAATTAGTTTAAATTAACATGCTAGAATTAGAAAAAACAAAATATTTAATTGTATGATCTGAACTCAAAAAAAAAAAACACTAAAGAACTTACTCTGGCATTAGGCCATTGTCATGCGATTCCAAATCATCTTGTACTGTATTTTGAGCATTTGTTAAATTGTTATTTGTATCCCCCCCTTTCTTTTCGTTCTCCGCAATATGTTTGGGCAAATTATTAGCCATATCCAAAATATTACGAGCAATACGATGTTGATCGATTTTGCGCTGCTCCTCATCGGAACGTTTCTCATTACTCTCGGACATACGACCCTGTAGGTTGGGAGGATTCTGAATTAAGTAGAAAATAAAAAAAGAATTAGTAATATAACAAGTGAAAGTGTTTATTTATATTCGGCTGTGCCGAATTTTATATATCCACTAACAAATTTTAATAAATATATAAATACATACATATTTATAACCGTTACCGCAGTGGTATAGCACGTAAGTCATCCGTCTAGCATACCAGAGGTCCCAAGTTCAATCCCTGGCCAGACCCACTTGAAAAAAAAAATAATTTTCAAAAAAGCGGCGGTTCACCTCATAACTCAGCCACTGATTGTTGAGTATTAGGCTATGTAAAACTTCTCAAACTTAATGCATTTGCCGTTCGGAGCCGGCGTTAAAACGTAGGTCCCCTTCAATGAGTCTAAAAATAGAATCGGATGCAGCTCATTGTCTGAGAGAAGTACCGCTTGTTCCAATTGGAATGTTGTCGAAATTATATATATTACATAAATTATATATATACATATTTATATAAGAACCACTTTGCTTGAACTAATAGCCGAGGGAATAGCTAAGGAAAAATGTGAACCCATTTTTACTGTTGATAACTTCTTACTGAAACCGTTCCTCATATATATTAAAGTTTAACATTCATTAGTATCAAAGGTACTTCCGTTTAAAGAGCTATGGTCAAATTTGTACCGACTATAACAAAATTTTTAAAACATGTTCTTTCATAGAGCTTCCACTAAGAGAAAAATGACGATCTGATTTCAAGAAAAAAAATCTACAATATAAGATTGCGAAATCTTGAATTTTCAATCTTGAAAATATAGCCAGTAAGATTTATATTCTTAAATTTAAGAATAAATTCTTAGTTATGAGAATACAATCTAAAAATAAACATGTAATTTGATTGCTTTAAAGATTTTAATTTTATTATAAGATTTTAAATCTTAATTTTAGATCGTATTCTTTATTTCAAGATTGTGATCTTGATTTCAAGATTTTATTCTTATTTTGAAGATTGCAAGTTCTAATCTTAAGATCGTATTCTTGATTTTGTAGATTTGTGTGCTTGTTTAAGGGAAATTTCTCAGTATTTTGTCATAAATTGTAATCCGCCGACCAAAGTAGTTGCGAAAAAGTGAAAAACTAATTTTTTGATAAAAAAATATAAATTTAATAAGAAATATAAATGGAAAACCTTAATCCGGATGAAGTGATCCTTTTAAATATTCCAATAAAAGGCAATTTAGTTCCGGTATGTGATGGGGAGTATGAATTGAACTGCCCTTCACAAGAAATTTCATCAGAATTCTCGGACGATGACGCGTTGCTGAAAATTTTTTTGAAAGAATTCGATCTGGAATGCGTTTTTCCGTACCTGCAGCGTAAGTTTTTCATCATATTTATAAATACATAAGTAAATTTCTTTATTAAAAATTATATTGATTTAATTTGTTTTAGGCTCAAATGTAACTTTTAGAAGTCTGCAGTATATGAAAGCAGATGATGTAAAGGAAGCCATTCCACCCTTAGGACTTCGAATGGAATTTCGTGAAAAATTATTTGTCTGGAAAAAGAAACAGGTTTTAATATTTTATTTAGGAAGTAAATTAAACCACTAATAGTTTTGTCCTTTAGTTTGAAATTGATGAAGATACACTTTCGTGGCTACAAACATGTCCGGATGTAACTTCCACTCCATCGTCTTCTGTAAATGTGGAAGTTAACAAAAAAGTGTTTGACAAGGTAAAAGTATTAGATAATTATTTAATACAAAATTACTTGTACAAAACATAAAATATTTTCGTATATTTATATAGAATTTAGCTTCATTATTGAATGAATCAGTAAGTGGCAAAAACATCCTAGAATTTTATGCTTCACACAAAGATTTTAACAATAACTATCGTGATGTGCTGATCCAGATTATAGTACATAAAATTCTAAAAAAGGATCTCGCACTTCATCCTCACGATTTCCAAGATATATTGACAGAAATATGCACACTTTTTCCAACGGAAGATCTTCATCTTCAAGGTATTTTTAGGATAACATTTTTTACTAACTACCTATAACCTAAAATAAATTTTAAAATATAGGAATACTATTACATTCCTCGAAAGGGGGAAAAAATAATAAAAAATGTGTTTTATTTTATCTTTAAATACGAATATTTTAATAAGAAAAAACGTGCTGATAATAAGATTTTCTGCTTGAAATCGAAACTTTTTCTGCTTGAAAGTAGAGTAAATGCGAAAAATCTTATTTTAAGAATAAAATCTTATTTTTCAAGATTGTTTGTAAGATCGCAATCTTGAAAAAGTTCTAAGAACAAGATCGATAATTAAGAATGCGATCTTATTATTTAAGATTATGTTCTTATTAATTAAGAGTGCATTCTTAAAAATTAAGAATTTAATCTTAATTAATAAGAACACATTCTTAGTTATCGATCCTGTGCTTAGATTTTTTTTAAGATTGCGATCTTACAAAGAATCTTAAAAAATTAAGATTTTATTCTCAAAATAAGATTTTTCGTATTTACTCTACTTTCAAGCAGAAAAAGTTTCGATTTCAAGCAGAAAATCTTATTATCAGCACGTTTTTTCCCTGAGTGTCTTTATACAAACTTTGTTCGCCATATCTTGGATTACACTCTGATACACTTAAAAAAACTCGGGAAACGACCTAGCTTGGGTTGTAGGCCTTATTGAGCACATGACAAATCGTGCAAAAAAAATTCGGAAATATGTTCAAGTTTGAGAGTTATACGCAAAAAAGCGATTTTAACGAGGTCCGCCAACTTATCGACCCATAGCTCAGCCGGTTTGTATCCAGTTTTATTTTTTTAACAGCAAATAAAAAAAAAACAGATCGCGCTTTAAAATATCATTTTTGTTAAGATTGTTTAAAAAAATAAACAAAATTTGTCCATTTTTTTAATTTAATAGCTTTTTACCGCTTATTCTTATATGAAAGCTCATAAAAGTTCATATCTATGTAACAAGAGAATTTAGTTCCTAATAAAACGTGGCTTTAGTTTTTTAAATCAGACGAAAAATCTAAAAGTTATTAAGCTTTTCATAAACCGACTAGGTCATGTACTACGTACTATAAGTAATGTACAGATATCAATAAGTAATATCTCATTTTTTTTCTATATAGAACAAAAAGTTGAAATAACAGATTGTTAAAGCTTGATCCCTTGACTTTCCAAAACTGTTTCAAACTTTTAAATCGCTCCGCAAATGTGAGAGTTGGATTTACTAAAGTACTACGACCTAGCCGAAAATAGTTTTTTGCGAAAATCTTAAAATTTTGCAAGTGTTTCGAAATCAATGAAATGTCCTCACCGAAGCCTTTAACCCCCACTCGCTTTCCAAATTTTTAAAAAAGTTGCTTATTTGTGATACCGTGTTATTATATCTAATTTTAAAGCAATTTATATTTTCTTTATGTTTCCGTGATATAACGTTACCGATATTTTCCATTTTTATATCCTAAACGAAATTTAAATCTTGTTTTTATCTCTTTTAGTTTCGTAGATAAAACGTTAGCGTTTTTTCTTTTTTGACCTATATGTATTACCAACCCCAAGTCCGAATTCTGAGTCCAAATCAGAATTAACGCTACAGTTTTACGCATTTAGATATATAGATTTCTGATAAATAATCTAAGCCATATATGGATCATTTTGTTTGATAACTTTCTGTAATTTTGAAGGTAATTTCATTATAGCTCTCTAATAGAAACCCAGGTCCTTATGATTGTTTCCTTCTGACGGTGTTTTCTTTTTATGTTTAATATATGTTATATTTTTATACCCACCATTAAAAAGAATGGGGGGTATATTGAGATTGTCATTCCGTTTGTAATTTCCTTAATATTGGCTGAAAAACCAAAAGCTATATATATTCTGAATCCTTATGAAATTCTAAGACGATTAAGCGATGTATGTCTGTCTGTTGAAATCACGATAACGCCTAAATGAAATGGGCTAGCTCACTTAAACTTAGTAAAAACATTCTTCATTTCTTAGAAAATTTTGGTACTGAAATTGGGCAAAATCGGTCAACATTTGACCACAGCTACCGTATAACCTCGCCTAGTTTAATCACTTTAATAGCTTTGATACTAAAATATATAAGTTTTACATAAGCCCTATGCATCATTTTCATCAAAATCAGTTCACATTTAGACATAGCTTCCATACAAAACACTTATGAAAACAGCCTAAATTGCATCTAAAATACACTAAATGTCAATAAATCTAAAGCTATAACAGACATAACCACTAAATTTAGCACAAGGAAGTCTTATGTCAGTGCCAGCCAGTGTGCAATCGGTTACCATCGATTACCATTTGACCATAGCTCCCATGTAAAAAACTTACGGAAACACAAAAATACAAAAAGAAAAGGGGGTTTATGTTCGTCTGTCCGTCAGATAAAAGTATGATAGCTCCTTAACTGCAAGAGCTAGAAAGACAAAATTTTACAAAAGTATTTTTGATATGTTATAGAAGTTGTGTACTGAAAATCGGTTCACATTTAGTTAGAGCTCCCATATAACACTGCCTCGGGAATCACATTTATGCTGATAAATTGAATACAATTGTAATATCTGACAACTTAATTTAGAACAGAGAAGTTTTATGCAATTTTTGGTCAGTATGTTAAATTTTATAGGAATCGGTCCATATTTGACTATAGCTTTCAGATAAAACCCGCTCCCGGAAACCACTAAAGTACTACAAACGCCAGTTAAAAGCTATTAAATTGCAAACTAGGACAGCTATGGCCACTAAATTTAGCACAAAAAAACTTTATATAAATACCAGCCAGTATATAAAATTTTGTTACAATCGGTCAACATTTGGCTATGGTTCTTATATATAAAACATCCCTTTTTTATATCTACAATCAAAAAGATTTGGAGGTACGTTCAGTATATTAAAATTGTACCTACGAAATTAGATAGCTATCAATCAATGTTAAGTCCTGACTTTATATACGGTATGAACCTGTCGTGTTACTATCAAGATGTTTATCCTAACTACATATTAAGTACAACGGACAAACTTTTGCGCAAAGTAAATACTAGGGAAACCTTTTAGATACTATTAAATGTTGAACTATAAAGCTACTGCAAGCGAATTTAGTCCAAATATTTTACCAATAATACCACATTTGGTCAACATTTTGAATTAGAAACTCTCGTACAACTTGATGGTGGGTATATAAGATTCGGCACAGCCGAATATAATACTCTTACTTGTTATTTAATAAAAACTGTAAAATGGTGCGCAAACAGAAGTTAATTTTTAAAGTTACGTATTTACATACAAAATTAAACCGAGGAATGACTACAAATTACACAGGGGAATGACGAAACATTTAAAAAGCCTTCGATGATGGATATAAACAAAAATTAAAGATTTATAAAATTGTAAATCATACTTCCTCATCTGTTTGAGAATCCTGAGGATTTGTCCAAATTTCTGTTCCCGGTGTTTCACTGCCCGATGCTGATGACATTGCTGGCCTGGCAGGTATTAGAGGAGAACGAACACAAACTCTTTAAATTTAAATATGAACAAAAAACGAAATTAATTCTAAACTTTCTAATAACTAAATAACTTAAATAAAATCATTAAAAAAGTTTAAACAAAAAAAGATTTAAACTAATTTCATATTTAAATAAATTTTGTGCGTTTTAAACGAAAAATTTCCTTGTTTTAGGTTTATTTTATAAAGCCAATGTTATTACTTCAGCCCATTATTCTCATTCTCTAGACTCGATCTAAAACGAGAAATTATGAAAATGGAACAATAGGCTTTTTATTAGTAACTAATTTTTTTTTGTTAGTAACAGTTTAAAGTGATTTTATTTACAAAAGTAGAGAAGGGAAAGTAAGTAAAAGATTTTTAATTAAATACTTTATCTCTATGAACCCAACTTACTTGTTAACATCCTCCAATTTCTTAAGTAAACGTTCATTTTCCCGACATACAATTTCCTGATCCCTGAGTATAGTCTCGCGCACCGTAAACAAATGATTGTTTTCCTGTCTCAAAGCCTCGTTTTCTTGCATATACAATTTCACCAATTCCGCCAATTCACTGCCATCCAACTCGGGCAAGCGTGCCAAATCCACTTTAGGTATAACACCACCATGATCTGTGGGAATTTCAACTATCTCCGCCTCTTCAGTGCTAGCTTCTTTGATGGAGTTGTGATGGAAATTCAAGGCAGCCTTTAAGTGTTCATTCTCCAACTGCAAGGACTGGACATCACGCTTAAGACTTAAAATTAAAGCTTCTCTAGGATCCATCATAATAACAGGTTTTGTGCGTATGCGCTTGGCCCGCGAGGCATAGCGTAAGGTATTCAAAGTTTCAGCATGATTATACTGTGCTGGCGATACACAGGCAATCATTAGAGTAACACCATTGCCTGCCAAGCTATCGGCCAATAGTTTGGTCAGCTGACTGTCTCGATAGGGTATGTGACCGAATCGCTTTTTATTATCGCTCAACGAAGCAATGCAGTAACCTAAAATTTAAGTTTAAATATTGACTTTTAATTATTTTCAATGGAATTCTTACCCAAAACCATTAAACTTTTATTGATATTATTGGCCTCCTCTAAGGTTTTACCCTCACTCATCGTTTTCTTGGTCAATTCACTTCCCGCTAGATCCACAAAATTGATTTTTCCGTGCTTGGATAAAAATACCCCACCATCGGTTTGTTGCTCGGATATTATGTGTACCGTAAGTATGGTATGAGATCTGGAGGAATGATCATTCATAGCATGAGAGCCGACAGCACGATTGCGCATTCCTGGAAAAATTTGTAAATATATATAAATTGAATAATGCATATCTAAGCAGTTCTAATAATAACTTATAAATTAATCTATAAAGAGTATGTGACAGCTGAAATAACTGAGATAACGCTAAAATGTTTATGTGGCGACTGAAGTGCATAAAAAATTCTAAAGGCATTGTCTTCTTTTTAACTCTTCAAATTAGAAAGTTACTTACAATTTTAGATATTTCGAAAAATATGATCTGTCGAGATCGTTGAAGTCTTATCACTATTCGTCGAGCCCTTTTTTATGGAGAATATTGAGGGATGGGTTAGGGAGCAAAATACTTATTAGAGAATATGCGCACAAGATCGAAGCGAATGGAATTCTAAAATATGCTCAGGCTTTGACCTTTACAGGTTGTAAATATGGGCCATTTAAGTAAGTAAGTAAATTTAAAAGAAGCTCAAAAGACAAAAAATTCATAAAATAATTTTTGGCGATCGAGAAGTAAAGTTGATCGAGATAGCTGAGAGTCTAAAGATATTAAAGGAAAGTTTTTGACATACAGACGGAAGCGCAAACAAAGTTTGATGTTACAAAACTACAATATTATCAAATTGCTAACGACTACTCCCAACGAACAGCTCAATTACTCAGAAAAAATAATTCTGGTTCCAACGACACTTGCGAGCTATGGCAATATATTCCCAACTCCAGGATGACTGCTTCAAAATCTGTACTAGGGTACAGATAAAAACTCTTGGTAACGTGGAGTTCCGCAATGCCACTGCTGAGAACAACGCAGCCTACAGGGCAACTATGTAGTCAGTAGTTACGCTTCAAACTTTTAAAAGATGTTAAGAGAAAAGGAAGGAAGAAAAACGCCTATTCCGAAGAAAAAAGGAAGAAATCTAGAAACATGTGTTTGAGGAAATTGAGATGTATAAGAGCCATAATGAAGTGAGTAAATTCTACCAAAAAGTTAAACATAAAACGGATGGTTTTGTCAATTTTATCTTAATGACGACCAAGGAAATCTTGTGACAGATGTAGAAAGCGTTCTGAAACTATGGAAATAACACTTTTCCGAATAGCTGGGATCAAATGAAAATGACTAAGATGATACGCCTAATACGGTAAGCCATATCACCCTCTTCCAGGACAATGTAAACAATGCAAGATATATAGTAAATTATCTGAGTGGTCGTCAGTTGTTCGTAAAATTTAGAGACTAGCGCTCAAAACACCGTAGAGTCAAACAGGGAGTTCCTCAGGGCGGAGTCATGTCGCCACCGGTATTTAACTTCTGCCTCTCTAAACTTCCAGCTTCACCGCAAGGCGTTGAATTGATATTATATGCAGACGACTTCACGAAAATGGCGACCGGTCATAATGTGGAAGATCTATGCGGTAAGGTGAATCGTTATGGCAGTATTCACTGAACATAACCTGAAGATACATCCAACTAAATCCTCAGCGACCCTATTTAATACCTGGACAAAAAAAGTAACCCTATAACTTGGCGTCGAGATAGATGGTGTACCAATTCCGACAGTGAACTATCCGAAAATCCTGGGAGTCACACTCGACAGCCGCATAAATTGCACTAGCCGGCAGTACTTGCGGAATGGACAAGGAACTGGCTGCTGTCTACCTATAAAGCGATTGGTCGGTCAGTGGCAAATTATGTTTTTCCGGTATGGTCAGCGTAGCTAAGTGATATAACAGGCTGCCTACAAATTACCTCGCCACATCATCTTCATGAGGAAACAAAGATTATTTCAGTAAAGGAACACAACATTATGCTATCTCAGCAGTTTCTTTTGGGATGCCATCGGAAAGATCATCCAAACTTTAGCATTACACAGATGGCATCTTCCCCGAGGCATATTAGGAAAGATCTTCCCGTGTATGAGGATATTAAGCAAACGAAGATATGTACTTGATCCTTTAGATTATACCTCGTACATGGCAGCATTAAACAACATTAATAGAGACGTCACCAACTCCGCCATTTCAGGCAAGGAGATAATTTATCATGCGTTCTCTTCAATTTTGTGTGGGAGAAAATCCTGCGATCTTAATGTAACTGGAACAATTTTCGAAAGAAAACACATGCAACTCGCGTTTGTCGATGATATTGATATCATGGGACGCACATTGCTCAGGGTAACTGTCGCCTTTTAAAGTAGTGGATCTAGTTGCTTATAAATGAAAAAGACAACTGATGGTTTTTCCAAGCAGACATCCCACACGAATTGGACCACAGGTTTCCTAATGCCCTGACTAATTCAGATAAATGCCAGTTGCCTTAAGCCATCTCATATACCAATAGCCTGGACCAGTTGCAATATTTGCTTTATCCCCAAAGCTGGTAAAAAATACATACGTAACCGAAGGACTTTTCAGGCTTATAAGTTTTGATCTTTCCTTCTTAAAACTTTTTACCGCATCATTGATGCACATCTACACGCTTCAATTGATCCAAATCTCCTTTCCAGCTCACAGCATGCCTACATCAAAGGCAAATCTGTTGAGACTGCACTCCACTCATTAGTTAGTAACATTGAAAAATCTCCTGAGTTCGGCGAATTCACACTTTCCGCCTTCTTAGACATAGAAGGCGCTTTTAACAACATAAAACCAGAGTCGAATACGTCGGTAATGGAAGACTTAGGGGTCGATAAATCTATCATCTCGTTTGTGGATAAGCTACTCACCTACAGAGTCATTAGCTCAACCATGGGCACTGCTACAGTCCGCAAGGTAGCATATCGAGATACTAGACAAGGAAACGTATTATCCTATCTTCTGTGGAACCTTTCTATAAACGAACTGCCCACTGAACTAGATTCTTTGAGATTCAACACCATCGCATACGCAGACGATGTCGCTATAGCAGTGTCAGGAAAATTTCTTAACACCCTCTTACAGCGTCTTGAAACAGCTCTTGAGATACTTTACCGTTAGAGTGTCAATCCCACTAAAACGGAACTTTATTCGCGGAAATACAAAATACTCATTTTTACACTTACATGCCAAATATCTTGGGGTCATTGTGGACTCAAAACTGTCCTTGAGCCTAAATACCCAATTCAGGGTGTCCAAAGCATCCATTGCACTCTACTCATGTAGAGTGCCCATAGGCAACTTAAGCCTACCAACACTGCCTTCGAAATGCTCTCCTGAGTCTGGAAAACATCGACTAATTTACGGGATTACCGCTATCCGTCTGTAAATTAGTAATTAGGCAATTTCTCCACGGGTTAGCGCAGAACTCTTGGTCCACTGAAACCACTTGTTCAATCTCCAGGCAAACATGGCCTACCGACAATAATAAACGTTCTAAATGCTTGGTATCTCTATTTCGTCACTGACTCCGCGTCATAATTTCAACCTTAACATTTATTGCGTTTTTGGGCTGTTTGTCAAAGGGCTTATTCTTTAAAACTTTGACTACTGTCGCAGTTGTCACAACACAGAAGAGGATGAGACAGTAATTCAACTCTTGTTCAACTCTAAGAGCTCATAATCTAGGCGCTTTTTCTGCATTATATTTCCGATATAGCGGATATTGATATTCGTAAAATAGAGAGAATATAGTCTGGAATTAACCACTGTCTTTCTTTTACCAGTCTATCCCTTGCAGGTACCACAAAGGGACCGCTTCTAGGTTCCATGTGACGGTTGCCTGCCTAACCTAACTTATAGCTTTGAGGTTGTGAAAAAATGTATTTACCTTGGTACCGCTGTCAACCTAAAAAACGGCATAAGTCTCGAAATCAATCGTAGAATCATACTTGCCAACAGATGCTATTTTAGCCTAAGCAGGCAGCTACAAATTAACATTGAACGAACCATGAGTTGTACGAGTCATACGCTCGTAGAAGAGGACGTCCGAAATAAAATGACGAAGTAGAAAAAAATCTTTCAAAGCTTGACCTATGAAAGAATATGGAGAATATGCCAATAGCTCAAAATTTTTTAAAAACAAGTAAGTTAAGTAATACATCCGAGTGGCAGCTTTGTCGTAATAAAGCAGCAATAGTAAAGAGATGTTTAAGAATATGTTAATTTCCTCTTCTGTTATCCTTGA
Organism: Stomorhina lunata; assembly: GCA_933228675.1. Taxonomy (NCBI): domain Eukaryota; kingdom Metazoa; phylum Arthropoda; class Insecta; order Diptera; family Rhiniidae; genus Stomorhina; species Stomorhina lunata. Next base: position 84,514,356 of record OW121744.1, on the reverse strand, counting down.
CTCCCAGTGGAGCATAGGGTCTCAAACATCCTTTTATATCGGACTCTATTGCGAGATGTTAGGCATACATCATTCCATGAATAGTTTGCTGCTTGCAACTCCGCATCAATTGACCTTCTCCACGTTCTAGCAGGTGCACCAACACGAAAACCGCTTCCTCGTGGATTCCAACGAAGCGCTTGTCGAGCAATGTTGGTATTTGGCCTTCGAAGTGTGTGACCTATCCACCGGCATTTCCGTTGACATACCTCTACGGAAGCAGGGATTTGGTTTGTCGCATTAAGTAGATCTTCATTTTTTATGCGATTCGGACACCATATACAGGCAAAGCCGGGTATAACGAATCCCGATTTAACGAAAATTGGATATAACGAACGCTATTATTTTTTCCATTGAATACCTTATATAGCGAATATTAAGCAAATTTAATACGCGATATAACGAATAATAAAAAAAGTTATGGAAAATTTCCAGGAATTTAAACATTTTATTAATGTGTATTTGAAAACCGACTAAAAAGAAAGTAAAAAAACAAGTAAAAAATATATAAACTGTGCAAAAAAAGAATCAAATTGTCGTTTTCGTAAGATTTTGACCCATTCCAACGAAAATTTCGTACAGTGATTTTTAAATCTTAAAGAAATATTTCCTCTTAATTTTGTATAAATATAATAAAATTTGAGGGCAAAATCTAAATTTCGGGAAGCCAGACCTATGAAAGGTTCCTGAAATAAAGAACCGATTTCAGTATTGTTAGTCTCACTATAAATTTCATGAAATTATCCTTGAAAATGGGACTTTAATAAGGAGATTACATTGATGACAAGCCTGAACAGCAGTCGAACGAACTGACATCGTTAAATCGAATCAGTTATTGTTTATGAGTAGATTAGTAGGTCGACCAATATATCTATGGTGGTGTAGAGTATAAAAACTTTGCGATATAACGAATATTTCTGTATTACGAATGAGCCTGACATTATATCTTTCGTTATACCGGGAGTTGCCTGTATTAAGAATTTGCCTTAAGCATTTGTTTGCAAAGGTTTGCAGTCGTTTATCGATGGCGTTTGTGCGTTTCCATGTTTCGCAGCCGTAATACAGGATGGACTTGACATTAGAGTTGTATATTCGTAAGTTAGTTGTTGTTGATATTTGCCGAGATTTCCAAATAGCTCGAAGAATGCCGAATGCAGATTTTGCCTTATAAATACGCGATTTAATATCCTCGTCTGCGCCACCTTTTGTAGTTACTAAGCTTCCCGGGTAATTAAAGGTATCTACACATCCAATAACCTCGTGTTATCCACATTGATGTGTGTAAACAGGTTTGCGCCATAGCCTCCGGGCATAATCTTTGTCTTGGAAATATTAATTTCCAGACCAGCTACACGAGATTCAGTAGTAATAGCGTTATTATTCTCTTGCAGGTGGCCAGAGTTTTTTCTTAGAAGACATACGTCATCGGCATATTCCAAGTCCTCAAGTTGTTTAAAGGGTGTCCATTGGATACCGTATCTACCATTTAGAGCCGTGAGCATTATGTTGTCAATGACGAGGATAAAAAGTATAGGTGATAATATTCATCCTTGCCCTACTTCAGTAGTAACATCGAAGGGATCTGATAGTTTACCCTTGTGGACTTGGACTCGATATTTAAAATCAACGTACATTGCCCGGATTAAGTTGAGAATTTTCGTCGGCATGTTACGATTTTCTAAAATTCTCCATAGATAGCTACTATTGACACTGTCGAAGGCCCTTCATAAAGTTGATAAACGCTAGGTAAATTGAGGGTGCGGAATTCATTACATTGCTCTAATACTATTCTTACTGTGTTGATTAGATCAACAGGAAACTGCGTCGGATATTCTGTTCAAAATTAGATGACTTAGTATTTTGCTCGGTGTTACAGGAAAAGGTCCTGCCACATCCATAGCTATCCGCTCAAAAGGTGCACCAGAATTGTACTGCTGTAGCTGGCCAATGACTTTTTCGGGCTGGACCTCTAGCTGCGATACAATTTGGACAATTAGCAATCTAGTCAGTCACACTCTGACGACACCCAACCCAGTAGAACCGCTGCTTCAGTTTTTCCAGAGTCTTTGTTACACGCTGGTGACCTCCACTAGGACCATCATGAAACTCTTTTAGTACTTCCTTTATCTTAGAGGATGTCAATACGACCAAATTTTGCACTGTCTTTCCATCGGCGCTCTCCCAAGTACGATATATGCAACCGTCTATTATCTTTAGACTATCCCAGAGAGCCCAATATGAAATCATCATCAGCGGACTTTGTTGTGATATCTCGTTACGGGTTGGTCTCTTGGCTTCTTCTTTGGCTTGCATTATTTTCCCTAGTACTGAATCGTTCCTCTGCACAACCGACCAATCTTCACTGGATTCTATGTGCATTAGCCGAACATTCTTTGGCTGCGGTCTTGGCGCAGTACTTGTACTCAACACTGCAAGGACGTCTAGAAAGGGTTTCCGCATTCCCGTGATTTCTTCCTTTCCTGTGCTCGATTGTGAAATCGTAGCTCTTTAGTCGTTCGATCCATCGTGCAAGCTGGCCTTCTGCTTGTTAGTGGAAACTTCTGACCATACAGGTACTTATGGTAGTGCTTCACACACATACTACTGTCAGGAGTTCTCGTCTTGTAACACAGTAGTTCCTTTCGGGCTTTGAAAGAGTTCGACTGTAGTAGCCAATCACTCGTTCTGTCTCATTCACCTCCTGTGAGAGCACACCTAGAATTCCGCACGCGCTTGCGTCTGTGTCGAGTACGAATTTATCTCCGGCCACAGGATACGCCAATATTGGTGACGAGCAGAGTAATGCTTATACCCCTGTAGTTATTGCAGTCTTTGGGGTCATGTTAATTTAAGAAAAGATTATTGATAATAACTGAAAGCAGATGTTCAAAAAATGGGGGTAAATGGCCGGTCGGAATCAGTGGAGAGTGTAGAGGAAAGTTGGTATAAAGGAAAAGTAAATTCAAATTCAAAATAATTTATTTCCAAAATTACTGCTTGGATTGTTCCTGAAAGATATTTTTTGTTATCGAATTTCGATTTTTTACTCAGTTCAAGAAAATAAACAGTTTTCGAGTTAGGCGAATATTTATTGCGTAACCTCCTATCTCGAAAACTAGGTCTCTCTTTTGTCCTAAAAAGCCAAATTTAGCGTTTAAAAATTATAACTAAACCATTCTGAAAGATAAATTTTCAATTGAAATCACTTGATCACATACTTCGGCACTTTTAATGCATTTCGGAACTACCCAGCAAAACTTTGGTAATGGCAAGTACTCTGATAACTGGTTACCTTGTAACGACTACAACATACCATCCGAATAAATAATAAGTTATTACAGAAGTACTTATTTGTAATTAAGATGGTAATTTAAACTGAATGGCCCCGGTTCAAATCCCACCAAGGGCAACAATTTTTTTTAGTTTTTTTTTTTATTAAAAGAGTCTTTTTAAATGATTTTTGAATTTAAAGAACTTAAATATTATCTTGTGTAAAAAAAATTTGTAAAACTAACTCACGTTAATGAAAAAATACAATCATGAGTCAATTTTGATTATGTAGGGGATGTTGAATACCAAACACGATTCTAATTGGTCTTAACTTGGTAAGCCCAACTTATCTGGGTCATCCTTCATCTCAACTGTGGACACACACCTCCTCATGGTATCACCCGGGGAGCTAGTTTAACACCCATTAATATTGTGAGTTAACATGTTCCGAGAGTTGTCCCATAAGATCGATAAAAATGGGTTAGGATTACGGGCTAGTAACAATCTCTTGAAAAAAAATACAATGAAGAGGATAAAATTAGAATTGAAATGTCCCACTACCTAATGTTAGAGCAGGATGTCCGAAACTTCGTTAGAAAGACCAAGTAGAGGAACATTTTTCAAAGCTTGGCCTATAAAATTGGAGAATATTCGCACAAGATCGAAACCCATGGAATTCTAAAATATGCTCGGACTTTGACCTTAACAGGTTGTAACATTTAAGTAAGTAAGAGTCAATCTTATGTAAAAACTTATACAAAAAAGAAGATTTAAATTGTTTAAGTTTTAAAATAATTTTAAAAAAGTTTTAAAATAATTACAAAAAAGTTTTAAAATAATTACAAAAAATCGTATAAAAATATTTTTCCAAAAATTACAACAAAGCAAAAAAAAGCAGGGAAAAACAAAGTTATTTTCACATGATTTTGGATCTAAAAATAAAAATTGTTTATATTAATTATAAGCTGCTAAGTTTTCAACATATGAAGTAGCTCAGTGGAAGGGTCTCTGTATAGCAGTCGGAGGGTCTGGGTTCGAGCCCCCATGGGATCATAAAAAAATTTTGTATTTCGTTTAAAAATATATGTTTTTAATAAAACAACAACAAAAAAGTTGTTGCTGTTGTTGTTGTTGCTTTCAAATTGCTTACCCAAGTCATTACTTTTCTGCAATTGGTAAGTACTTGCCTCCAATAACATCCCCATGTTAATGTAATGACTTAAACAGCGAATGAGTAAGTAGTTCGTGTTCAATAGTTTAACTGTTTAACTCATTATTTGGTAATGAAAAGTTTTACTGGGTATTTATAGAACTTGAACAATTTGCTCTGGCAAGTGTCAATATTAGTAGAAGGTGTGCAAATTTAATTGAAATTTTTATACTTAATTATTTATTGCCTGTTAGAATACATTAAGATATGTTTGTATTTAATACCTCCCCCATTCCTAACGAAATGTCATGCAAGTTTAAAATTAATGGAATATATGCAATTAGAACGTGTAATATTGAGCAATGGAATTGTTTTGATGTAAAATATTCAACACATTCTACACTTAACAAAAAATAGGTCAGTTTCATAAAAAATTTACTTTTAATTTCAAAAGAAATTCCAAAGGGATTTTGAATGCATTTAATTAATGTGAATTGAAATTTTTTTACGTATGTAATTAACAAATAAATAGGTACTAACAGAATATTTTTGCGTGTAAATTTACATCAAATTATCGATGTAATTGATGTGGGCTAAGAAATAAAAATCTAAAACACACATGTTTCACATTGAGCTAAATGAGTGACGTCTGACCGCATTTATGGGCCAATAAAACAAATGATAGACACTATTTTAATAATGATAATTTTACAAACATTTAAATAAAAGCAACACATTAAAATTACCTTGCGACCTGTTAACCTTTAACATTAAAACTTTTACTATAAACAATTTTTTAATCAATAAACTTACCCTCCTCTAGTACCGCTAATAAATCATCCAATTCCTCACAATCCACTGTAAATAGATTTTCCACAAAGAAGCCACCCGATTTCTTGGACCATCTCACTGATAGGGGCTTACGCTGTGAACCGGGATTAAGTAAATCAATGACCTAACAGAATAAAGAAGTTAAAAGTTATATCAATTAATAAAATATATATATAAACACGTAAGAAAATGCTTTAGTCGTTGAAAACCGACTATTTGATACCCTTCACCACTAAGTCAAATGGGTTTTCTTTTTGTTGCATATCTGCTAAATTTTTTTTCATCACACAAACATTTTTTAAGACTTATATATTAAAGCTATTTCTGTCACCTATTACACTGCACAACAGCATTTCTGATGATTGGAGTTCGATACATGATTCTAGTCTAGTTTTTTATGAGGATTTCAAATCTGTCGACAAAACTTTTCTATCAGCTCTAGTTTGCACATAAACCGTTTTACACAAAAACACCATATTTTTTATCCTTAGTATTGCCTAATTAAGCTCTTGAGAAGAAAAAAATTTTTTTTGAAGACTTTCGTACACAAGATGAGTACGGGGAACTCCCCGTATGTCCTAACAATTGTATGTCGTGGCTGGTGCGTTTTAGAGGGCCTAATAGCTATCAAAAAGGGTCTAGTGGAATAGGTCGCCATTTTCTTAACTAGAGTCGCCAAGATTAGCAAAAAACATATCTATGTGACTCTAAAGAATATGCGGTTTAATGTCCATGTAGATTTATGTGTTTAAAAGTGACTCATGTGTTGCAAAAAATGATGCAAATTGAATATTTTTTTCATAATAAAACACTATAAATTTAGAAATAATTCATATTTATTTAGTTCCTATAATGAAAAGAATTTTCTTTTATACGATTTTCGTGCGACAGCTGAAGGTGGAGAGCTATTTTGAATGCTCCAACAATAATCTGCCATCATATGTGCGTTCCAGTAGCCCTGATAGCGCTCTTCCATAGTGCGGAAGTCCTGGTGGAATCTTTAGCCTTGTTCTTCACTTAAGTCTCCAAGTTTGGCGGGAAAATGGTCCAGGTGGTTATGAAGAAAATACATCTTGATGCTCATGTTACACCCGAGCCTTTGAAAATGAGTCATCAGTTGTTCGATATGTTGAGAAAATTCAGGACTTTTATTATTTCCCAGAAAATTTTTAACAAGCCAAACAAACTCGTTCCATGCTGCTTTCTCAATCTCCGTCATAGTATCCATAAAACTTGTGTCTTTAATTAATGATCTTATTTGCGGCCCGTCAAAAATTCCCGCTTTTATCTTTTCTGCACTCAGTTTCGGAAACTTTTTTAATAGGAAAAGGAAACAATTTCCACTTTTATCAAGACCTTTTACAAATTGTTTTATAAGTCCTAGTTTTATATGTAACGGAGGTAAAATTATGCGATCTCTTGATACTAAAGGTGGGTTTATCACGTTCTCATGTCCTACAACTAGCGCTTCCCGAGGAGGCCAATCTTTTTTAATCCAATGTTGGTGTTTAGCTCTGCTATCCCATAAGCATATAAAACAAGGATATTTCGTATAACATCCTTGTTGGCCTAAAAGGAAGTTGACCGTTTTCAAATCGACACATATGACCCAATTGTGATCAATTTACTTAATTTTGTCTAAAATTAGAGCAATAGTTAAATATTCCTCTTTAACTTTTGTAGAATGTGCAATAGGCAGCGACCCTAGTTTATTGCCATTATGCAGGAGAACACATTTTAGGCTGCGTTTTGAAGAGTCTATGAATAGACGCCACTCACTAGGGATATAATTTTGAAGTCCCATTGCAGCCATTAAACCAGGTACATCTTTACAAAATACAAAATCGTTTTCTTCGGAAAAATATTTGGTAAGTTTTCTTTCCCTTGTGCGGTAATAAGAAACTTTGGTTTCTTTTGTTACCAAGTTTCTTTCTTTTAGCCTAGACGCCAAAATTTCTGAAGCAGCTTTTGACAGTCCCAAATCTCTGACAAGATCGTTTAAATCGTCTTGATTAAAAAGTTTTGGCACTTTCAGATCATATTCAAATTCACTTTCACTACTGTAAGATTTTTCTCCAAAGTGTATAGGTTCATCTAGCCCAGCATCAGCTTGAAGGTCAAGTGACATCTTGGGAGTAGAAACACGTCTATGTGCCGATCGTATTGAAGGGTATTCCCATTTAGCATGATTTTTTCGGTTAATGCCGATTATGTTCACCAAACAAAAATAACAATCATCATGGTGGTTCAAGGGTTCAATCCAGATCATAGCGGTTTCGTACCTAAAGTTATTTCTTTTCTCATTTGTCCACAAACGTAGAAACTCAACGCACGTTTTGCATACCTTTTGCGGAATCCAAGGCTTGTTTTTCATTTCCAATGTGTGCCCAAAGTAATTATTGTAAGCCTCAATTACGAAAGCAGTCACATTTAAACGGTATTCTTTAAAAAAAATGATTCGGATCATTAGCACAAACTCTTCTCGATGACAACATATCAAATTATATTAACAAAACTTAATATTTTCTTAATTAGAGGCAAATTAACACACTAAAACAGCAATTTTTTTGTGAAAGCTATATTTTGTAAACTAGAGCTGTTACAAAAAAACTGAGGGCATATTTGAAATCAGCAATGTCAAAATATTCAGAATAATTTCATAAAAGTCAATCATCAGGCAAAAGTTGCCATATTGTTGTGCAGTGTTATGAACGGTCCATCTAAATGTCAAAAGAGGACGTCCGAAACATCGATGGAAAGACCAAGTAGAGGTAAATCCTCCAATGCTTGTCCTACGCAATTTGAGAATATGCGCACAAGATCGAAGTTGAGAAGAAGGAGCGTTTAGTAATATCGGGTGGTTAAATTTCAAGGGCCGATGTTGATTTTGAATAAAACACAAACTATATAGGAAATTATTGTAATTTTATTTTATTATGATATATTGGTATTACTCAATTATGCATGGAACAAAATATTGGCCAAATGGGCGCCGCGACCACTGCGGCACACCTCCATCCGATGGTCCAAATTTTCGAGTACCCTGAGGCATAATGGAGGTTCTATGCCGTTAATGTGCCGAATTATCTCATCCTTTAGCTCTTGAATTGTTGCTGGCTTATCGACATACACCTTTTCTTTCAAATAACCCCAAAGAAAAAAGTCCAACGGTGTCAAATCACATGATCTTGGCGGCCAATTGACATCGCCATTAAGTGAGATAACACGGCCATTGAATTTGTTGCGCAAAAGAGCTATTGTTTCGTTAGCTGTGTGGCATGTGGAACCGTCCTGCTGAAACCACATATCGTTCACATCCATATCTTCCAATTCGGGCCATAAAAAGTCCGTTATCATCTCACGATAGCGAACACCATTCACAGTAACTGCCTGACCGGCCTCATTTTGGAAAAAATATGGCCCGATGATGCCGCCAGCCCATAAACCGCACCAAACAGTCACTCTTGCATGCATCTTGGGTGCATTGGTTTTTCGACAATCACTCTTGGATTCTCATTCGCCCAAATGCGGCAGATGGAATCAGAGCTTCGATGTCGCTCCATTAATTTTCGCAACATTAATTTTCCAATCGGCTTTTGCCGTCTCAGATATCAGAGCCGCTACTTTCATTCGAGCTTTAGATATAACTAATTGATAGTCGCTGTTTATATCTGCTCCGCGCCTCGAGCGTACATAAAGTAAAGATGATCGCCACTTAGAGTTGATCAAAATGTGATCAATTTGGTTCTTAGTGACGCCGTTCGGCGATATCCAAGTTATTTTATGGTGGAGGTTATGAGGAAAAATTAAGTTGTATATCTCTTTAAAAAAGACTCTTTACTTACATATATAGATTTGTTTAGGCGATTTTGGGATATACCAAATACATAAGTAGATATACATTTTTGAGTCTCTAAAATTCTCGATTAGTCTACTTTTACATTAGTCAGGTTTGGCTTATCAAGTCTCGAATTTGTATGAAAAAAACTGACAGAACAAAAATTGATACAAACCTGACCGTACTATCAAGTTTACGAAAATTTTGAAAATTTGTATGAAGTTTAAGGAAAATAATGTAAAAACTGATGAAGAAAATGTTTGTGTGTGAACGTGAATGCAGGTTCAAAAGAAATTTAAAGAAAAACTGATCATGTAAACCTGATTCGTGTGAAACGGGACTTACTATTGTCTAACCTCTTTTAGGGACATCGTGCACTTAATTATGTATTTATCGCCTTTAAGGCTGAATTCAAAAAAATTCCTTACGAAACTATTCAAAGTCATTTAAGGATTTAACAATTAAAATCAATCAGTATTTGAATAAAATTGACCGCATTAACCTCAAATTCTTTTCAAATTAATTTCGCCTTTGTACTTCTGACAGACAGACACCAGATATTGACAATTCTTCCACAAAATATTGCGTGGAATTGTACATTTTTTGTGTTAATGCTTTACGGTTCCTTATATGTAAATCGTCATGCAAATGCAATGGGCGTGTATGTCCTCTTTGGTATAACGAAAGTAAATAGAAAAATGTTAAATAATTTAAAATTCCACGCCAATAGTAAGAAAAAAATATACAATAATCACTTTAGCAAGAACTTTTATTTGGAGGGGAAGAATGATTAACTACACGAAGTGGATAAGTATTTAGTTGCTTTGGAATAAAATGGACTTGGGCCAGTTACAATTGTTTAGTTTTTATTTAACTTTTTTATTATTATTTTTAACTTTCAGAGATTTTCGACTTAATAATCCAGTTTAGAATATTCTAGATCTTTGCTGATCTAAGCCTAATTTTGGTTTTATAAAGGGTGTCCCAATTAGAACGCAATTTTTAAATTTTGAAATAAAACACAGATATTTAAAAAATAAAATCGTGAAACTTTATTATATCGTAAAGTAGACAGAATGAGGTTATGTATGGAACAAGATATCGTGCTTTGCTGGCACACACACGATCTTTTAATAAAATTTTCAATGACCTTTTTGCATAAATGCTGCAGTATTTCGTTAATGCAGCGTCCAATTTCCTCTTTTAAGGCTTGAGTCGTCGTCGGCCTATTCGCGTAAACCATCGACTTCAAAAAACCCCAAAGAAAAAAATCTAAAGGTGTTAAATCGCACTATCTAGGCGGCCAATTCTGGTCTCCAAAACGCGAAATAACACGACCGGGAAATGACTGATTTATGACTTTATTTTATCGTAAAGTTGACAGAATGAGGTTATATATGGAACAAGATATCGTGCAGATTTCCGCCACGGCTTTGCTGGCATACACGCGATCTTTTAATAAAATTTTCAATAACCTTTTTGCATAAATGCTGCGGTATTACGTTAATGCAGCGTCCAATTTCCTCTTTTAAGGCTGAGGTGTCGTCGGCCTATTCGCGTAAACCATCGACTTCAAAAAACCCCAAAGAAAAAAATCTTAAGGTGTTAAATCGCACGATCTAGGCAGCCAATTCTGTTCTCCAAAACACGAAATAACACGACCGGGAAATGACTGATGTAGCAATTGAATTTGGTTGCATGACCACATGCCCTCCACATTCATTTCTTAAATTATAGGCAAGAAAAAACAGGTTATCATTTCCCGATACCGAACACCAATGACTGTTTGCGCTTGACCTACCTCATTTTCATAAAAAAGGTCCAATGATTCCTCCAGCCCAAAAACCCACTGTGTGGTGTGGTTTTTGGGCTGGAGGAACCATTAGACCTTTTTTATGAAAATGAGACTCACTGTGTGGCGTGGTTTTTGGGCTGGGGGAAATGAAAATGAGGCAGGTCAGGCGCAAACAGTCATTGGTGTTCGATATCGTGAAATGATAACCACGTTGAGAATGCATTTGCTTCTCGTGAATCACTCGAGGATTTTCCTCACCCCAAATGCGACAATTCTGCCTATTGACGAAGCCATCGAGATGGAAATGGGCCTCGTCACTGAAGATGATTTTATCGGCAAAATCAGCATTTTCATGTTGTCTCTCCAATACCCAATTAACGAACTCCCTTCGCTGTCCATGGTCATCTGGCTTCAGTTCCTGAGTCAATTGAACTTTATATGCATGAAGATGCAAATCCTTCATCAAAATTCGCTACATAGTGGATTTGGAGACACCAATTTGCTGAGATCGGTGTCGAATTGAGGTGGATGGAGTTTGAGCGACATCATCACGTACAGCTGCGACATTTTCGGTCGATCGATCTTGTTGAAGGCGCGTTGTTGTCTTTACATCACTAACAGACCCAGTTTCGGCAAATTTATCCATTAATCTCTTTACAATTGACTCTTTTGGTGCATTATTGTGACCCCAAATTGATCGCAATTTGTGAACTGTAGCCGCAAAACTTTTACCATTTTGGTTAAACAATTTCACAATGAGAATGCGTTGTTCATTCGTGTAGCGCTCCATTTTTACTAACCTCGTACCATAGAGTACCGCATAGAGTGCGACCATATGTTTTACTAAGCAAAAAAAAAAAATAGAAAATATAGAAAAAAAATGTATATTGACATTTTTTATATGAAGATGACGTCTTTTAAATGTACTTTTGACGTCTCTTAAATGTACTTGACAGTTTCGTCCACAGTCTAGTTCTGGTTTATGCCTCGTACCTTCTACTAGCAAACAATAACAATTGTTCAAATGTCAAACAATGACACTTCGAATCGCGCCAAATTTAAAAATTCCATTCTAGTTGGGACACACAGTTTAGGGGATATAAAGTAACCGTGTTTTCCAATTTTAAATAACTAATTGAAAATTGTGATGCGATTTCATATTTTTGGAAAATATATTGATTTTTTACATTTAGATTAAAATTTTTACTATTTGTTTGGTCTTAGTCTCTAGGTACTAGAGTCTTATAGAATCAGATAAACCAGATTTTACATACCCGCTCATTGTAGATTTCCATAAATGATGCCTTTAAAACGTATGTTGTATCTTTACGATTTTTGATCAATTGGAAGAGGTACAAAAACGAACGGAAGATAAGACCATGTCGGCGATCCTTAGGATTTGGTTTACCTATAAACTAAAAACAAAACAAAATATTTAGGATTTTAATTTTAAGAAATTTCCTTTAAACGAAATAAACTTACCAAATCGGGTGGTCCCGTCAGAGTGTGTGTTTTACCCGAACCCGTTTGGCCATAACAAAATGCTGTACAACTAAAGCCCTCGATTGCCATCTCAATAATACGCTTAACACCGGAGTAATCCAAAATATCGTCCTGAGTGGCACCCGGTTCAAAAACAACATTATAGGTAAAAACACGCACACTTTCCTGATTACGACTTTTGGCCGAATTGCGACTTTCAATCTTAAGATATAATTCAAGTTTATTTGTATTTATTATAAATATTTCTTAAAAAGAACTCACTATAATTTGGCCATTTCCCGGAAACTGTAGTATAGAACCATGTCTATCACGTTTCTCCTTGTCACTCAAAGGTCGTACCCTTACCACCACATTTATGTTGTCCTCTGGCGTTGAAGGTTCACTACCCGTTGATTTTGACGCCACAACTTCTAATGTGTCAGCGCTGCCAATTCTGTTTAAGTAAAAACAAGAAATCACAATAAAAAATTAATTTAATATCCTTAAGTAATTTTGTGTATTCGTTTTCTTGTGAAATTATTAACTTTGAACTTGAGATATTTCGTTGGAATAATTTTGTTTGTGTTTGCTTTTTATCGTTTTAATATTATAATATTCCTAAAATACTCGTACAATAGTTGAGTGTTTATAAAAAATATAACACCCTTGGTCATTTGCTTTGGCAATTAGTTATTGTTAATTTGCAATACAGAGGTTCCCAAACATTATCTGTAATTATATAAATATTGGATTAACGAGTCTACCGGACACACACGTGTAAAGTGTACTCCAAAAGTAATCTAAAACTATTTAACATTGCCGTGACCTAGGTCAGGACTACCTGATTGCATCAGAGACGTCCAAAACTTAATTAGTTAAATGGCCTATATTTATAACCTGTTAAGGTCGAAGGCCGGGCACATTTTAGAGTTCCATGTGATTTGAAAGATTTTCTTACACTTGATCTTTCCATCGAAGTTTCGAATTTTTTTTTTTAACTATACCAACACTCAGGGCATACCCCTATAAATGGGTTGCATTGTGTTGATGTTAGGAAATAAAGGATTGGGTAGGAGGAAAGATAGAGTAGTGTTTGTGGATATTTGATATGAATCGTTGGATATTGTATTGGGTTGGAAAAACATACTTAGGAAGAGAATTCCACATTCGAATAGTTCGGCCAAAAAACGAGTTTTCTTTGTAATGCGTTGTACGACTCATATTCCAACTAATTACAAAAGAATGCGCTCTGTTTGCTAAACGTGTGTTGCGTCTAAAAGTATGTGCATTTGGAATAAGACTACGTATGTTGTCAGAACCTTTACCATGGTAATATCTGTAGAACAATGAAAGGCATCCTACGTTTCGACGATGTTTGAGTGTATTTAAAGATTCACAAACAGTGCTATCACCCATTAGGTAAATGGCTCGCTTTTGAACACGATCCAACATTTCAAGACTAGAACGTGCAGCACCTGCCCAAACGTGAGAATTGTACTCCATTTTTGGATGTATGTACGTGGTATATATCCGGAGTAAGTCGGTTGGTGAGAAATATGTTCTACATCGTCTTAAAAACCCTAGGCATTTAAATGATTCTTTTGACACGTCAAAAACATGTTGATTCCACCGGACATCAGGCTGTATTTTTATACCGAGGATAGAGAGGGAGTCGGTTCCTTGGATGGTTCAGTCACCCATTCGTTTATGTGTTAATAAACAACATTGAGTTTTGAGTGCATTGAAGTCAACCATGTTAGCTTTGCCCCATGTGTTAATTATATCAAGGTCACGATTAAGCGATTCATTCATTTTAAATCTGGACAGATTGACCTCGGAGCTTAATGGTCTCCGATCGAAAGAATATGAGTGGCTGATAGACCACTAGAATCGGATCACATGTGTCCGTTGAGAACTATAGCTTCGAGGTTGTAAAAGAATTTGTATACCTTGGTACCGCTGTGAACATCAACAACGATATAAGCTTCGAAATCAAACGTAGAATCATAATTGCCAATCGATGCTATCGGGTGTTTTTTATTGAGGTATAGAACTTTAAGTTGGCATCACTTTTTTAACTGGCGGCCATTTTGTCAGCTGTCAAGTGATTAATATTTAGTTTGGTTTGCCATTTCATCATGAACAGGTTGACAAAAGAACAACGCTTGCAAATCGTGCAAATTTATTTCGAAAATAATGGTTCAGTTCGCGAAGTTTACCGCAAGCTCCGTCCATTTTATGGTCGACATAATCGTCCATCAGAGCAATTAATTCGGTTAACCATGGATCGTTTTCGCACTACGTTTACTCTATGTGATAATACGCATCCGCAGCGACGTCGAACAGTGCGCACCGAAGAAACAATTGCCGCTGTAGAGCAAAGTGTTGAAGAGGACCCGAATGAATCGATTCGCCACCGTGCACAGCAATTGAAGCTTTGTCCATCAACTTTATGGAAGATTTTGCGCAAAGATCTTGGCTTGCGACCTTACAAGATCCAGCTTGTGCAAGAATTAAAGCCGCGAGACCATGCAATGCGTCGTGATTTTGGTGTATGGGCCGAAAATGAGATTGATCTCGATGCTGATTTTCATCGAAAAATTTTGTTCAGTGATGAGGCTCATTTTTGGTTGAATGGCTACGTCAACAAGCAAAATTGCCGCATTTGGAGTGAAGAGAATCCACATGAGACCCTTGAGACGCCATTACATCCACAAAAACTGACTGTTTGGTGTGCTCTATGGGCTGGTGGAGTCATTGGGCCATACTTCTTCCGAAATAATGCTGGAGAGTCAGTTACCATAAATGGAGACCGGTATAGAGCCATGATAACCGACTATTTTGTTCCCCAATTGGATGGCATGAATGTGGATGAGTTGTGGTTCCAACAAGACGGCGCTACATGCCACACAGCGCACGTCACAATTGATTTATTGAAGGAAACATTCGATGAGCGCATAATTTCGCGGAATGGACCTGTCAATTGGCCACCAAGATCGTGCGATTTGACACCACTGGATTATTTTCTTTGGGGAAGTCGCTCGTCTACGCCAACAAACCAGAAACGTTAGGGGACTTGGAAGCCAACATTCGTGGCGTCTTTGCCAACATACGGCCCCATATGCTCGAAAAAGTAGTTAAAAATTGGACCTGTAGAATTGGCTTTATTCGAGCCAGCCGCGGCGGCCACATGCCCGAAATCATATTTAAACATTAAAGGCATAAAATTATCCTTCCAATAAAGCCAAATTGATGGACATTAAAACGATTTTCTTGTGTTTTATTTCAACTCGAAGTTCTATACCTCTAAAAAAAACACCCATTATTTTGGACTAAGCAAACAGCTAAGAAATAAAGTCCTCTCTGTAAGAACTAAAATCACGCTCTATAAAACGCTCATACTACCCGTGTTATTGTATGGTGCTGAATCATGGGCACTTGCACAGACAGATGAAGCTATCCTTGGAGTATTTGAAAGGAAAATTCTACGAAGAATCTTTGGACCAGTCTGCGTCAACAATGAGTATCGACATCGAATGAACCATGAGCTGTATGAGTTATACGCTGACATAGATATAGTAAAACGCATTAAGCAACAGCGTCTGCGTAGGCTAGGACATGTTGTGCGAATGGATGAAAATACTCCGGCAAGAAAAGTCTTCGATAATGATCCAGAAGGAACGCGTAGAAGAGGGCGTCCAAAACTTCGATGGAAAGACCAAGTAGAAGAAAATCTTTTGAAACTTGGTATACGAAATTGGAGAATATGTGCACAAGATAGAGGTGCTTGGAATTCTAAAATATGCTCGGCCTTTGACCTAAACAGGTTGTAATTACAGGCCATTTAAGTAAGTAAGTAAGATATTACTGTCATCCGCAAATGAGTAAATTGGGTTAGAAGTAATTTCCAGTAAATCATTCATGAATATTAAAAATAATGTTGGCGATAAAACTGACCCTGAGGGACACCAGAATTCAGTAAAAAATCGTTTGAAGAGACTCCATCTATTACAACCCTTATAATTCGTTCTTTAAGGAAGCTAGAAATAAATTTTAAGAATACTTCACCTACTCCAAAAGATTTGAGCTTCGAAAGTCAAGATTTGTGCCAGACACGATCGAATGCTTTGGAGATGTCTAATGAGACTACTTTGTTGAGCGACCATTACGAAATCCATACTGTTTATCGTTTAGTAGATAAGTCTGAGCTTACCAAGTTAAGACCAATCAGAACCAGAACCAACATCCCCTACATCATCCCTGGGACAAACTACAAATTATAAAAATGAGAAATTATATGGGAAGATAGGCTCCCAATCTGTTAACAAAATTGTCATTTAAGTTTTTCAAAAACTGTTCTGAATGGTTGATATCTGCTGGTTTTAAGCTCTGTTGTTTGTTTATTACATTCGATTTCATAAAACCCCGCAAAAAAATATCTAAAGGTATCAAATCGCACGATTTGCTGTCCAATTTACTTCACCTCTACTATAAATCAAAACATCGGTTAAATTATAAATTTTCTGTCCTAAAAAGACTCGAATCATTTACTTCTAAATTTAATGATATTTCAATTTTAGACACTTTTATATAACCTTTGAGGTAAAAAAAATGACAGTAAACATATGTTATCTGATAAACGCTCAAAAATTGTGTTTAACCCAGGCCTTACAGGATGTCATTAATAGTTGAATTCTATGAATCTTTCATGTTGCTTTAGCAAATTGTCTTTATCGAATACCTTTATCGACTTTTTAGCTGATTAAACTGACCTTCCGTAACATAGCATATCTTCTATATCAAAATTGCCCGATCAAAAACATCGGATGTTCGTAATGATAAGGCCTTGAAATTCAACAAACATTACTCTCCCTCAAAGTGCTCGTAGTGGAAATAGTAACAAACTCAAAAAGGACAGATATATTACTTGAATATCTCAACATTACAGAATTTGCAGACGAAACCCATAAATTTCCACCGGAGTTGCCAAAAATAAACTCATCTTTAAATGCTTACCCCTCTGTTAAAAGACTGGGGATGCCCATCCAAGATGATTTAACTGGTAGAGGAAATTAGAGGTATAACCTTGCTTAATGCCTTTAATAATGATATCACCAGATCATAACGTGAAGAATATCTTAGAATCTGACACCTACATTAGAGTGCAACAGTATTCGTTGGCAGAAATCAGTCACGGACCATACATGTAAATAGTCTTAGAGTAATTCTGAAACAATCAGTGGAATGGCGATTCCCAATGTTTCTAGTATATGCTTTTGTAGAATACTAAAAATATTCTGGACGAATGTATTGGGTGTACAACTTTGTTTCCGCCGTTTTTTTTTCCGAAATTTAAGTCTTTATTGTAATAAACTGATTATACATTTAGGATGTATTAAAGTATTGTTCATCGGTGGCCAATACTTTCTTCCATCATTCGGGCAGATTACGAATCCCGCGTTGCAAGAACTAGTCATATTTTGAAGCGACTCAGTGATAGTGATTTTGAAACAAGTTTTAGTCTAAAAGTGCAACGGGGCGGGTAGGGTAGGACTTCTCATTTTAACGTTTCCAAGTATGTCTTGACCACTTGCGAAATATAGGGTCGAGCATTGTCATATTGTAAAATAACTTTATCAAATATCTCATTGTATTGCGCCCGTTTGTCTTTCAATGCTCAGCTCGTTGACCTTAGACCCTGAGTATTCGGTTTGGCCGTCGGCGTGAAAGCATGACCGAGATATCGGAGTATCGTAATGAACCCATTTTTCGTCTCTAGTCATAAAGCAGATATCCCTTTCGTCTTTGCCTTGCAAGCAGCTGTTCAATTTCCTTGTTTCTGAATAATTTCCATGGCTTTTTGCGTCACTCCCAATGATCCTACCAATTCTTGTTGCCAAGAGTCTTGATCAAGTAATGCCTCCACGACAGTCTTCGACATCAAAATCACCGTTCTTGAAGCATTAAAACCACTATCGGCACGTTCTTTCACTTATTCACTTAATAATAATCCCAACGATCTAATACGATCAACATGGAGCGTTGTAATGTTTAATGTGACCATATGTTATATGTCCATCACCCAACCAGAATGAGGTTAGAACTGCAATAGCGCGATAAAAAAAATAAAGCTGCTGGTGCCGATGGTTTGCCAGCAGAACCTTTTAAGGCTGGTGGTGCTAAGCTGATAGATATATGTCCCGGTTTTTAGAATACGCATGTCAGACGATTGGAATCTCAGTGTCCTTTGTCCAGTGCATAAAAAGGGAGACACAATTGTCTGCAAATTATAGAGGGGATAAGCCTCCTCTCAATTGCATATAAGATTCTACCATAGTGTGTGAAAGGCTAAAGCCCAAAGTTAAAGAAATAATGTGGCTTTAGACCGGGTAAATCAACTATCAACTTCCTTCGCTGTACAAAAGTACAGCGACAGGGACAGTAGACGACGCCATATTTCTTACTGCTCTTTTGACATTTCTCTTCAGTAAGGTTTGCCATTTCATGATGGAAAGATATACGAGCCAACAACGAGTCAAAATTATTGAAATTTTCTACCGAAATTTGGAGTCAGTGGCCTCAACGTTGAGAGAAAAATCATTTTCAGCGATGAGTCTTATTTCTGCCATCAATAAACATAATAAGCGTTATTGGTCAGGCAGCAATCCTCACGAACTCCATGAGTCATCATTGCATCCCGAAAAAATTACGGTTTGGTGTGGTTTAAGGGACTGCGCGCGGAGTCATTGGGCCGTACTTCTTCCATGACGATGAAGACCGGCACATAATTGTGAACGGGAATCGCTACCATTCAATGATAACCGAATGTTTTTTAGCCCCAATTGGATGATATGGGGTTGGAGGACATATGGTCCAGTCGATTGACCGCTTCGGTCATGCGATTTGACGATGTTAGACTATTTCCTGTATGGTTACGTCAAGTCTATGGTATATGCCAACAAGCCAGCGATGATTGATGAACTTCGTACAAACATCGAAAGTGAAATTGAAGTAGTATCAGCCAATGTATGCTTGAAAACCGTCGAAAATTGGGTTCAGCTTCTGGACTTCTGCAAGCGAATAAACTATGATAAAAAAAATTTCTATAGAAAAATTTTTGTAAGAAAATTTTTTATAGAAAATTTTTTGATAAAAAATGTTCTATAGAAAAATTTTTGATAAAAAATGTTCTATACAAAAATTTTTGATAACAAATTTTCTGTAGAAAAAATTTTGATAACAAAATTTCCTATAGACAAATTTTTGATAAAAAAAAATTTTTGATAAAAAAAATTTTCTATAGAAAAATTTTTGATAAAAAAATTGTGTATAGAAAATTTTTGATATAAAAATTTTTCTATAGAAAAATTTTAAATAAAAAAATTTACTGTAGAAAAATTGTTGATATAAAAATTTTTTATAGAAAAATTTTTGATAAAAAAAATTTTCAATAGAAAAATTTTTGATATAAAAATCATCTTCAAAATTTTTTTTATCAAAAATTTTTCTATAGAAAATTTTTTTATCAAAAATTTTTTTTTAATTTTTTCTATAGGAAATTTTTTTATCAAAAATTTTCTATAGAATTTTTTTTTAATAAATATCGACATCGAATGAGGCATGAGACATTTTCTATAGAAAATTTTTGATAAACAATTTTTCTATAGAAAAAATGTTGATAAAAAACTTTTTATAAAAAAATTTTCTATAGAAAATCTTCTAATCAAAAATTTTTCTATAGAAAATTTTTTTATCAAAGATTTTTCTACAGAAAATCTTATAAAAAATTTTTTTTAAAAAGAAAATTTCTTGATAAAAAATTTCCTATAGAAAAATTTTTGATAAAAAAATTTTTGATAAAAAAATTTTCTATAGAAAAATTTTTTATAAAAAAATTTTCTGTAGAAAAATTTTTTATAGAAAAATTTTTGATAGAAAAAATGTTCTATAGAAAAAATGTTCTATAGAAAAAATGTTCTATAGAAAAAATGTTCTATAGAAAAAATGTTGATAAAATTCTTTTTGTCAGAAATTTTTCTATAGAAAATCTTCTTATCAAAAATTTTTCTACAGAAAATTTTTTTATCAAAATTTTTCTATAGAAAAGTTTTTAATTAATATCGACATCGAATGAGTCATTTTCTCTAGAAAATTTTTGATAAGAAATTTTTCTATAGAAAAAACGTTGATAAAAATTGTTTTATCAAACATTTTTCTATAGAAAATCTTCTTACCAAAAATTTTTTATCAAAAATTTTTTTATAGAAAATTTTTTTTATCAAAAATTTTTTTATCAAAATTTTTTCTATATGAAATTTTTTTATCAAAAATTTTCTATAGAAATTTTTTTTAATAAATATCGACATCGAATGAGGCATGAGACATTTTCTATAGAAAATTTTTGATAAACAATTTTTCTATAGAAAAAATGTTGATAAAAAACTTTTTATAAAAAAATTTTCTATAGAAAATCTTCTAATCAAAAATTTTTCTATAGAAAATTTTTTTATCAAAGATTTTTCTACAGAAAATCTTATCAAAAATTTTTTTTATCAAAAATATTTTTATCAAAAATTTTTCTATAGAAAATTTTTTTATCAAAAATGTTTCTATAGAAAATTTTTTTATCAAAAATTTTTCTATAGAAAATTTTTTTATCAAAAATTTTTCTATAGAAAATTTTTTTATCAAAAATTTTTCTATAGAAAATTTTTTAATCAAAAATTTTACGCTAACATAGATATAAGGAAACGCATTAAGCAACAGCGGCTGCGTTGGCTAGGACATGTTGTGCGAATGGATAAACATACTTCGGCAAGAAAAGTGTCCGTTAATGATCCTGAGGGAACTCGTAAAAGAGAGCGTGCAAAACTTCGATGGAAAGTCCAAGTATTTGGAAAAAAATCTTTCCAAATACTTGGACTTTTGCTCAAAATCGCATCATATAAAGTAAGGTACTCAATTAAAATCGGTTGGGAAACTCTGTCAAACTTTTCCGTTACCAAATAAACAAACAACGTGAGTGTAGGAGTAAATTATTCACGGGTATTTGTTTGCTAAATTAGAAAATTGCATTTAAGCATTTGTTTAAAATTCATAAAATAAACAACTGAAATTATAGCTACTCGACGACTATAAGGCTCCATACAGACATAGCTACTCTCCAACAATATATAACTGATCTAAAGTTTTGTAAAAGAAAAGGGTTTGAAAATAATTAATTTCGGGGAATAAACGCATCTCCCTTGACTCAAACTTTGAACAGTACAATAGAGGTCAATTCATAATATTTTTGAAACTAAATTGAGAATTTCATTTCAATGTCAAAAATAATGAAATCCTTTGGCATTAAGTTGAAATAACTTCTTCATTGATACTTAATTAGTTACAATTAAATCCGGACGAAACAAATTCTTATCAAATCAAATAATCTCACACATGACTTAAGCAAATAACAAACATTGGCACGTAACATCTGTCTCCTCTCCAACGGAGTGGTGTAGGTCATACCTTTAAAAATGGCTAGAAAAACCCTTTCCGTCATAACGTTTCTAGACTTTTATTGCGTGACAAGTTTGATTTTTTATTTTGTTCGTCCTTTTATTTTGCTATCGGTGTCGGGGAGTTGGTCGGTTGGTTGGTGTTGCCTATTTGCATAAGTTGAGTAACAGACGCCATTTGGGGAATTTTGCTCACCATAAATTATATTGAATAGTTTAGGCATTTCTGACTGGTCATGAATATATTAATGACTTAAGGCTTATTTAATTTCCTTTCCTTTAATAATGTGGTAATCACAGCGAGCCACATAGACTAAAATTTTTTTTTTCAAATTATTTAAATGAATGAAAAAAGTTTATTGCTCTTTAAACTTGAACACGCAACTACGCACTTAAAGTGTTAATGTTAGTAGACCTGAAGACAAGTTCACAAATTATGACTTAACTAAATAAGTTTTGTACCTTCTAATATAAAGGAGTCATCTTTCTTTGTATAGCTTTTCAAGAGTCCTTAGTCAATTCTATATTGATCATAAGCTGGACGAATGTACGATTGTGATGTTAAAGTTCCTATTATTAAGGTTATTATCCCGATATTAAACAGCTTTTACAATTAGAAAGATGAACAGATTAAATATCTTTAGTTTCAAATCTTTTTTGTATTGCGATTATCATTCCCCTATAGGAAATAAGATAATCGGTTTATAAAATCACTAATTATAAATAAACTATTTTGCAACTGACTACAAATTGGTTTAAATCTCATGCAGATATCACCAATAGAGTGGGTCGATTTGTATGGGAGCCAAAAAACGCAACAATCGTATAACAAAATCGAAATCTGCACCTGATTCTAACAGCCTGTTTTTGAAACTACAATTTTTTCAAATTGTACGTCAACTTACGAAAAAATTGAACTTTTGGTTTTTGAAATTTTTTTTGAGTGAAACGAGAAAAAGCTTTTAGAATTTTGGTTCGTAAATGAAATGTATAGACGAAAGTTAATGTCAAATCAGGCAATTAAAAAATTCTAATCGCCTGGGAAACAAAAAAACGGTTATTTAATTTTTTTTGTTTAGGACCTGAACACAATACAATGCATTGTGTTGAAACTAGGAAAAGGGTGTTGAAAAGGGAATAGGTGGGAGGTGTTTGTGGACATTTGATTCAAACTTCCCTATATTGCAACTGGTTGGAAAAACTTCTGCGGGAAGAAAATTCTACATACGGACTGTATGGCTAGCGTATCGTCTAACTGTAGAGTATCGTCTGTCTACTGGTCAATCGACTACGAAAGGATTAGCTCTAACAGATAGACGTGTATTGCGTAAGAAAGTTCATCGAGAACGAGTTTCCTGATTTCGTTAGAGCACATTCCAAAGTAGTAACAATAGAACAATAGAGTTGGATAACCTACTGTTACCGATGAGCACTTTTGCTCTCTCCTGTACTCGGTCAAGGAGTTCCAAAATAAACTTTGAAGCACCGGCCCATACATGAGAGTTGTATTTTACCGGTACGCAATACATGTTTCGGAATAGGGTCTATGTAAGAGTGCAAGAGATTGCGAAAGTGCTCATTGATGACAGCATGGTATCCAACTCTATTGAACCACTGGAGTGTCACACTTTTCTATCGTTTTTACTTTGAAATGTGCCCTAACGTAATTAGGGCACTCGTTCCAAACTCAAATCTTCTTACGCAATACATGTCTCAGAATAGGGTCTTTGTAAGAGCTACTCGACCGAGTGTAGGAAAGGGTGAACGTGCTCGTCGGTATGCAACTCTATTGAGGAGCCACTGGAATGTCACAATGTTCCATCGTTTCTAGTTATCGAAATCAGGGAACTTCTTCCTAAAATCCGAACTTTTTTACTTAATACTTGTCTTTCTCATACTCAGAAAAAAAAATGTTAAATTTTTTTGTTTTTATTTATTTTTGATTTTATTTCATTTTAGGGTTAACATCATTTTACAAAAGTCTTAAGTTTTACAGGAAAAGCTTTCAGAAAAGTAATAAAATATATCTTGGCAATACTATTATTTGATATTTCATTACGAAGCTTTTACTTCCAAACGAAAAAAGAAAATGAACTCAATTTAGAGCTTAATCGTTAGGCCAGTATTCGATTGCCTTCCAACGTATGACAGTTTTGTGAACAGGCCGTAAGAAAGTTTCCCTAAGAAACCAGGTGTCTAAATTGAAATCCTAGCTAGCGCCGCGAGGCCTGAAAATATTCACTTCCTACACATTGAATAGAATTAAAAAAAAAATAGTTTTGGATATAATTCGATATCTTGAGAACTAATAAAGGTATCTTAATGAAACTTCAGGTGGATAAAGCTGGTGAGTTTCCACAAAATATAGGCTACAGTAAGGCGTAGTAGAATGCCACTGGGATCTCAAGCGTGAAACCAATGTTTAATATATCGAAGTAATTTTGTTCTTAAAATTCACCAAAGTCCTATTTATGCTCTGAACGCATATTAGATTATACATTTGGAAAGAGCATTCAAATATATATTAAAATTAGTTTTAATTTTGTGATTATCTCTTTTATCTTTCAAGATATTTAGTGTTGAACATTTGTTGCACATAACAATTCGTCAAATATATGTATATTAAAATTTTATGATAATTGAACGAAGCAAAGTTTTAACACTAAAGATCTTGAAACATAAATGAGATATTCACACAGTCAAACACAGTTTTAATAGATATTTGAATGCTCTTTCCAAATGTATAATCAGATATACGTTCAGAGCATAAATTGAACTTTGGTGAATTTTAAGAACGAAATTTCTTCGACATGTTAAACTTTGGTTTCACATTTGGGAGCCTAATGGCATTCTACTAAGCTCTACTGTAGCTCATATTTTGTGGAAACTCAAAAGCTTTGTCCACCTGAAGTTTCACTGAGATATCTTCATCAGTTCTCAAGATATCGAATTATATCCAAAACTATTGTTTTTTTCCAAAATTCTATTCAATATGTAGGAAGTGAATATTTTCAGGCCTCGCGGCGCTAGCTATGATTTCATTTTAGACACTTGGTTTCTTAGGGAAACTTTCTTAGAATCAGGTGCAGATTTCGATTTTGCTATACGATTGTTCACTAGAAAAATCGACCCAATATTTGTGAAGCAGAAAGAAAAAATAAAGCAAAATAAGTTAAATTTCGAATTTCAATCAAGCTGATAAGGTCTTTGAAATCAATTTAAACTATCTCAATTTTTATAAAATAATAGAAATCTTATATATATATATATATATATATATATATATATATATATATATATATATATATATATATATATATATATATATATATATATATATATATATATATATATATATATGTATATATATATATATATATATATATATATATATCGAGTGTTTTTTATTGAGGTATAGAACTTTAAGTTGGCATCACTTTTTTAACTGGCGGCCATTTTGTCAGCTGTCAAGTGATTAATATTTAGTTTGCTTTGCCATTTCATCATGAACAGGTTGACAAAAGAACAACGCTTGCAAATCGTGCAAATTTATTTCGAAAATAATGGTTCAGTTCGCGAAGTTTACCGCAAGCTCCGTCCATTTTATGGTCGACATAATCGTCCATCAGAGCAATTAATTCGGTTAACCATGGATCGTTTTCGCACTACGTTTACTCTATGTGATAATACGCATCCGCAGCGACATCGAACAGTGCGCACCGAAGAAACAATTGCCGCTGTAGAGCAAAGTGTTGAAGAGGACCCGAATGAATCGATTCGCCACCGTGCACAGCAATTGGAGCTTTGTCCATCAACTTTATGGAAGATTTTGCGCAAAGATCTTGGCTTGCGACCTTACAAGATCCAGCTTGTGCAAGAATTAAAGCCGCGAGACCATGCAATGCGTCGTGATTTTGGTGTATGGGCCGAAAATGAGATTGATCTCGATGCTGATTTTCATCGCAAAATTTTGTTCAGTGATGAGGCTCATTTTTGGTAGAATGGCTACGTCAACAAGCAAAATTGCCGCATTTGGAGTGAAGAGAATCCACATGAGACCCTTGAGACGCCATTACATCCACAAAAAAAACTAACTGTTTGGTGTGCTCTATGGGCTGGTGGAGTCATTGGGCCATACTTCTTCCGAAATAATGCTGGAGAGTCAGTTACCATAAATGGAGACCGGTATAGAGCCATGATAACCGACTATTTTGTTCCCCAATTGGATGGCATGAGTATGGATAAGTTGTGGTTCCAACAAGACGGCGCTACATGCCACACAGCGCACGTCACAATTGAGTTATTGAAGGAAACATTCGATGAGCGCATAATTTCGCGGAATGGACCTGTCAATTGGCCACCAAGATCGTGCGATTTGACACCACTGGATTATTTTCTTTGGGGATATGTGAAGTCGCTCGTCTACGCCAACAAACCAGAAACGTTAGGGGACTTGGAAGCCAACATTCGTGGCGTTATTGCCAACATACGGCCCGATATGCTCGAAAAAGTAGTTGAAAATTGGACCTGTAGAATTGGCTTTATTCGAGCCAGCCACGGCGGCCACATGCCCGAAATCATATTTAAACATTAATAGCATAAAATTATCCTTCCAATAAAGCCAAATTGATGAACATTAAAACGATTTTCTTGTGTTTTATTTCAATTCGAAGTTCTATACCTTTAAAAAAAACACCCGCTATAAAGGGGAAAAAATCGAAAACGTTATATTTCCTAAATAGGTATAGAAACAAAATTAAAATTTCGTTTTCAACAGCTATGAAAATAAGCGGACAGGTGTTTGGTACTTTTTTAAAACTATGTTCGATGGGGGCAAAAAAGGTGAAAATAATTCTTTTTGTACGTTTTTAACCCACTCTTATATTTTAAACCAAAGAACATAGAAAGGAACTGCAGTCAATAGATGTGAAAGAAATATTGAACACGTATTTGGTACTTTTTTGATTTTGGGGCTAAAATGGGTAAAAAAAGGATAAAATGATAACTTAACATCTCAAAAGTAATATGAATAGGAATTATGTTAACTGCGTTTCAATAAAATGTACCGAATTCAATTGGTACCAAAAAATACCAAATAAACATATGAAACTTTTTGAAAGTAGTGGATAAAAAGGGGAAAAAAAGAGTAATGTTTTAACTTTTAAACAAATGAATGTTTGTATGTATGTTCTTTATAGAATGGTAAACTGTGAATTTGATGATATATTATTATATTATGCTCTTTGGCAAAGATGTTGCGGATAAGCCGGCGAAGGTTTTAAAGTTAGTAAGACTAATTTCCGTTAGGTGGTGCCACTGAAAATTACTAAAAATTAATTAAATCGTAAAATGTATATTTGATCATTTTATCGTAAGCTGTATATTGCACATGAGCCGATAAAGGTTTCTTAATTGGTATGAAGATATTTCGACAGGTGGCGCCACTGAAATTTACTCAAAGTCAATTTAATCGTAAGCTGTACATTTAAGCATGCTCTAATCTTTAGCAAAGTTGTTGCGGATAAGCCGATGAAGGTTTATTAATGGGAATGAACAAAGCCCAACATGTGGCGCCACTGAAAATTTCTCTAAATGAATTAAATCGTAAACTGTCCATTTAAACATGTTATAATCATTAGCAAAGTTGTTACGCATGAGCAGACGAAGATTTCTTAGTTGGTATGAACAACTTCAGGTGGCGACACTGAAAACTACTTAAAATGAAATAAATCGTAAACTGTGCATTTTATCAGGCTATAATATTTAGCAAAGTTGTTGCGCATGAGTCGACGGAGGTTTCTGTTGGTATGACCAATTTCCAAAATTTTTCAAAATGATTAAATCTGTAAACTATGCAAACTATGTGTTGATCTAACAAAATAAATAAAATAATTCATATTTGCACAAAATGCTTATCATAAAGCTCCGAGCAAGGCTCGGTCAACCAGGTACTAATAATAAATTCCCAAAATAATTATAAAATTAACTAAACAGTGATCAAACAATAATGGAAGTGAAAAAAGTTGCGAGTGAAGAAGATTTTTTTGAAGATTATGTGTAAGTTCTTAAATAGTTCTTGTGAACAGCCGTAGTATAGCAGGCTAGTCAAACCAGAAAACGTAAAACCTTTAATCACCAGTAGTGCGATTCACTACACTGCTAAAATCAGATTTGTGGAGCTCCTGGATTTTACACAAAATTTTAGGATATTGTCCCACCCTGAATTTTATCATTGTCGATCAAAACACCATCGCTTAAACGCTAAATTATATCTACCACAAATTACCGAATGCATCAGGATTTAGGTAATCCCCTGCGAAGGACGCTATTAAATTTCATCAAAATAAACACCTGAGATATCGACAAAACAGGAGCTTCAAAAACTTGACTACAACAGAAAAAATTACAGACAGGTAGACGGACGGACAAAAAAACAGACGGACGGACGGACAGACAAACAGACGGACGGACGGAGGTCGCAAAATCGATTCTCCTACCGATTTTGAGTTGATCGGTTCAATTTGAATGGTATTCGTAATCAGATTTGTGGAGTATAGATTTTAGAAAATCCTCACATAAAGAACGATGTCAAATTTCATCACAATCGGTCCATAAACACCTGAGATATCGCTGAAACAATACTTACAAAATGTAAACAAAATTTCTTAGACACGTTCCTTTTGCAATTTGCTGTACATCAAATGTAGTGTTATGGCGGTATCTCAATTGTTTTTGGACCGCTTTTGTTAAAATTTAATAACGTGCTTGGCGGGGGAATTTCCTAAAATCTGATATAAAATTTATGTAGGTCCGTGCTAAAGGAGGATGGTTTTTCCTATTTCTGCATTTCATTTTTTCAACAATGCGAACTTTGGGCAATTTGCGATACATCAAATTCAGTGTTTTGGCGATATCTCAGTTGTTTATGGACCGATTTTGATAAAATTTTACAGAGTGCTTTGGGAAACTATCCTACAATCTGATATATAACATATTATCACATGTACACCAGGAGTATCTTTTTTCTCTTGTTATTTAAAAGTGTGTTTCAATCAAAAATTTTTAAATTTTCGTCTAATTTTTGGTATTTTTTCGATATTTTCGGTGTTTATAAACCGATTTTAATGAAATTTAATAGCGTTCATTGCTTGATTTCAACAGACAGACAGACAGACGGACGGACAGACAGACAGACAGACGGACATCGCTTAATCGATTCTCCTCCCGATTCTGAATCGATCGGTATAATTTTTATGGGGTCTACCATGAAATAAATATTAAAGGAAGTGCCACTTACTTTTTATTTTGTAAACATTAACCATTTGACAAGAAAGAATATCTGAAGTTTACTCAAAAAATGAGGCTACCTTACTTTTCAAAAAAAAATCCCATTTAAGTATCAAAATTGTTTGGTAATTTTTAATATTTCTTAACTTTTTTTCCTATTATAGCGTAGAGCATAGGGCCTCAACCATTCTTTTATATCGGAATGTTAAAGATTTTGTGGACAAAAGGTCTGTAATACAGGTAGAGACTGGTTATTGAGTATTAAGTTATTTGCAATTAGGAGCCAGCGTCAAACTGTAGGTCTTCTTCAATTAGTCTAAAAATAAGAATCTAGTACATGTCCTTGACTGAAAGAAGTCCCCTCTATTTCACTTGTAGAGTTTGGGAAAACTAACTAAGTAAAGTTTTTGAACTGAGATCCACAAAATTGCTCCTAGTGAGAGTTTTCATGTCAGTCATATTTTCAAAGTCTGTCGAGTCCTTCCCTAAACTTTTAGGAACACAAGCTGTGAATATTATCTCAAACGCCTCAGCAGTTTACCCGTAATTCGATATTCAGTAACACACACTAAATATTTTTTTAATTTAATGGTATAATTGAGATCTTATGTGTTTTAGCATATACAAAGCTACAAACTACAAATTTTGTTAGACTATTTATTGAAAATATTAGATATTTTAAGTTTTATTTATTTTTTTTCAAACTACACATTTTAATTTACAAATTTCCATAAAATAATCTACGAGTGTGGCAACGATCTGTGTAATATTGTCAAAATATACAAACTTCAAAAATATTCTTTATAGTCAAAAATTTTGAAGTGACACTTCCTTTAGTATTTATTTCATGGGGTCTACGATCACTAATAAAAAAATTACAAACGGAATCACAAACTTATAATACCCTTTCACCTATTGGTGAAGGGTATAAAAATGTTCCTGTCACCCTAACGTACATACATATAGATATAACTTGACTTAAATATATAGACCTTATCTTTCATCAAAAGCACAATTTTGTTGATTCATGGCCATACCAAGTGCAGTTAAATATTAAAATTATATTTATATATATTTCTACAGAATCGGACTTGTCAATCAAAATATTTAAATTTATTAACAAAATAAATAATATTTTAATAACACTGCTCTGCAGCCAAATCCTCCTTTTAATAAGACTATGTGGACTACATGGATTTTGATGCGCCAAACTCAGATCCGTTGTCGGTTTTTTTCCATCAGATCTGGATTTTTTTATGGGCGTGACAAATTTTTCCCCTTAAATTAGTCAGGTACGGAGACCTATTTCGTCCTAACTTGAGAACGACTCATCCGATTTTCAAAATTAAAACACTTAAAGATGCATAACAAAATTGCATATCTTAAGATATGTAGCTCTTAGAAAAATGTTTAAAATGTTAAAATTTGTCTTTATCTTTTTTTAAATTACATTTTTAACCTGAAAAAAATTACGAATTTCGCACGAAAAAAAATTTTTCTCCATTAATTTCTAAATAACTCCAAAACGATAAGAGATACAGAAAAATTATAACTAAAATAAATGCAATTTTGTTATGCATCTTCAAATGTTTTAATTTTGAAAATCGGATGAGTCTTTCTCGAGTTAGGACGAAATAGGTCTCCGTACCTGACTAATTTAAGGGGAAAAATTTGCCACGCCCATAAAAAAAATCCAGACCTGATGGAAAAAAACCGACAACGGATCTGAGTTTAGCGCATCAAGATCCATATAGTCCGCATAGTTTTATTAAAAGGAAAGACAAAAAATGAATTTTTGCAGAGCAGTGTAATTTATAGCTAAAATCTCCTTCAAAAAAAAAACTCTCTAATGATAAAAGCGATTAAGTCTAAAAACCAATTATTAAAAACTGGCAGCAAAAATATTTGAATTACTTTAGATCAAATCAACGATAAGAACAAAAAGGCCCTTAACTTCTTTGGTTGTGGAAAATTACTTTCATTTTTATTCTCAGAAATTTTCTAAATAAATGATGTAGTCATTTTTCTTCCTTTATCTACAAATAATTTTTGTGATCATATAAAATATAAATATTATTTTCAATTGTTATTTACAATATTTACTTTACATACCTACAAAAATGTATGTAAAATGTACAATATGTAAACATGTAGAAAACGTGTTAATAATAAACCTAAGGGATGATAATTAACTATTACTGGCCCCTCTCTCGCCCGATTGTATAGAACAAACCTAATGGTTGACAATTAAATCTTGACACTTTTTTGTCAGGTGTGATAAAAAAAATCTAAAACGCCTCAAATTTCAGTAGAAAGTGATAAAACATGAGTGGCTTATAATTATTGCGGTTTCAAATGTTAGTTTTTATATTTTCGGTAAAACTGTTAAATTGTATTTACAAAGTTTTCATTTAAATTTATTACCAGTAAAAATATATTTTAAGTTACACTACTCCACAAAATGAAACTTTTTGCGTTACAATTGACCACTACTATAATTGTACACATATTTGTTTGTCATTGAGTTTGTAATTTTTTAATTTTATTATTCGTCTTAGACCCCATAAAAATTATACCGATCGACTCAGAATCGGAGTGTCGACTCAGAATAGCCATGTCCCTCTGTCTGTTGAAATCAAGTTTGTGGAGCGTGTGGGTGTACCCAGACGAATTATACATCAGGAAATTTTCCTACATCAAAATCAGTCCATAAACACCCGAGATATCGCCAAAATACTAAACTTCGATGACGAATTTAATTTTTTTTAAATACATTTTTAAAAAATCTCATCGAATTTTGACGATATCTCTGGTGTTTGTAGGCCGATTTTGATGAAATTTAATAGGGTGCTGTGTTGAAGTATTTTCTAAAATATGATATAATTATATAATTCAATTTTTTTTTTTAAATACTGTTTTTAAAATTTTTTTTTAATTTGTCAATTTGCGTAAATCTAAAATTTTGCTTTAGCTATATTTCAGTTGTTTATATACCGATTTTGGTGAAATTTAATAGTGTGCTGCGTTGACTTTCCAAAAATTTGATATACACCCAGTAAAACCTTTCATTACCAAATAATGAGTTAAACAGTTAAACTATTAAACACGAACTACTTACTCATTCGCTGTTTAAGTCATTACATTAACATGCGGATGTCATTGGAGGCAAGTACTTACCAATTGCAGAAAAGTAATGACTTGGGTAAGCAATTTGAAAGCAACAACAACAGCAACAACTTTTTTGTTGTTGTTTTATTAAAAACATATATTTTTAAACGAAATACAAAATTTTTTTTATGATCCCATGGGGGCTCGAACCCAGACCCTCCGACTGCTAGGCAGAGACCCTTCCACTGAGCTACTTCATATGTTGAAAACTTAGCAGCTTATAATTAATATAAACAATTTTTATTTTTAGATCCAAAATCATATGAAAATAACTTTGATTTTCCCTGCTTTTTTTTGTAATTTTTGGAAAAATATTTTTATTTTTTTTGTAATTATTTTAAAATTTTTTAAAATTATTTTAAAACTTAACAATTTAAATCTTCTTTTTTGTATAAGTTTTTATATAAGATTGACTCTTACTTTCTTAAATGTTACAACCTGTTAAGGTCAAAGTCCGAACATATTTTAGAATTCCATGGATTTCGATCTTGTGCAAATAATCTCCAATTTTATAGGCCAAGCTTTGAAAAATGTTCCTTTACTTGGTCTTTCTATCGAAGTTTCGGACATCCTCCTCTAATATTAGGTAGTGGGACATTTCAATTCTAATTTTATCCTCTTCATTGTATTTTTTTTCAAGAGAGGGTTACTAGCCCGTAATCCTAACCCATTTTTATCGATCTTATGGGACAACTCTCGGAACATGTTAACTCACAATATTAATGGGTGTTAAACTAGCTCCCCGGGTGATACCATGAGGAGGTGTTTGTCCACAGTTGAGATGAAGGATGACCCAGATAAGTTGGGCTTACCAAGTTAAGACCAATTAGAATCGTGTTTGGTATTCAGCATCACCTACATAATCAAAATTGACTCATGATGGTATTTTTTCATTAACGTGAGTTAGTTTTACAAATGTTTTTTACAGAAGATAATATTTAAGTTCTTAAAATTCAAAAATCATTTAAAAAGACTCTTTTAATAAAAAAAAAACTAAAAAAAATGGTTGCCCTTGGTGGGATTTGAACCGGGGCCATTCAGTTTAAATTACCATCTTAATTACAAATAAATACTTCTGTAATAACTTATTATTTATTCGGATGGTATGTTGTAGTCGTTACAAGGTAACCAGTTATCAGAGTACTTGCCATTACCAAAGTTTTGCTGGGTTAGCAGCTTATTTTTTGCTTTGTTGTAATTTTTGGAAAAATATTTTTATACGATTTTTTGTAATTATTTTAAAACTTTTTTGTAATTATTTTAAAACTTTTTTAAAATTATTTTAAAACTTAAACAATTTAAATCTTCTTTTTTGTATATGTTTTTACATAAGATTGACTCTTACTTACTTAAATGTTACAACCTGTTAAGGTCAAAGTCCGAGCATATTTTAGAATTACATGGATTTCGATCTTGTGCGAATATTCTCCAATTTTATAGGCCAAGCTTTGAAAAATGTTCCTCTACTTGGTCTTTCTATCGAAGTTTCGGACATCCTCCTCTAATATTAGGTATTGGGACATTTCAATTCTAATTTTATCCTCTTCATTGTATTTTTTTTCAAGAGAGGGTTACTAGCCCGTAATCCTAACCCATTTTTATCGATCTTATGGAACAACTCTCGGAACATGTTAACTCATAATATTAATGGGTGTTAAACTAGCTCCCCGAGTGATACCATGAGGAGGTGTGTGTCCACAGTTGAGATGAAGGATGACCCAGATAAGTTGGGCTTACCAAGTTAAGACCAATTAGAATCGTGTTTGGTATTCAACATCCCCTACATAATCAAAATTGACTCATGATGGTATTTTTTCATTAACGTGAGTTAGTTTTACAAATTTTTTTTACAGAAGATAATATTTAAGTTCTTAAAATTCAAAAATCATTTAAAAAGACTCTTTTAATAAAAAAAAAACTAAAAAAAAATTGAAAAATTGGGATTTGAACCGGGGCAATTCAGTTTAAATTACCATCTTAATTACAAATAAGTACTTCTGTAATAACTTATTATTTATTCGGATGGTATGTTGTAGTCGTTACAAGGTAACCAGTTATCAGAGTACTTGCTATTACCAAAGTTTTGCTGGGTTTGTTTTAAAAAAAATACAGTTTTTTACAAAAAAAAAAAATAAATTTGGCAATTTGCGGGACATCGAATTTATACTTTTTGCGATATCTTAGATTGGTGTGTACCTATTATAATGATATTTAATATCGTTTTGCTTTGGAGGATTTTCTAAGATCTGATATATAATTTATGTCTGTTTACCATTCGAAAATGAAGGAATTTTAAACAAATTGACAAATTTTAGACAAAGAAAACAAAAAAAAATTTTAATTCGGCATAGAATTTCGAGTTTTGGCCATATCTCAGATGTTAGTAAAACTATATGTTGAAATGTAAAAATGCTATTAGTTGAACTCTATTAACATCTAATATACTATAAGTTATGTCGGCATGCGATCTAGGAGCTCAACAAACGAGATTTCAGCATACCGAAATATGTCATAAATTAGTGGTTTGGCTTTTGAACATTGTGGCCCTTTATTTATAATATAATAATTATATGTGACCCGGTCGGCGAAAGCAGATCGGAAAATAGATGTAGGGATACTGGAATCCGAAAGTCATCGGAATGCCTTTATTACTTCCATAAGGAATCGGCTTCCAGATGTAATAAACAGCAACGGTGCCAGTATTAATGAAATCTCCAGGTGTGTCACACAAACATACAATGAAGTTGGTCAACAAATCCTAGGATTTAAAGATCACAAAAGAAAGATTTGGATAACACAGGCAACATGGGACTTGATAGAACAACGCAGATCCCTTAAAAATACAATGCTAAATGAAAACGGAGATGATGGAGCCCTCAAAGCAATATATCGTGATCTATCCAATAAAATAAAGAAGTCTGCAAGAAGGGACAAGAGAATGTGGATAGACGAGCAAGCGAGCCAAGCTGAATCAGCTGCAAGCAAAGGCGATATGAAGACCTTGTATAACATATCAAGGGTTTTGTGTGGCAAACCTTCTTACAGTAACAGTCCTATCTTGAGTAGTAGTGGCACACTCCTTTCAACTGCGGATGAGCAACTAATACGCTGGATGGAGCACTTTAAGTCAACACTTAACAACCCTATTGGATTAACACCACTGGCTGAAGTGCATAATGAAACCAACCATGATAGTATATTCAGAGAAATTTCCGACAGTCCGCCAACAATGCAAGAAGTGAAGAACGCTATTTAAATCCTTAAACGCAACAAGGACCCGGGCAATGACAATATTTCAGCGGAGATGCTTTTATGTGGTGTTGAAGGATCGTCGAGATTGTGGCACCCATTCGTGCGTAAAATATGGGAAGAAGAAGCTCTGCCAACCTCTTGGAATGAAGGTATACTAGTCAAAATACCAAAAAAGGGTGATCCTAATGACTGCAATACCTAGCAAAATACTAAGTCGTGTAATTTTGAACAGAATATCCGACGCAGTTTCCTCTACACTCCGCGAAAATCAATTTGGGATTAGAGAAAACCGTTCTTGTGTTGATCTAATCAACACAGTAAGAATAATATTAGAGCAATGTAATGAATTCCGCACTCCTATTTACCTAGTGTTTATCGACTTTATGAAGGCCTTCGACAGTGTCAATAGAAGCTATCTATGGAGAATTTTAGAAAATCGTAACATGCCGACGAAAATTCTCAACTTAATCCGGGCAATGTACGTTGATTTTAAAAGTCGAGTCCTACACAAGGGTAAACTATCAGATCCGTTCGATGTTACTACTGGAGTAAGACAAGGATGCATATTATCACCTATACTTTTTATCCTCGTCATCGACAACATAATGCGTACGGCTCTAAATGGTAGACACGGTATCCAATGGACACCCTTTAAACAACTTGAGGACTTGGAATATGCCGATGACGTATGTCTTCTAAGCCAAAGCTCTGGCTGAATCTCGTATAGCTGGTCTTGAAATTAATATTTCCAAGACAAAGATTATGCCTGGAGGCTATGGCGCAAACCCGTTGACACACATCAATTTGAATAACGAGGTTATTGGGCGTGTAGATACCTTCAATTACCTGGGAAGTTTAGTAACTACAAAAGGTGGTGCAGACGAGGATATTAAATCGCGTATTAATAAGGCAAAATCTGCATTCGTCATTCTTTGAGCAATTTGGAAATCTCGGCAAATATCAACAACAACTAAGTTACGAATATATAACTCGAATGTCAAGTCCATCCTGTATTACGGCTGCGAAACATGGAAACGCACAAATGCCATCGATAAACGACTGCAAACCTTTACAAACAAATGCTTAAGACAAATTCTTAATACAGGGTGGCCCAAAAGTCGCGAACGGATTTGAAAAATTAATAACTTCTCTAATTTAATTATTATTATTATTTTTCTTTTAAGGACTTGTAAAATCAATCTGGGAGATTAATTATGAAAGGTTACCACGTTATCCAGCAAACCAAAATCATAGAACTTTATTTTGAACATCATCAACGATCAATAATTCAAACTCAACGAGCCTATCGTCGTCATTTTAATGTGCGGAATTCACCATCCGAAACAATGATTCGACGCTAAGTGACACGTTTTCAGGAACAAGGCTCAGTGAGGAATCTTCCACGAAGCGGAAGACCACATTCTGTTATTAGTAAAGCAAATATTCAACGCGTTCTGGAGAGTGTTGAGGAGAATCCTGAAACATCAACTCGAAGGCGCTCTGCTGAGCTCGGCGGTTTTTACGCAAAATATTAAAGGGAATTTTACATCTATTCACATACAAGGTGCAGTTAGTGCAAGAACTAAAGCCATGAGATTCCCAAGAACGATTAATTTATGCAGTTTGCTTTCCCCCCTTCGGCCTTTTTGGGCCACCCTGTATATGGTGGCCGAATCGCATAAGAAATGAAGATCTACTTAATGCGACAAACCAAATCCCTGCTTCCACAGAGGTATGTCAACGGAAATGGCGATAGATAGGCCACACACTTCGAAGGCCAAATACCAACATTGCTCGCCAAGCGCTTCGTTGGAATCCACAAGGAAGCGGCCGTCGTGTTGGTGCACCTGCTAGAACATGGAGAAGATCAATTGATGCGGAGTTACAAGCTGCAAACTATTCATGGAAAGATGTATGCCTAACATCTCGCAATAGAGTCCGATATAAAAGGATGGTTGAGGCCCTATGCTCCACTGGGAGTCAAGGATAACAAAAGAAGAAGAATCTGACCCGGTCTATGAAAAGATGACTTATGACCCAAAAACATAAAAAAAAATTATCAAACATTTTTCTTCAAAAGAGATGGTTTAACCAACCATCGAAACGCATCGAGGAATTTGGTTTCTCCGCAAACATTTTTTGGCTTTTTATCAATATCTGTTACATTAATAAATAAATGTAACAGATTTGGGATCAAATGCAAATACACTTCTTTTTGAAAAATTTTTCTATAGAAAATCTTTTTATCAGAAATTTTTCTATAAATTTTTTTTCGAAATTTTTATCGAAAATTTTTACAGAAAAATATTTTTATCGAAAAATTTTCTATAAAATATCATTTTTAACGAACAATTTTCGAAAGAAAAATATTTTTATTTAAATTTTTTCTATAAAAAAATTTTTGTATCAAAAATATCTAAAAAAATATAAAAATCTAAAATTGTTTAATACTCGAATTTATTTCTGTTTTGAAAAATATTCCCAATATTTACAAAAATATTCCAAATGTTTACATAAAATAATAGTGTTGTGGCAACAGTGTTCGAGATTATATTTCATTGTTCTCTAGAGCCATGTATTTTGTTGCTATAAATTGGATTTTGATTTGTTTCATGCCTATTTTGTTTTAGTCATTTCTTGAAGACAGCGGCACCAAGTAACTCTGTTAACATCCAAATTCCAACTGAATGATTTTAATACTCATTTTAAATTAATTAAAAAAAAATAATTGGCTACTGGTAGTATGGGCCGACTACTCCTGGTTATAAACTTTACATAATTTAACATTGTTTTCTTCTAATTCATTAAAGTTTTGACCGTCTTACCACTAATGATTTATAAGCCAAAAAAGTTCAGAAATCATGACAAAAAATGCAAAAAATAATGTTAGGAGTCAAATATCTCTTAAACTATAAGAGGTAATGTAGTAGAGTAAGAATATTTTTTTATTAATTTTTTTAAGAAGTTTTCGAAAATGTAAAAATCTTTTGGAAATTGGCGAAAGTTATATGCACACTAGAGCGTCTCGACTTATATGGGGAAAAAATAAAGTTCGCCGTACACCATCGAATATAAAGCATTGCTAGAAGGTAGTTTCGAAAAAAATTTTTTAATTTTTTTCGTTGCACATTGGGGTCGCCAAAATACATTTTTCTTTATATCTTCGCCATTTATAGCCGGATCTCAAAGTGTGATATATCGATGTTTTTGTTTTGAGGAGGCCAACATTTTTCTTTAATAGTCATTATTCTCAGGTATCCGGTTCTAGTATTTATCTATCAGACCCCTGTTCCTACCACCCTAATGTACCACCCTAATATCAGAAAATTAAAGCTCTTAAAAAATCGTTAAACTTCTACTAAGGAAGTTTTTCGATTTTTCAAACCGATCTATTACAAACAAAGAATTTCTTATTTTGCCGCACATAGGGATCGCCAAAATACATTTTTCGTTATATCTTCGCCATTTACTGTCGGATCTTAAAGTGTAATATATCGATGTTTTTGTCTAACGAAGGCCAATATTTTGCGATATTAATCATTGACCTTAAATACATTCTTCTATATAGTACCTACCCAAGATATCTTAACTCATACAACAAAAATTATAAAAATTTTAAATCTTTTAAAAACATTGGCCTTCGTTAGACAAAAACATCGATATATTACACTTTAAGATCCGACAGTAAATGGCGAAGATATATTTTTGCCGATCCCTATGTGCGGCAAAATAAGAAATTCCTTGTTTGTAATAGTTTGGTTTGAAAAATCGAAAAACTTCCTTAGTAAAAGTTTAACGATTTTTTAAGAGCTTTAATTTTCTGATATTAGGGTGGTACATTAGGGTGGTAGGAACAGGGGTCTGATAGATAAATACTAGAACCGGATACCTGAGAATAGTGACTATTAAAAATGTTGGCCTCCTCGAGACAAAAACATCGATATATCACACTTCGAGATCCGGCTATAAATGGCGAAGATATAACGAAAAATGTATTTTGGCGACCCCAATGTGCAACGAAAAAAATTAAAAATTTTTTTTTTCGAAACTACCTCATAGCAATGCTTTATATTCGATGGTGTACGGCGAACTTTATTTTTTCGAGACGCCCTAATGCACACAAAGGTTTTACTGTTTGACTAATATTTTATCTTTTATTTGGTTCGAATTTTTTGGAAAAATAAGCTAAAATTATCTCAAAAAACATATCTGAAATCGATCGATTTGAAAACGATTGTTTTCCATCACATACCAGATAGTATTTTTTCTGTAGGACTCGCTTAACCCTGCTGTTATGTTAGAAAAAAAAACATATGTTATGTTCGGATCATATTTTGACCCCAATTTTTTTTTAAATTCAAATTTGTACATTTCAAAAATATTGTGACGAATTTCAAGCTTATCCGTCCCATTGTGCAAAGTTCATTGCTTATAATTCTTCCCCTCGTTTTCTAGATGTTTCTGTTGGTGTTGTTGTTATTCTGTTATTATTCTGCAGAGCAACATGTTTCTCTTATGTACAGTAAAGAGCATAGCAACATGTTTCTCTTTTATCTACATTCTCTCTCTCTCTCTCTCTGTTACTGTTAACTTCAGATAACCTGTTTGTACAACGTATGTGTGAGTGTGTTCTTGATCATGTGAGAATGTAGTGGAACACACATGAACTTTCGTAAGCCATATTGTTAGTGTAATCAACTACAGCTGCTCTTTGTTTACGTCTGCAGAAATTGCTAGAATCTCTCTTCTCTACTATATAAGGCCGATGGGCGAGTATTGTAGGAACAGTTTTATTTCAAACGCGTATAAGAGAAACAGTGTGACTAAGAATATTTGTAAAACAGTTTTGTGAAGTTTGTTTACAGTTTTTGTGAAAGTGTGTCTAAGTGATTCTAAAGTTAATAAAACGTTTACTTTGAAAAACTACCTAAAGTGTTTTAATAAATTTGGTTACGGTTGTTTGCAAAAAGAATTCCTTCCACGTTTTTTAAAGGAAAAACGTAACAATATTTTAAATCTTGTGATCAATGCAATATGTCGACTTTAGAGTGATTATGTGTCGGTGTGATGGAAAAACAGGTTTTTTGAAAGTTATGCACTCAGTAAATACGCATTGGGTCATCAAAAGACCCCTTACGTATTAGCAGGGTTAAATTAGTCTAACAAACATAGTTGTAATTGATCAAAATCTCTTTCTATTCTGTACTTTACTTTTGGAACGCCATCAGTAAAGGGTATTTAAGGTTCGACATAGCGAATATATAGGGTTTGCAGTTCGGTTTTAACTGAAACCTCGGTTTTTTATGCCTCAAAACCGAAAACCGTAGAAAAAACCGCGGTTTTAGCTATTTATTTTTCATAATTTTTTGTTGGTATTATTCAGAAATAACATTAGCTTATCATAAATTTGCACGTAATTTGTCTATTTAATGAAGCGGAAGAATGAAACAGGCAAAAGGTGGAAGACGGTATATGAACGTAAATATTCACAATTCTCATGGTAAATTTTATAACCTGGGCCGTATTTTAGGAACGTGTAATTTCAAGCAAACGCAAGGAACCATTTGACAAAGGCTAATAGAGTTTAATATTTCACTTGATACAAACATCGTAGCATGTATTATAGATGGAGCAGCAGCCAATATCAAATTTGTATCTGAAAATCAATTTTGAAAACGGCGACGTGGAACTTTGACTCATTTAAAACCGATTGCCCATATACATTTGAACCTAGAGGCTGTAAGGAAAACTGTTCGGTATTTCAAAAATTCGTCAGTTCGTTATAATACTTTACAGACAAGCGTTAAAAAGCATCATAATCGCGAATTAAGTTTACTCTTAGATTTCTGCTTCTAAAACAAAGTATTCATGAGAGTTTAGAAATGCTGTCGACCTTAGATTTGCTTCATTCTATCGACTTTGAAATTGTAAATTCTTTAAAATCGTTGCTATTTGTAAAAATTACTATTCAAGCAATTTGTCGCTCGGATGCAAATATTATTCACGCTAAAGGCGCCCTGCAATTTCTCCAAAAGAAACAAGACTTATTTAAGAAATCCCTCATATTTAAAAAACCTGAATTATTTTCCTGAATTTTAGTATTAAATTATAATATGTTTTAATGAATTTATCTAAATGTTCCTACAAATTTAAACTGAAATAGTTTTATTAAAAAAACCGAAAACCGAACCGAAACCGGCCGGTTTTGGGTGTTTTAAGACCGAAACCGCGGTTTCTCATTTTCACGGTTTTTTGCAAACCCTAGCGAATATAGCACTCTTACTTGTTTTTGCTGGATTTTAATCACTTCTCCAAAACTTTAGTATGTTAAATTCAAAAATTGAAAATATTTGAGGTGACAAAAAAATCTGATAACAAAGACGTACACCAGATTATATAAATCGAACTAGGCTCCTAGGCTAATTGTGATAAGCATTAACCCATTTTTTCTTAGCACAATGGGAAGGAATATTTATTTATTTTAAATTGCACTAAAAAGCAGTGTTGCCACTTCAGGTGTAATTACACATATCATGTGTAATTTTTATTTTCATGTGTAGCCGATGTGTAATTGGCTGCATGTGTAATTCATGTGTAATTTCAATTTTTGTCATTTTTGAGTACTAACAGTTTTCAAAACTCTCATTTTAAAAAATAAATTTTTGTGCGTCCCATTCGAAATCGAAATAATGCATATAATGCAAACTTTTTATTCTAACTACATAAAAATGTATGTTTTAAAATCCCAGTGCTAATGGGAAATCAACCATTCAGATTAAAATATATATGTTTATTAAAGAATACGATATATTGGTATTGCTGCTCATGAATCTTTGACCACAATCTCTAATTCGGGAAAAAAATTATACTTCATGATTTTCGACAATTTTATATTTGTCAAATTAAAACAATATTTAATTTAAGTGACGATATTTATTCAATTGCGGATATTGTTGATCCCAAAATTGCCCAAACTTTTCAACTTCAATTATTATATGTGACCTTTTCTGAGAAAAAGAACGGGTTTAGAGTTAGCAGTGGATCCTGATACCTAAAAGGGTTTAGAATAAGATGAAATAAGTTAGATTTCTAATAAAAATTTATTTGCCGTAAAAACGTACAAAACGAACTTGGGAATATATATATATATATATGTTTAATAATTCTTCAATGTCGATTTGCAAACTCTTGACATGCACTTTTCGATTTTGAAACTTTTGGGCTTTGGAGCCAGAAGATTATTGGATAAAAGTTTTTGATTTAAAGAATTCCTTGGAGATAGATTGTTTCCTACTTTCCAAAAATTTATTAATGGTGGACCAATTTTTGAACCAACACAAAAAAATGTTAAACAAATCATTTTTTTTAATTTTTAACAAAAAAAAAATAATAATAATAATTAAATTAAATTCAAAACATGTTATTTTGCCAAAAAAAATCATGTGTAATTCCTAATTTCATGTGTAATTTTGGCACGACCCATGTGGAATTTAACATTTGGTTGGTGGCAACACTGCTAAAAAGTTAACTTATACTCAAATTCTTTCGGACAAAGACCATATGCTCGGTATAGTGCAATGAAGCAAAGTCTCTGTTGGGAACCGAATCCCTTGCAAGTAGTCTAGTACACAAAAGGGAAGGAGTATATACTTTTTAAATGAATTGAGTTAATGAAGTCAGTTTTATTTCTTAAAGGCAAAACAATTTTATTTTAAATTTGCCCTTTTGTGCTTCAAACTACATAGATTGAAACTTTACCGATCAACTAAATTAAGTAGTAATTAATTTATACCAAAATTTCTTTTATTGTTAGTAAAATTATTTATAGTTATAGTCCATCGTTAATTCTCCATGAAGTAGTTCGAATAAAGGCAATCAATAATGATTAACACATTATTTCTGATGATTGCCTTTATTTGGGTTAAATAAATATGTACGTAGTACGAGTAGAAAAATATAGGTATTCATTTGCCGCAAGCACGAGCTATCAATTGCTTGAAAATTAGTAATAGTCGAATAATTATATTGAAAAAAATGCCAAAAGAAAGAAAATTTAATTCCGGGTTGTGAACAAGATTTACATAAAAAGGAGATGTCGCTTCAGAAACACACTTTAATTTGAACTTTTAATATGAAATTTTTATTTATGAATGATGTTCATAAGGATACACCCCAAAAACAATGCACCGTGACCAAAAAATTAAAAGTTAATTTAAAGCATTACAAAAGGGATAGGACAAAAACCCAATTTTTCACCAAAGTTATAAAAAAAGCACGTGAATTGTTATATATTTATTAGCAGTTTTTATAAACAGAACTATAACTATTATTGTTTCGATGGGTAGTCATTAACCCTATTATTACCAGGGTAAAATGTAAAATTTTTAAAATATTAAATTTTTTCAATAAAGGTACTAAAAACTACATGTTTTAATACCCTTCACCAATAGGTGAAAGGGTATTATAAGTTTGTCATTCAGTTTTTAATTTTTTCATTATTCGTCTTAGACCCCATAAAAATTATACCGATCGACCCAGAATCGCCAGGAGATTCGATTTAGCCATGTCCGTCTGTCTGTCTGTTGAAATCAAGTTTATGGAGCTCCTGGAGGGTGTAGCGAGATAAATTGTATATATTTCATCAAAATCGGTCTATAAACACCGGAGATATCGGCAAAATACTAAAATTCGATGGGTACAAATTGACGAATTTTAAAAATTTTTTTTTAAAATTTACATATTTTTAAAATTTTTTTTTAAATTGTCATCGAATTTTGAATTTTGGCGATATCTCTGGCGTT
Source organism: Stomorhina lunata (assembly GCA_933228675.1). NCBI lineage: Eukaryota > Metazoa > Arthropoda > Insecta > Diptera > Rhiniidae > Stomorhina > Stomorhina lunata. The sequence goes on along the minus strand of OW121744.1, from coordinate 84,469,943 downwards.
TATGGACCGATTTTGATGAAATTTAATAGCGTGCTGCGTTGAAGTATTTTTTTTTAATGCTGTTTTTAAAAAAAAAATTTTAAAATAGCCAAATTGCGTGCATCGATATATGTTGCTTTGGCGATATCTGAGTTGTTGATATACCGATTACAATGAAATTCAACAGTGCTCTGCGTTGAATGATTTCCTAAAATTTGATATACAATTCAGAAAACTTCCCTAAAAAAAATGATTTTTTTTACAAAAAAATATTTTTTTTTACAAAAAATATTTGCGGGACATCGAATTTGGAGTTTTGGTTATATCTCAGATTATTATATACAGATTTTGATGATATTTAATATCGTTTTGCTTTAGTGGATTTCCTAAGATCTGACATATTAACACAACTTGTTATGTACAGAAAATTGCCCAAAGTACAAGCCTAAGAAATTTTGTTTACATTTTGTAAGTTTTTTTCGGCGATATCTCAGGTGTTTATGGACCTCTTTGCGGGAGGATTTCCTAAAATCTGATATATAAACTCCAGAATCGGCAGGAGAATCGATTTCGCGACGTCCGTCTGTCTGTTTGTCTGTCCGTCCGTCTGTCTACCTGCCTGTCCGTCCGTCCGTCTACCTGTCTGTCCTTTTTTCTGTTGTAGTCAAGTTTTGTCGATATCTCAGGTGCTTATTTTGATGAAATTTAATAGCGAACTTCGCAGAGAATTATCTAAATTCTGATCCATTCGGTAATTTGTGGTAGATATATTTTAGTGTTTAAGGGATATTTCAGGTGTTTTGATCGACAATGATGAACTTCAGGGTGGGACGATATCCTAAAATTTTGTGTGAAATGCATATGGGTATACCTCCTAGGAGCTCCACAAATCTGATTTTAGCAGATTCGATAACATTCGAGAATGTATTATATATCAAATTATAGGTAATCTTCCTAGGAAGTACAAACATGCAGCTAAGTACATGATATCCGTTCAAAACCTACATATATATGTATGTATCTCACATATCAACGAAAATTAAAGTTTTTTAATTGCAATTGGGAGAAATCCGTTCACATTTGACAATTGCTCCCGTATAACTTCGCCTAAGGCAATTTCTTAGTAGCTAATAAATCTTATATTCTTAAACGAGCAATAATTGTATGTATTTATATATATATATAGAATGACTATCTCGAAAACGGCTCTAACGATTTTGATAAAATTTGGACAGTGCTTATCTTTTTTGATGTATAGGTCGAAGAAGAAGGGACTTTTGGAACCTTTGCCTCTAAGAGGGTAAAAAGGGGAAAAAATCGAAAACGATATATCTCCTTAAGTAATAGGTATAGAAACATAATTTAAATTACATTTTAAACAGCTATGAAAATAAACGGACAGGTGTTTGGTACTATTTTGAAACTATGTCCGATAAGGGGTAAAAAAGGGTGAAAATAGTTTTTTTGGTACCTTTTTAACCCACTCTTATATTTTAAACTAAGGAATATAGAAAGAAACTTTGTACTGCAATCAATAGATGTGAAAGAAATATTGAACACGTATTTGGTACTTTTTTGATTTCGTGGCCAAAATGTGTAAAAAAGGGATAAACTGATAACTTAACATCTACAAAAGTAATATGAATAGGAAAATTATGTTAACTGCTTTCTATATGGAACTTTTTGAAATTAGGGGATAAAAAGGGGAAAAAATTAGTAATGTTATAACTTTAAAACAAATGAATGTTTGTCTGTATGCATGTTCTTTATAGAATAGTAAACTGTGAATTTGATCATGTTATGCTCTCTAGCAAAGATGTTGCTGATAAGCCGGCGGAGGTTTTTAATTTGGTAAACCGAATTTCCGACAGGTGGCGCCACTGAAAATTACTAAAAATTAATTAAATCGTAAACTGTACATTTGATCATACTATGATCTTTTGCAAAGTTGTAGCGCATGAGCCGGCGAATGCTTTTTAATTGGTGTGAATAATTTCCGGTAGCGCTACTGAAGATTACTCAAAGTCAATTTAATCGTAAGCTGTACATATAATCATGCTATAATCTTTAGCAATGTTGTTGCACATGAGCCGACGAAGGTTTGGTATGAAGAAATTTCGACAGGTGGCTCCACTGAAATTTACTCAAAGTCAATATAATCGTAAACTGTACATTTAATCATGCTATGTTATTGCGTATAATCCGACGAAGGTTTATTAATTAAAATGACCAAAGTCCGACTCAAAGTGAATTAAATCGTAAACTGTGCATTTGATCATGTTATGATCATAAGCAAAGTTGTTACGCATAAGCAGATGAAGGTTTCTTAGTGGTATGAACGACTTCAGGTGGCGCCACTGAAAACTACTCAAAATGAATTAAATCGTAAACTGTGCATTTGATCAGATTATAATCTTTAGCAAAGTTGTTGCGCATGAGTCGACGGAGGTTTCTGTTGGTATGACCAATTTTCAAAATTATTTAAAATGAGTTAAACTGTAACTGTATAAAATAAAATATATAAAAACTTTAAAAATTGCCCCGAGCAAGGCTCGGTCAACCAGGTACTGACAAATTATAATAGATACGATGATGACATTTAGTATAAAGACGTTGTACAATATCGTTATTCAGGACGATAGCGCCAAAAATATACTTTCTAGAGGGACAACATTTGACAAAAGTATTTCTGATCTCTTGAAAAGTTCGGTATTGAAAATGGGCAAGCTCGGTTCACATTTAGTGAAATCTCCCATATAACCCCGACCGGAAATCACTTTAATGCTGATAAATTAAATCACATTATAATTGCACAAATAACTGGAGCAAAACTTTCCAAACATTCATCGGACAGATCGAAAGAACAATACATCCCAAATAATGGGTGTTTTTTTAGAGGTATAGAACTTCGAATTGAAATAAAACACAAGAAAATCGTTTTAATGTCCATCAATTTGGCTTTATTGGAAGGATAATTTTATGCCATTAATGTTTAAATATGATTTCGGGCATGTGGCCGCCGCGGCTTGCTCGAATAAAGCCAATCCTACAGGTCCAATTTTCAATTACTTTTTCGAGCATATGGGGCCGTATGTTGGCAATAACACCACGAATGTTGGCTTCCAAGTCCCCTAACGTTTCTGGTTTGTTGGCGTAGACGAGCGACTTCACATATCCCCAAAGAAAATAATCCAGTGGTGTCAAATCGCACGATCTTGGTGGCTAATTGACAGGTCCATTCCGCGAAATTATGTGCTCATCGAATGTTTCCTTCAATAAATCAATTGTGACGTGCGCTGTGTGGCATGTAGCGCCGTCTTGTTGGAACCACAACTCATCCACATTCATGCCATCCAATTGGGGAACAAAATAGTCGGTTATCATGGCTCTATACCGGTCTCCATTTATGGTAACTGACTCTCCAGCATTATTTCGGAAGAAGTATGGCCCAATGACTCCACCAGCCCATAGAGCACACCAAACAGTCAGTTTTTGTGGATTTAATGGCGTCTCAAGGGTCTCATGTAGATTCTCTTCACTCCAAATGCGGCAATTTTGCTTGTTGACGTAGCCATTCAACCAAAAATGAGCCTCATCACTGAACAAAATTTTGCGATGAAAATCAGCATCGAGATTAATCTCATTTTCGGCCCATACACCAAAATCACGACGCATTGCATGGTCTCGCGGCTTTAATTCTTGCACAAGCTGGATCTTGTAAGGTCGCAAGCCAAGATCTTTGCGCAAAATCTTCCATAAAGTTGATGGACAAAGCTCCAATTGCTGTGCACGGTGGCGAATCGATTCATTCGGGTCCTCTTCAACACTTTGCTCTACAGCGGCAATTGTTTCTTCGGTGCGCACTGTTCGACGTCGCTGCGGATGCGTATTATCACATAGAGTAAACGTAGTGCGAAAACGATCCATGGTTAACCGAATTAATTGCTCTGATGGACGATTATGTCGACCATAAAATGGACGGAGCTTGCGGTAAACTTCGCGAACTGAACCATTATTTTCGAAATAAATTTGCACGATTTGCAAGCGTTGTTCTTTTGTCAACCTGTTCATGATGAAATGGCAAACCAAACTAAATATTAATCACTTGACAGCTGACAAAATGGCCGCCAGTTAAAAAAGTGATGCCAACTTAAAGTTCTATACCTCAATAAAAAACACCCGATATAACAATTCACGTGATTTTTTTTATAACTTTGGTGGAAAATTAGGTTTTTGTCCAAATCCTTTGACTTTAAGTCGCGGGGTACGGCTAAGCCGTTAGAGATATCGATTTAATTCTTTCTTTGTACTAATCTGCAGAGTGTTTTTACTAACACTTTGGAATTTTTTATTTAGCTTTTTCGAATTCGTTTAACAAACTATTGAAAAACCCCAAAAAACAGTTTTGAAATCGGTATGAAAAAAATATTTTTTTTTCGTCCTATGCAAAAGTGACTTTACGTTAGCCCATTGCAACAAAAATGGATAATTATATATCTTGAGGTCTCAAAAAAGTAAAACCAGTCAAACTTTTTGAAATTTACTAAAAATAATAAATTTTTTTATTGCATATGGGCAAATCCTGCGTGACGGACGATAAATTTGTACGGATTTTGTTGTACTTAAATGTATCCCATTTTCGTTCTACACTAGATAGCTTTGCACAGATTTCCGATAATATTAGCCCATCGATTGTGCTATCGAATGGCGTTTGTTAATTTTCACACTTCTTATGGAGGAAAAAGATATTCACTTTTAAAGTGCTGTAACGGACGCTACAAAAATGAAAGTGACTTTTTTTCAACACGTGTTTCTGTAATTTTCATCAAATCGGTCATAGTAATAAAAAAAATTGTAAATACATTAAAGATAGAGGAAAATCAGAGGATTTTAAAACAAATTTTATAGAATATATTTTAAAGTTTTCGGTTTCCCCAAAAATCCATAAATGAACTGTTGCGGACGCTACGAGACGGATGATACAGTTTTTATTTGTATGTTTTTTATTAGGAAAAAATTCATATTTCATATTTTTTTAAGGATTCGATAACCAGTGAAAATAATGGTTCTATTTGTTACCGAATTTTATCTACTTCCTTTTCATGTTCGCGGTTAAAATGCGATTTTTGGGCACAATTTAATATATCAAAAAAAGGCTATATAAATATATTTATTTAAAGTTTTACACTTTTTATATTTTATTTTTCGTCCCAAGAATGCTGAGGCTAGATGTTAGAGTGTCCCAAAAATAAAAAAAAGTAAAATTTCAAAAGCATCAAATTTGCCCCACTGTATATTTTTTCAACACCTAATATCTTAAATTTAATCTGTGGATATAGACAGTGTTATTGCTTTATGAATAAGACAGATATGTGTTCGTAAATATTGTATTTAATAAATAATATTTTGTAAAAAATATATACTGTGACGGACGCTAAACACTTTCTTTTACATATTATTCAGTAAAATGCTATATTAACATCTATATATTTTTAGCCTAATGTAAAGCATACTATAAGTTATCTTTACGAACCAAGTTCAATTGGAGAAAAAAGATAAATTTCACTAGTCAAATTAAAAAAACCTTTATTTCTGTGACGGACGCTACACACGATGAGCCCTTTTTTACTTAACGTTATTAATATCACACCAATTACTATTGATGGGGTCTTTTACATCAAATTGTATAAAATTAAGCAGACTTTGAGCCCCTACTAAAACTTGATACCTAAGTGGATGTTTTTGTGATTTTTATGAACTTTTAAAAAAACCTATTATTTAAAAAAATTTATAAAAATTCGAGATGGGTGCAAATAAACACCTTCCATTCACGAAGAGACCAATCAAAAATTGTATACATTATCAGGGGTGTCATAGAAACCAATTTCATTGGTATTGGTTTTGAAAACGACAAAAAAATTAAATTGGTGTCATGATTTCCAATATTAATGTTCGAGCTACATTTTCTATTGGTTTTATGTGTCACAGAAAATAATATTATTGGTTTAGTATTGGAAATAAACCAAGCAACTTACAGTTAACAGATTTCATTTCAAAATTGGTCTATCAATTTAAAACTGGTGCCTTTTTTCGATTTAAAGATCCATTAAGAACAAATTTTTGTAAATTTGGCCCTGTGGGGGATAAAAAAGGGAAAATTCAATAACGATATAATTCCCAAACTAAAAACAATAGAACCAAAATTGAAATCGAGTTTGGATCAGTTACAAAAATAATAAAAAATAACAGTACAAGTGGTAAGTACTTTTCGAAAAACGGGGAGAAAAAGAGAAAAAATATTTTTGGTACTTTTTAGCTTTAACTTTCAAATAAAAAGAGATGGGTGAAAAGTTTACATAGCATTTTTATCATGTAATAAGATAAAAACAAGTTTTGGTACTTTTTGTCTTTTGTCTTTGGAATCAATGAACCGTATCGACAAACATAAAAAATATCAAAAATGGGGAAAATTGTAAGGCTGAATATTCTTTGTGTGGAGGTACCAGTCCGCAATTCGGTCATTTCATGATGTTGGGGTATACAAGCTTCATTTGTCCAAATAGCAGCGTTTTCTTTATACCTATACCACAAACATCGCAAAAAACTGAAAGTTTTTCTTCAAATAATTTTCTTTAATAAGTTACCCAGTAAAACTTTTCATTACCAAATAATGAGTTAAACAGTTAAACTATTGAACACGAACTACTTACTCATTCGCTGTTTAAGTCATTACATTAACATGAGGATGTCATTGGAGGCAAGTACTTACCAATTGCAGAAAAGTAAGCAATTTGAAAGCAACAACAACAACAGCAACAACTTTTTTGTTGTTGTTTTATTAAAAACATATATTTTTAAACGAAATACAAAATTTTTTTTATGATCCCATGGGGGCTCGAACCCAGACCCTCCGACTGCTAGGCAGAGACTCTTCCACTGAGCTACTTCATATGTTGAAAACTTAGCAGCTTATAATTAATATAAACAATTTTTATTTTTAGATCCAAAATCATGTGAAAATAACTTTGTTTTTCCCTGCTTTTTTTGCTTTGTTGTAATTTTTGGAAAAATATTTTTATACGATTTTTTGTAATTATTTTAAAACTTTTTTAAAATTATTTTAAAACTTAAACAATTTAAATCTTCTTTTTTGTATAAGTTTTTACATAAGATTGACTCTTACTTACTTAAATGTTACAACCTGTTAAGGTCAAAGTCCGAGCATATTTTAGAATTCCATGGATTTCGATCTTGTGCGAATATTCTCCAATTTTATAGCCCAAGCTTTGAAAAATGTTCCTCTACTTGGTCTTTCTATCGAAGTTTCGGACATCCTCCTCTAACATTAGGTAGTGGGACATTTCAATTCTAATTTTATCCTCTTCATTGTATTTTTTTTTTCAAGAGAGGGTTACTAGCCCGTAATCCTAACCTATTTTTATCGATCTTATGAGACAACTCTCGGAACATGTTAACTCACAATATTAATGGGTGTTAAACTAGCTCCCCGGGTGATACCATGAGGAGGTGTGTGTCCACAGTTGAGATGAAGGATGACCCAGATAAGTTGGGCTTACCAAGTTAAGACCAATTAGAATCGTGTTTGGTATTCAACATCCCCTACATAATCAAAATTGACTTATGATGGTATTTTTTCATTAACGTGAGTTAGTTTTACAAATTTTTTTCACAGAAGATAATATTTAAGTTCTTAAAATTCAAAAATCATTTAAAAAAAACTCTTTTAATAAAAAAAAAACTAAAAAAAATTGTTGCCCTTGGTGGGATTTGAACCGGGGCCATTCAGTTTAAATTGCCATCTTAATTACAAATAAGTACTTCTGTAATAACTTATTATTTATTCGGATGGTATGTTGTAGTCGTTACAAGGTAACCAGTTATTTAATTAATTAATCAGAGTACTTGCCATTACCAAAGTTTTGCTGGGTTTTATTTGATTTTTGATGTTTCAAAAAAATTTCAAATGAAATAATAAAAAAATTGATTCGAACATTTTGTTTGATTTAAAACCAATAATAACAAAACCGACTTGGTTTCATGACACCAAATATAACCAGTATTGGTTTTCAAAACCGACAAATTTAAAAACTGACTTGGTTTCTATGACACCCCTGTACATATTCTTAAGGTTCAATATATGGCAAATTTTTCAATTAACAAAAAAAATGTCATTTTGACAGTTTTAAAATTTTGTCCTTGGTTTAATGTTTTTCGGATTTGCCCATATATCGGTAATTTATTATAGTAAATCATCGGCCTGTTTTTATTATATTTTTATTTCTTTTTTCATTGTAAATATTTGCACAATTTTTTTGTTTACATTAAAATTATATATAATCGCGTGTCGTTTTATTTTTACTAATATTTATATCCTTTTTTCATATTTTTTGTTATTCTATTGATTTTTCTTTATATTTTCTGTTGTTTTCGTTTTTCTAGAGTTTTTTTTTTCCTACCACATGTTGATTTAAGTTTTCGAATATTATTACATACGATTTGCAAAATGCGGAATAACCGTTGATGGAAATAATTAAATAAAGTAAAATATACTGTAAAAATATTGTATTACATCAAAATGACTTGTATTTTGAAAAAATAATAAAATAAAACATTGTCACAATATCTACCTTTACAAATGAGAACACGTTACGTTTTATTGAAAAATTGTCCTGATTTGATGAGGATATAACAGAAAAGTTTATATAAACTAAAGTTAACACTTGCGACATTTTACAGCTGTAAATTGATTTAAATTATTTACGTTAAAATACCTTCTGATACACATTGTAACTATTTGCTGAATTTATTTGCGATTTTGAAGAAACCTAAAATTTTAACATTTTCTTGAGATTTTTGAATATTTAAGCAATTTTTGACAGCGGTTCTGCTATCGCAGTCAAAATATGAATTGATTATTTTAAAATTTAACATGTAGATACAAGTTTACAGGAAACTTATGACACAGTTTATATCCTGACATACATAACACAGCACAACAAAATAAAAAAAATTTCATGTGCTCTTAAAACCACTATACAATTTTGATGTATCGGGTGTTTTTTATTGAGGTATAGAACTTTAAGTTGGCATCACTTTTTTAACTGGCGGCCATTTTGTCAGCTGTCAAGTGATTAATATTTAGTTTGGTTTGCCATTTCATCATGAACAGGTTGACAAAAGAACAACGCTTGCAAATCGTGCAAATTTATTTCGAAAATAATGGTTCAGTTCGCGAAGTTTACCGCAAGCTCCGTCCATTTTATGGTCGACATAATCGTCCATCAGAGCAATTAATTCGGTTAACCATGGATCGTTTTCGCACTACGTTTACTCTATGTGATAATACGCATCCGCAGCGACGTCGAACAGTGCGCACCGAAGAAACAATTGCCGCTGTAGAGCAAAGTGTTGAAGAGGACCCGAATGAATCGATTCGCCACCGTGCACAGCAATTGGAGCTTTGTCCATCAACTTTATGGAAGATTTTGCGCAAAGATCTTGGCTTGCGACCTCACAAGATCCAGCTTGTGCAAGAATTAAAGCCGCGAGACCATGCAATGCGTCGTGATTTTGGTGTATGGGCCGAAAATGAGATTGATCTCGATGCTGATTTTCATCGCTAAATTTTGTTCAGTGATGAGGCTCATTTTTTGTTGAATGGCTACGTCAACAAGCAAAATTGCCGCATTTGGAGTGAAGAGAATCCACATGAGACCCTTGAGACCCTTCCACAAAAACTGACTGTTTGGTGTGCTCTATGGGCTGGTGGAGTCATTGGGCCATACTTCTTCCGAAATAATGCTGGAGAGTCAGTTACCATAAATGGAGACCGGTATAGAGCCATGATAACCGACTATTTTGTTCCCCAATTGGATGGCATGAATGTGGATGAGTTGTGGTTCCAACAAGACGGCGCTACATGCCACACAGCGCACGTCACAATTGATTTATTGAAGGAAACATTCGATGAGCGCATAATTTCGCGGAATGGACCTGTCAATTGGCCACCAAGATCGTGCGATTTGACACCACTGGATTATTTTCTTTGGGGATATGTGAAGTCGCTCGTCTACGCTAACAAACCAGAAACGTTAGGGGACTTGGAAGCCAACATTAGTGGCGTTATTGCCAACATACGGCCCCATATGCTCGAAAAAGTAGTTGAAAATTGGACCTGTAGAATTGGCTTTATTCGAGCCAGCCGTGGCGGCCACATGCCCGAAATCATATTTAAACATTAATGGCATAAAATTATCCTTCCAATAAAGCCAAATTGATGGACATTAAAACGATTTTCTTGTGTTTTATTTCAATTCGAAGTTCTATACCTCTAAAAAAACACCCATTACCATGACTAACTTTGTACAAAAATGGTAAAATTTTTAAATTCTATGGCAAGATTTTTTTTTTTTAATTTTTTTTTAAATTGCAATTTTTTTTAGACGTTTCTTCAAATAATTAATGATAACTCAAAAACTACTAGTCCGATATTATTAAAATAAAATCAGAAAAATTAAGATTTATATAGTCTTTAATTCGTCTATATATCTCGTTTCAATCTGATCAATAGTATCGGAGTTATAATAAAAAACTTAAGAAAAAAATATATTTTTTACGTAAAAATGGCAAAAATTTTCATTTTAAAAAAATCATGAAAAATCGAAAACGGCAAAAAATTTTCAGATTTATTATTTTATCGCATAGCGACATATAATAGCAACAAAATGAGATATCGACCATAAAAATCCATTGATATTTTTCGAATTTATTCACAATTTAGTGAATTCGCTCATTTGCACAAAATTTTAGTTTTTTGCTTGATATACGCATTATAGCGGGTTTTCATATGTATGAAAAAAATAAATTTTCCAATTTTAAGAGGTGCATGTCGGATTATTGTGAGATTTGGTGAGAAACTTCCACCTACAAAATTTTAGTCGAATTGGACCACGTTAACACGTAGCGCATAGGCCCCAAATCTGAAAAAAAACATTTAAATCGAAAAAAATTGACAAATTTTCAGTTTTTGCAAAATTAAAGCTATTTATTCCCCCTTTTGCAAAAAAGTGGATTCTAGTTCTTAGTGCAAAGGCAATGATTTTTCCAATAAGCTACATGCCTTTAAAATCGGTTAAAGAGTTTTCGAGTTATTACAATTTTCACTGGCCATTACATGTCATTGAGGACTTGCCGAAGACAATTTACAAAAACATTTTACTTAGTTTAAATTTTTTTATTTTTTTCTTTTTTAACTTACATTATACATGTCAACAATAAAATATAAAATTTCGCTAAAATTGACGGATACCTTCCTATTACACAACGCAACAAAATAAAAAAATTCGATGCTTTTGAAACCACTATACAATATCCAGGTACTGCCAAAGTGTTTTGGATGAATGAGAAATGTATGGCAAAACAAGTACGCGAAATACTGTTTTGGGCAAAAACACGTATTTCTGTGGGACACGTGTTACTGTGGAAATACAGTATTGAAGGCTGAGAGCAGGAATATTTGACGGCCCACAAATTCGCAAATTGGTGAAAGATACCGATTTTCTCAGTTCAATGTCAGAAATTGAGAAAAATGCATGGGGTTCGTTTGTATAGGTTATTCAATATTTCTTAGGAAATAACAAGGATGACGATTATGTTGCGCACGTTGAAGACTCACTTCCAGAGCATCAAGTTACATTACCTTCACAGTCACTTAGATCGTTTTCCTGAAAATCTAGGAGACTTAAGTGAGGAACTGGGCGAACGATTTCACCAAGATATTCGGACAATGGAGGAAAGATACCAGAGTCGCTGGGATGCACACATGATGGCAGATTTTTACCAGAGTATTCAGAGCAACATTTCGTTATTCAATAATAGAAAATGTCATAAAAGAAAATTCCAAAATTTGTAGTTTATAATATTTATTTATTTCCTTATTTTATATGTTGTAATAAATTTAAAAAATAAAATATAAAATAAAATACATGAATAAAACAATGAAATACATTTTTGATCTATTCCAACGATTTGACACATTTTTTGGTCAATTGCCTTCGGCAAGTCCTCAAGGGCATGTAACAGCCAGTGCAAATTGTAGTAACTCGAAAACTGTTTAACTGATTTTAATAATATGTAGCTTATTGGAAATCTCATTGTGTTTGCCCTAAGGACCAGAATCCACTTTTTTGCAAAAGGGGGAATAAATAGCTTTAATTTTGCAAAAACTGAAAATTTGTCAATTTTTTTTCGATTTAAACGCAATTTTTCAGATTTGGGGCCTATGCGCTACGTGTTAACGTTGTCCAATTCGACTAAAATTTTAATAATATGTAGCTTATTGGAAATCTCATTGTGTTTGCCCTAAGAACCAGAATCCACTTTTTTGCAAAAGGAGGAATAAATAGCTTTAATTTTGCAAAAACTGAAAATTTGTCAATTTTTTTTCGATTTAAACGCAATTTTTCAGATTTGGGGCCTATGCGCTACGTGTTAACGTTGTCCAATTCGACTAAAATTTTAATAATATGTAGCTTATTGGAAATCTCATTGTGTTTGCCCTAAGGACCAGAATCCACTTTTTTGCAAAAGGAGGAATAAATAGCTTTAATTTTGCAAAAACTGAAAATTTGTCAATTTTTTTTCGATTTAAACGCTATTTTTCAGATTTGGGGCCTATGCGCTACGTGTTAACGTTGTCCAATTCGACTAAAATTTTAATAATATGTAGCTTATTGGAAATCTCATTGTGTTTGCCCTAAGGACCAGAATCCACTTTTTTGCAAAAGGAGGAATAAATAGCTTTAATTTTGCAAAAACTGAAAATTTGTCAATTTTTTTTCGATTTAAACGCTATTTTTCAGATTTGGGGCCTATGCGCTACGTGTTAACGTTGTCCAATTCGACTAAAATTTTAATAATATGTAGCTTATTGGAAATCTCATTGTGTTTGCCCTAAGGACCAGAATCCACTTTTTTGCAAAAGGGGGAATAAATAGCTTTAATTTTGCAAAAACTGAAAATTTGTCAATTTTTTTTCGATTTAAACGCAATTTTTCAGATTTGGGGCCTATGCGCTACGTGTTAACGTTGCCCAATTCGACTAAAATTTTAATAATATGTAGCTTATTGGAAATCTCATTGTGTTTGCCCTAAGGACCAGAATCCACTTTTTTGCAAAAGGAGGAATAAATAGCTTTAATTTTGCAAAAACTGAAAATTTGTCAATTTTTTTTCGATTTAAACGCTATTTTTCAGATTTGGGGCCTATGCGCTACGTGTTAACGTTGTCCAATTCGACTAAAATTTTAATAATATGTAGCTTATTGGAAATCTCATTGTGTTTGCCCTAAGGACCAGAATCCACTTTTTTGCAAAAGGGGGAATAAATAGCTTTAATTTTGCAAAAACTGAAAATTTGTCAATTTTTTTTTTTCGATTTAAACGCTATTTTTCAGATTTGGGGCCTATGCGCTACGTGTTAACGTTGTCCAATTCGACTAAAATTTTGTGGGTGGAAGTTTTTCACCAAATCTCACAATAATCCGACATGCACCCCTTGAAATTGGAAAATTTATTTTTTTCATACATTTGAAAACCCGCTATAATGCGTTTATCAAGCAAAAAACTAAAATTTTGTGAAAATGAGCGAATTCACTAAATTGTGAATAAATTCGAAAAAAATCAATAGATTTTTATGGTCGATATCTCCTTTTGTTGCTATTATATGTCGCTATGCGATAAAATAATAAGTCTGAAAGTTTTTTGCCGTTTTCGATTTTTCATGATTTTTTTAAAACGAAATTTTTTGCCATTTTTACGTAAAAAATATTTTTTTTTCTTAAGTTTTTTATTATAACTCCGATACTATTGATCCGATTGAAACGCAATATATAGACGAATTTAAGGCTATGTAAATCTTAATTTTTATGATTTTATTTTAATAATATCGGACTAGTAGTTTTTGAGTTATCATTAATTATTTGAAGAAACGTCTAAAAAAATTGCAATTTAAAAAAAAAAAATTTTTAAATCTTGCCATAGAATTTAAAAATTTTACCATTTTTGTACAAAGGTAGTCATGATACATCAAAATTGTATAGTGGTTTTAAGAGCACATGAAATTTTTTTTATTTTGTTGTGCTGTGTTATTTTAAAATTTAAAGGTAGAAACACAATTGGGACGAATGACTAATTTCGTCCAGCACGACGAATTCGGTTTTAAAAATTCGTCTTGTATATTCGTCCATTGAACACATTTGGGACGAATAAACGTTGCTGACGCCATTTTTGTTTATTTTTCATTAGCACAAATTACACACACTTTCGTACATATCGCGCACTCACAACATTTGCAATTTTTTTTTATTTTATTCTTTAATTTTTTCACAAAAAGAAAATATTTAATTAATTTTATTTTAAATAATTTTTTGTTTTGTTTACAATTTATAAGGTGACCATATTTTACAAAAACACATATAATTTCTAATATTTTAGAACAGAAATAGAAATACAACCACTCTAAACCAGTTTAATCGTCGTTCGTCTGCGTATGAAATAGAAATAAACCTATCGCACTATTCGATACGCACAACGAATTTTGTCGTACGCATCTATTGTGAGCACTTTCATATAAACCCATATGTTCTATTTCTAACGACGAATATTCGTTCCGAAAAATTGGTCGTTCGTTCCAATTGTGTTTCATACTTAACATGTAGATACAAGTTTACAGGAAACTTATGTCACAGTTTATATCCTGGCATATATAATTTTTAGTTAGCCCTAACCTTCACCAGAAACGTGTTTAAATTTGGCTAATGTCGAGCTATTAGTTTGCAAGATATAGCACTTTGTGCCTCTCAAGCACTCAATCAACTAAAACATGAACTAAATTATGATTCTGAGCAGTTTTTGGAGCTGTTAAATCGTAATAAATCTGAATTTGTGCTTCTATATGTGACATGGCACCAACATTTTACACCGGAGTACAGTCGGGCGAACTACACATAATACATCGAACCTAAAACTTAACAAGTAAGAGTATTATATTCAGCTGTGCCGAATCTTGTATACACACCATCAAGTTGTATTAAATTAAGAAGTATATCTCATATATCTACGAGGGTGCAGCTAATTCAAAATGTGGACCAAATGTTGTCCCAGTAAGAAAAAAAGGGTTATTCTCAAATTGAGTATGATTTGAAAATAAATCTTTTTTCAAAGGTCAAACGTTTGGTACTGATTTGATAATAATAGCGTTCTCAACAAAAAGGGGACCTTATTCTCAAATTGTGAAATGTCTTTATTCTCAAATCATTATCAAACCTCATTCTCAAAGGTTTTTCAAATGTGGATATCATCTACATGTGGAACATAAATAAAATGGCGTTGTATTTTTGATATTTTTGAGTTTGTTTATTATTTTTTTTTTTGAAAACGGTGCATCACATTTGAATTCTTTTGCTTAAAATATAATTTTTTTATTGTTAGGTAAAAAAAAAATTAAAAAAAAACAAAGAAAATTTACTTATGCATATGAATATTATTGAATTTTTAATCTTGACATTTTTATACCCTTCACCAATAGGTGAAAGGGTATTATAAGTTTGTGATTCCGTTTGTAATTTTTTTATTAGTGATCGTAGACCCCATAAAAATTATACCGATCGACTCAGAATCGGGAGGAGAATCGATTAAGCGATGTCCGTCTGTCTGTCTGTCTGTCTGTCTGTCCGTCCGTCTGTCTGTCTGTCTGTTGAAATCAAGTTTCTGAAGCCCCTGGAGGGTGGACTTACATAAATTATATACCAGATTTTAGGAAATTCTCCCGCAATGAACGCTATTAAATTTCATTAAAATCGGTTTATAAACACCGAAAATATCGAAAAAATACCAAAAATTAGACGAAAATTTTAAAATTTTTGATTGAAACACACTTTTAAATAATAAGAGAAACAAGGTACTCCTGGTGTACATGTGATAATATATTATATATCAGATTGTAGGAAATGGTTCCCCAAAGCACTCTGTAAAATTTTAGCAAAATCGGTCTATAAACAACTGAGATACAGCCAAAACACTCAATTTGATGTATCGCAAATTGCCCAAAGTACGCGTTAGAGAATGTTTGTTGAAACAATGAAATGCAGAAATAGGAAAAACCATCCTCCTGGAGCACGGACATACATAAATTTTATATCAGATTTTAGGAAATTCCCCCGCCAAGCACATTATAAAATTTTATCAAAAGCGGTCCATAAACAACTGAGATACCGCCAAAACACTTTTTGTGATGTACAGCAAATTGCCCAAAGTACGTGTCTAAGAAATTTTGTTGACATTTTGTAAATACTGTTTCAGCGATTTCTCAGGTGTTTATGGACCGATTGTGATGAAATTTGACAGCGTTCATTGTGGGAGGATTTCCTAAAATCTGATATAAACTCCACAAATCTGATCATGAATACCATTCAAGTTGTACCGATCGTCTCAGAATCGGCAGGAGAATCGATTTCGCGACGTCCGTCCGTCTGTTTGTCCGTCCGTCCGTCTGTTTGTCCGTCCGTCCGTCTACCTGTCTGTCCGTCCGTCCGTCTACCTGTCTGTCCTTTTTTCTGTTGTAGTCAAGTTTTTGGAGCTCAGGGTGGGACGATATCCTAAAATTTTGTGAAAAATGCATATGGGTATACCTTCCAGGAGCTCCACAAATCTGATTTTAGCAGACAGACACACTGCATTTATCTTAATTCTATGTCTGACTTTTGAACTTTATGATTACATTTGAGTATGTATTATATATCAAATTATAGGTAATCTTCCTAGGAAGTACAAACATGCAGCTAAGTATATGATATCCGTTCAAAACCTACATATGTATGTAAGTATCTCACATATCAACAAAAATTTAAATTTTTTAATTGCAATTGGGAGAAATCCGTTCACGTTTGACTATTGCTCCCGTATAACTTCGCCTAAGGCAATCTCTTAGTAGCTAATAAATGACAAATTATAATTATCTATCTATTATAATAGATACGATGATGGCATTTAGTATAAAGACGTTGTACAATATTGTTATTCAGGGCGATATCTTGAAAAGTTCGGCTTTGAAAATGGGCGAGCTCGGTTCAAATTTTCTGTTATCTCCCATATAACCCTGACCGGGAATCACTTTAATGCTGATAAATTAAATCATGTTATAATTGCACAAAGAACTAGAGCAAAACTTTCCACACATCCATCGGACAGATCGAAAGAACAATGCATCCCAAATATTATTGTTGAAGTATTCATCTTAATTAGTTAACTAACTTCAGATTAATAAGTAAATCTTCAATAAATTTTCCGCCAAAGCTGATATCCATTCATAGCTAGCTATATATTTCACGCATGTATCTAAAACTAAGAGTGTATACTTATAATTCTAAGGCTTGTATACATTGACAATCATTGTTAAAACTTTGACCTAAATCAGTCCGCTAACTTCAGAGTTTTACATAACTAATCATTAACCTTTAATAGTTGGATAATTCGTATGAATTAAAGTACACAACCCTCACTGGGCACTGTGTTTTTGGGTTGTGTGCCAGAATACTTAATCTTCATCAAATCGATGTACTCTTGCAAATCTAAGGGCATCTACATTTTGAAGCATCTTTTCTGCATGGTTTATCTGGTCTATCGAACTTTAGAATCCAAGTGACGCTGCCTTATACATCAGCCACCTGCCCAACTTAACCTTTGGGTCCATAACTATTCTAGATGATGACGCCACCGAAAAGCTTTTCATTTTCCGGCCAGAGTTGATTGTCATTTGATCCCTTTTTATAGCATTTTACATCACTTTGGCCAAAACTTCCGGCGATAGGTCCTCACATTCTTGACGGATATTGTCTTTAAGAGCTGCAAGAGTCTGAGGCTTGTTGACATAAACCCGCGACTTCAAAAAGCCCCACAAAAAGAAGTCTGCAGCGGTTAAATCAGGCGATCTTGCTGGCCAGTGCAAATCGCCAAAACGGAAGATTAGGCGCCCGGGAAATGCATCCTTCAGCATATCGGTTGTGGCACGTGCAGTGTATGCCGTTGCACCGTCCTGTTGGAACCACATGTTTTCCAATCCCAATTCATCAAGTTGCGGCAAACGGAACTCGTTAATCATTGCTCTGTAGCGCTCACCATTCACAGTAACCGTTTGGCCCGCTACGTCTTTGAATAAAAAAGGTCCGATGACTCCTCCAGCGAAAAAAGCACACCATACAATGACTTTGAGTGGGTGTAATAGCTCTTCGTGGGTTACACGCGGATTTTCACGTAAATTTTGCTTATTTACGTACCCGGTAAGATAGAAATGGGCTTAATCACTCATGATTATTTTTAATGAAAAATCGTCTTCCTCTTGGTGGTGATTAGGGATGGCTTGAGCGTATGTTAGACGCGATTGGCGGTCAGCAGCTAACAGCTGATGCACCGTCTGGACTTTGTACGGAAACATCTTCAAATTTTTTACCAAAATTCGCTGTAAAGACCGTTGACTGATACCCATTTGCGTGGCACGTCGTCTGATCGATGTCGACGGCGCTTCCATGACATCCTCGGCTACAGCAGCAATATTCTCTGCAGAACGGCGACTCCGGGGTCTGCCACGCCTGGCAGCATCTCGTGTTGTGCCAGTCTCTTCGAGGCGAGCAGTATTTCACCAGTAGGCGTTGGACGACTAGGAAATCTGCGACGAAACTCACGTTGTGCCAAAGTCACCGACAGATTATTGGCCAAATAAATAGTCACCAATATTCCGCGTTCTGGAGCAGTGTAGAGTAACATTGTTTATTAACGTGTATTTTGCAAGTGTTTACTACACAAATGCCAAAACAGAATTGACATTAGGGGCCAATCGCAAAATTTAGACCATTTTCTGATAGGAGGATTACTTTTGCGCCACCTTGTACTAGTATAACCAAATATTGCTAGGAATTACATTTAGTATGAACAAAAGAAAATTAATATACATATGAAGCATTTGTGTGGGGCTCAACTAAGTCAGTAATCAGAAACTATATAATTATCAATATATTCATACGATTTTGTATTTTACTTTTGAAACACTATTGGTGAAGGGTATCCAAGATTCGGTAAAGCCGAATATACTACTCTTACTTGTTTTAAGCAAGGTTTTATGGTCAAATATGGATTAATTTTAAAAAATCCGAAAGAAATAACGAATTTCGTTGTTTTTAATTAATTTTTTTTTAACATAAATTATTTTTTTAATGTTTGAAAAAAATTTTGAAATAAGGTTTGATATCAAATTTATATAACACCATTTTTCAAATTATTCTCAAATCATCTTAGGGTTTGATAATGATTTGAGAATAACCTTTATTCCCAACTTGAGAAACTATAATTTTTCAAACCTTTATTCTCAAATGAACCCTCATTTGAAAATGAATGTGAATCTCAAACATCTGTTCAGGTTTGAAAAAAGTTTGAGAAAAACGTTTGATATCAAATTTAAAAGTCGTCATATTTCAAACGTTTGACATTGTTTTTACTGGGTTAAAACAAAAGTACAAGTATTTTACAACTTTAGGATAAACCCAAGGACTCTTTTATTTTTAAAAGTCTAAAAGTTTATTTGCCTTTCCTGTTAAATAAAATATTTATAGAAACTCGTAGATATGTATATAGATTTGAATGCACTAAAAAATATTGAAAATTACTTAATTAATTATCTCATTATTATTTAAAAGCGTTTCCAACCTGCTCAACATTAGTTCCATTGTTACGTCAATTCCTCATTGTCTCTCGAAAATGTTTATAACAAATAGAAATTGTAAATTTTTTAGATTTTAATTTTTAATATTTTCAGTTTTTTAATGTGGTAATTTAAAAAATAATTACAGTAATTTAAGCAATAACTATTATTTCGATTCATCACTTATTATCAATGTAAAATGAGTCACGGGGTTAAATCTATAAATTTCCTTTTTATAGGTTATATTCGGAAATGGGCATGACACGCCTTTTTATATAACTTTATTGAATTGACTTTACATTTAGAACTTGTTTGACAAAGGAGTGAATTGAAGTTAATTTAAATTTCAAAATTAATTTCAATTCTGTATATGATCAAGGAAATGCTGTTAAAATGTTGTTACATATCGGGAGGTTATATTCAATACAGACTATGAACCAAAAAGAATATTTTTAGGGAGTGGTCAAATAACAGTTTAATATCCAAAATATTTAAATAAAAATAAATATATGTATGTATATAAGAAAAAGTAATATAACAGATTTTTTATCTCGATTTTTATTAAAAGAGAGTAATTAAATATTATAAAAAAAATGGCGTCGTACCAATCTATCTTATCTAACCACATTTGCATCAAAATTTTCGATGTTATAATTATTGGGGCTAACCACCCTTCAGATCTTAAAGGCAACAAACTTTGGTGGTATGGGTCCAGACTGGTTGGTAAAGAATAAATCGTCGTGGCCTCAGGGTTCAACGAACTATATAACTAATGAAGAATCCAGAAGAAATAAAGAATCAAGAATTAACTCAAGTTTTTGTTGCTAGATCGTCAGAAAGGGAAGATGTTCTAGATCGATTTTTTAGCCTATCCAGAGCATATAGAATGATAGCGTTCATGTTTCGATTTTACCAACGTACAAAGAAAATTAGGGAATCATGTTATGATTCAAGTATGTATATCTGTCCAAGAGTTGTTCTTTGCTCGAAACTTGCCTTTACCTATATGTCGAATTTGTCCACAAGATAGCCCTTTATGGTGACCCTCGTCTTATATTGAATTTGGTACATCAAGAATGTAGGATAATTTAAGCTCGAAACCTCATTAAAATTGTAGTTTGCAATTTGAAAATCAGCATTTTGCATAGCCAAAGGCTTCAGTCCCAGATTATGGCAGAATTACCAAAAAAAAAGGAACTACTTTGCCGACCCTCTCGAAATTAAGAGCTGGAAGCTATATTAGAATATTAAACTGTTAGTGATCTGAAATTTTTAAAAAATTTCCTATAAAAATAATAAATTTTTTGAAAAATTTCCTATAAAAATAAGAAATTTTTGAAAAATACCCTGCAAAAATAAGAAATTTTTGAAAAATTTCCTATAAAAATAAGAAATTTTTGAAAAATTTCCTATAAAAATAAGAAATTTTTGAAAAATTTCCTATAAAAATAAGAAATTTTTGAAAAATTTCCTATAAAAATAAGAAATTTTTGAAAAATTTCCTATAAAAATAAGAAATTTTTAAAAAATTTCTTATAAAAATAAGAAATTTTTGAAAAATTTCCTATAAAAATAGGAAATTTTTGAAAAATTTTCCATAAAATTAAGAAATTTTTGAAAAATTTCCTATAAATTAAGAAATTTTTGAAAAATTTCCTATACAAATAAGAAATTTTTCAAATATTTCTTATAAAAATAAGAAATTTTTGAAAAATTTCCTATAAAAATAAGAAAATTTTGAAAAATTTCCTTTAAAAATAAGAAACTTTTGAAAAATTTCCATAAAAATAAGAAATTTTTGAAAAATTTCTTATAAAAATAAGAAATTTTTGAAAAATTTCCTATAAAAATAAGAAATTTTTGAAAAATTTCCTATAAATAAGAAATTTTTGAAAAATTTCCTATAAAAATAAGAAATTTTTGAAAAATTTCATCTAAAAATAAGAAATTTTTGAAAAACTTCCTATAAAATAAGAAATTTTTAAAAAATTTCCTATAAAAATAAGAAATTTTTGAAAAATTTCCTATAAAAATAAGAAATTTTTAAAAAATTTCCTATAAAAATAAAAAATTTTTGAAAAATTTTCTTTAAAAATAAGAAATTTTTGAAAAATTTCCTATAAAAATAAGAAACTTTTGAAAAATTTCCTATAAAAATAAAAAATTTTTGAAAAATTTCCTATAAAAATAAGAAATTTTTGAAAAATTTCCTATAAAAATAAGAAATTTTTTAAAAATATCCTATAAAAATAAGAAAATTTTTGAAAAATTTCCTATAAAAATAAGAAAATTTTTGAAAAATTCCTATAAAAATAAGAAATTTTTGAAAAATTTCCTATAAAAATAAGAAATTTTTGAAAAATTTCCTATAAAATTAAGAAATTTCTGAAAAATTTCCTATAAAAATAAGAAATTTTTGAAACATTTCCTAGAAAAATAGGAAATTTTTAAAAAATCTTCTATGAAAATAAGAAATTTTTTAAAAATTTCCTATAAAAATAATACATTTTTGAAAAATGTCCTATAAAAATAAGAAATTTTTTGAAAACTTCCTATAAAAATAATACATTTTTGAAAAATTTCTTATAAAAATAAGAAAATTTTTGAAAACTTCCTATAAAAATAAGATATTTTTGAAAAATTTCCTATAGAAATAAGAAAATTTTTGAAAATTTCCTATAAAAATAAGAAATTTTTGAAAAATTTCCTATAGAATTAAGAAATTTTTGAAAAATTTCCATAAAAATAAGAAATTTTTGAAAATTTTCTTATAAAAATAAGAAATTTTTGAAAAATTTCCTGTAAAAATAAGAAATTTTTGAAAACTTTCCTATAAATAAGAAATTTTTGAAAAATTTCCTATAAAAATAAAAAATTTTTGAGAAATTTCCTACAAAAATAAGAAATTTTTGAAAAATTTCCTATAAAAATAAGAAATTTTTTAACAATTTCCTATAAAATTAAGAAATTTTTGAAAAATTTCCTATAAAAATAAGAAATTTTTTAAAAGTTTCCTATAAAAATAAGAAATTTTTGAAAAATTTCCAATAAAAATAAGAAATTTGTGAAAAATTTACTATAAAAATAAGAAATTTGTAAAAAATTTCCTATAAAAATAAGAAATTTTTGAAAAAATTCCTATAAAAATAAGAAATTTTTGAAAAATTTCCTATAAAAATAAGAAATTTTTTCTATAAAAATAAGAAATTTTTGAAAATTGTTTTATAAAAATAAGAAATTTTTGAAAAATTTTCTATAAAAATAAGAAATTTTTGAAAAATTTGTTATAAAAATAAAAAATTTTTGAAAAATTTCTTATAAAAATAAGAAATTTTTGAAAATTTTCCTATAAAAATAAGAAATTTTTGAAAAATTTACTATAAAAATAAAAATTTTTGAAAAAATTCCTTTAAAAATAAGAAGTTCTTGAAAAATTTCCTTTTAAAATAAGAAATTTTAAAAAAATTTCCTTTAAAAATAAGAAATTTTTGAAAAATTTCCTATAAAAGTAAGAAATTTTTAAAAAATTTCCTATAAAAATAAGAAAATTCCTTCAATGATTTGAAAACAATTCAAAAAAATTTTATCTTAGTCTATTTTTATAGGAAATTTTTTAAAAATTTCCTATAAAAATAAGAAATTCTTGAAAAATTTCCTATAAAAATAAGAAATTTTTGAAATATTCCTATAAAAATAAGAAATTTTTGAAATATTCCTATAAAAATAAGAAATTTTTTAAAAATTTCCTATAATGATTTCACAAAAATTCAAATTAAATGTCAACAAAACTAACTAGATTTTTATCTTAATCCCATTGCAACGTAATCCATAAGTGGATTTCATCGCCTGACATTTGGTTAAATTTGAAAATACTAACATTATGATTAACATATTTCACCGGAAAAATTTCAGTTTTTAATTAATGATTCAAATATTTAACTATATGTAAAATTCCTAAGAATTAAGAAATAATTTTATATTTTCGATTTTTTATTTCAAAAGTTTAAAGGTCATACCCAAGTCACGCTTGTAAAGTAGTAAATAAATAACCAGAGGACCTCATAAATTAAATATTGGATCTCAAAATGAAGGCAATAACTCAAAACAACATATTTCCACAGAAATACTGAGTTCAATGAATTTTTAAATGCGTTTGTATGTAATTATATGTTATGAGTTAACTCACACTTTTTTTGAAAGTTTTCGTTTTATTTTAAGGTTTAGGTAAATGTGGATATGACTCTTAATACCGAACAAATAAAAAACTATAAAAATAGCATTTAATTAAAAGATAATAAGCGATTTGATCGATTAAGAAACAATTTGGACTGAATAGGAAATGCACATGTATGTAAATATATGTTACACTAATACATACATACATATGTATATAGTCAACATTTTTTAGATGAAAGCTATTATGTATCATTTATCCATTACACTATAATTTAATTTATTTAAGTTACACGAAAGAACAATTTTAAATATTGGACAGATTTCTTCCTTTTTATACCCACCATCAAAAAGAATGGGGGATATATTGAGATTGTCATTTCGTTTGTAATTTCCTTAATATTGGCTCAAAAACTAAAAACGATATATATTCTGAATCCTTATGAAATTCTGAGACGATTGAGCGATATCCGTCTGTCTGTTGAATTCACGATAACGTCTAAACGAAAGGAGCTAGCTCACTGAAACTTAGTAAAAATATTCTTCATCTCTGAGAAAATTTTGGTATTAAAATTGGGCAAAATCGGTTCACATTTGACCATAGCTCCCGTATCACCTCGTCTAGGCTAATCGCTTATTTGTTAATAAATGACAAATTATAACAGCTATGATGATAAAATTTGGTATATAAAAGTCTTATATAAGCCATAAGCAGCATATAAAATCGGTTCACATTTAGCCATAGCTCCCATATATACAACTTAAGAAAAATGCCAATAAATCTAAAAGTATAACAGATATAACCACTAAATTTGGCACAAGAAAGTCTTATATCAATGCCAGCCAGTGTGCAATCGGTCGCCATCGCAATCGGTCACCATCTGACCATAGCTCCCATATAAAAAACTTACGGAAACACAAAAATTCAAAAAGAAAAGGGGATTTATGTCCGTCTGTCCGTCAGATAAAAGCGTGATAGCTCCTTAATTACAAAAGCTAGTAAGACTATATTAAGCACAAGGAAGTCTTATGTTAATGCCAGCTAGTGTGCAAAATTTTGTCAGAATCGTTAATCATTTGACCATAGCTCCCATATAAAAAACTAATGGAAACACAAAAATACATAAAGAAAAGGTTGTTTATGTCCGTCTGTCTGTCAGATAAAAGCACGATAGCGCCTTAACGAAAAGAGCTAAAGGGACACAATTTTACAAAAGATATCTTGAAAAAGTTGTGTGTTAAAAATGGACAAAATCGGTTGAAATTTAGTTAGAGCTCCTATATAACCCCGCCCCGGGAAACACATTAATACTGATAAATTGAATACAATTGCAATAGCTATGACGATTTAATTTAAAATAGGGAAGATTTATGCAAATTTTGATCAGTTCATCAAATTTTATAGGAATCAGTCCATATTTGACTTTAGCTTTCATATAAAAAACACTCACGGAAACCAAAAATTTTAGCAAAGGCCAGTTAAAAGCTATTAAATTAGAAACTATGATAGCTATGGCCACTAAATTTTGCAAGAATAAGCTCTATATAAATACCAGCCAGTGTGTTGAAATCGGTCAACATTTGGCTATAATTTTTATATATATAAATATATAACATACACTTTTTATATTAAAATCAAAAAGATTCGGAGGTACAAGCAGCATATTAAGATAGCACCAATGTCCAGACTTTATATACGGTAGATGCATAAGAACTCCTAACAAAATATCTGGACCTGTCGTATTATTATCAGCATATTTATCCTAACTAAATATTAAGCTAATAAGGCATTTACATTACCTCGAAATCTAGTATTTACTAGATTTTGTTCAAAATCTATTTGATTTTGACTAGATTTCCCATACAAAAATAAATCTAGTTATGAAGTAGATTTTGGCGATATCTACTTAACATCTAGTAGTACTTAATGATGCAGCCATGGTTTTCTTCTAAAAAGTACTAAAAAATACAACTCTGTGTAAATTAAAATGACATTTCAATTAAAAATAAATCAAAACAAAAGAAAAAAGAGCGACAAAATTAATAAAATATATTAAATTTTGAATTAAATTTGAAATAAATTTACTAGATTTTAGAGTAGTGTAAATTCCCTATAAAAGAAAAGCATTTAACAACTTATTAATGTAAAGCCATACCAGGTTACGATACCGAATATTGTTCAAAGTAAATACCACTTACATACTTTTAAATGTTGAGCTATAAAGCTCCTGCAACCGAATTTAGTCCAAATATTTTACTAACAATACCGACTAGCGTAACAACTTTTTTCGAATTTGGTCCACATTTTGAATTAGCTGCTCCCTCGTAGATACATTCATTTCCACTTGAATAGGTGCACTTATTTAGTAATAAATTAAAGCTTGCTGCTCTTAAGATACATCATGAATAGAATAGTGATATACTTTTTGTGAAAGGCTGAACAGTTAAGAATAAAAGTGTAAGCAAAGAAAGCTCGAAAAAGATTTGATAGTTTAAATATGGGCCTCTTTTCGAAATTGGTGCAGAAAAATATGCGTTTTTTTGCGTCACTTGAATAGGTGCACCACATTAATTTCAATTTTGTAGACATTTATAGAAGTTTTGACCACAAAATAGTTTAGCATTTACTAAAATAGAACCCTAGAAGAATTTTCCATCGGTTTTTATTAAATTTGGTCCAAGGTTATTCATAGGATTTGGAAGAGAAGTCAAACATTGATGCCAGCGGAGATTAAGGCCTCTACTTGAGTGAAATTTCTACAAAAAATTAAAAAAGTGATTGCGTTTTAATAATTCACTCAAGGAATAACAAAATTTGAGGAAAAAAATTCTATGCGAAGGCAAACTTTGGCCCCAAGTGTCACCAAACGGCAAAAATATAGTGATTTTCTTGTAAAAGTATTAGAAAAAATTGGCGTAGGTGGTAGTATTTTTATAGATAGAAACTAATGAGTGGACCTAAACCCCTAATACCACCTAAACTTTGGAAAAAAATCATTATTAGTCCAAAAATACGGATTTACGGTCGAATTTTTGCAAAGAACATGTGGTAAAAAAATGGTTAGGAGCAAAGCTGTCATTTCATGTGAAAAAGGTTCGATTTTTATGAACCCGTTAGTTTTAAGTTTAAAGAGCAGAATTAAAAAATATTATCCCCATCTCAAATCATAAAAATGGTAGTTCAAACCATCGCATCCTTAAAAATCTTTTTTTTTTCATTGCTACACTACCTTGCTCCTAAACATTTTTTACCGAAATGTTTTTTGCAAAAATTCAACCGTAAATCCTTGTCTTTTTGGACTAATTATGATTTTTTCCGAAGTTTAAGTGGTATTAGGTGCTAGGGTCCATTTATTAGTTTCTATCTGCAGAAATACTACAACGGAAACCAATTTTTACTAAGATTTTTCCACGAAAATCACTATCATTTTGCCGTTTGATGACTCTTGGGGCCAAAGTTTGCCTTCGCTTAGAATTTTTTCCTCATTTTTTGTTACTTCTTGAGCGAATCATTACAACGCAATCACTTTTTTAATTTTGTGTAGAAATTTCACGGAAGTAGAGGTCTTAATCTTAATCAATTTCAATTGAAAATATCTGAATGAAATTCATCTTTTACACTAAGCAAAATGCTATCGAATTGTAAAAAAAAATCTAGGAAATGTTTTGTTTTCTATATTTTCGTACATCAAAAGAGTACGAACGTACGAGATTCCAGGAAATGCCCATATATGTTTCTTAACAAGTTTTTTTTATATCTCAAAAATAATTTTATCACTTTAATAGCTAAAAAACGATAAAAAATTGAATTTTTCCATCAATTCTTTTGTTTTTTTGTGAATAAAATAAATTTCGAAAAAAACCGGGAAAAATAGATCCGATATTATCAAAATTCTTGGCCCAACTCATAAACTATATGAGATAAACCACACGTATGGCGGTGTACATACAAAAATCTCTTATATCGGGTCCAAATCGTGACTTCAGATTGTTTTTTATTTTCAAAAAACCCGAGGTGTCCTACTTTGAGGGCATATAGCTCCTTTCCTGATAATTCTACAAAACCAAATTCTAAACATAAGCTCGAATACTCCTCCTCAATAGCCATATGAAATTTCCGCTTACCGTTTAAAATTTCTTGAATTACACTGCTCTGCAAAAATTCATTTTTTGTCTTTCCTTTTAATAAAACTATGCGGACTATATGGATCTTGATGCGCTAAACTCAAATCCGTTTTCGGTTTTTCTCCATGAGATCTGGATTTTTTTTATAGGAGTGGCAAATTTTTCCCCTTAAATTAGTCAGGTATGGAGACCTATTTCATCCTAACTCGAGAACTCCAAAACGAGAAGAGATACAGAAAAATTATATTAGACTAAATAAAATAAATTCAATTTTGTTATGCATCGTCAAGTGTTTTAATTTTGAAAATCGGATGAGTCGTTCTCGAGTTAGGACGAAATAGGTCTCCGTACCTGACTAATTTAGGGGGAAAAATTTGCCACGCCCATAAAAAAATCCAGATCTGATGGAAAAAACCGACAACGGATCTGAGTTTAGCGCATCAAAATCCATGTAGTCCACATAGTTTTATTGGCTGCAGAGCAGTGTTATTTCCCTAATTTTTTTTCGTTAAATTAACTCAGGAAGGGATTCTAAGCCTG
Source organism: Stomorhina lunata (assembly GCA_933228675.1). Classification (NCBI taxonomy): domain Eukaryota; kingdom Metazoa; phylum Arthropoda; class Insecta; order Diptera; family Rhiniidae; genus Stomorhina; species Stomorhina lunata. The sequence goes on along the minus strand of OW121744.1, from coordinate 84,441,355 downwards.
TCGTTATACTAAAAGGTGCGATGCAGACCAATACCAAGACTTCATACCTCACGATTTTGGGTTCGAATGAACAAGACACATACAACTGGCGTCCTGAAAGATAAAATTCGGACCTGCATTAACGTGGTGAGCTTTATTGCTAAATGTGGTTCAACATTTTATGAAAATAGAGGACGTCTGCCGATTTGAGTTATATTAGGTTATCATATCTCATATTTCTAATTTACCTTGGTATAAATGAAACTAAATCTGCGAAAAAAAATGTGATTTTTAGCAAAGTTATTTTCTGAACTCAAAATGTCTCATCCTTTATTTCATAGGTGATTCAAAAGTCCTTAAAAGATATGATTATTTGCTGCTTATATTACTTGTAATTTACTTAAACTTATAAATTTAGTATAGAAATTTTACATAATTTTAGCAGCAACATTTTTAAAATGTTTAAGGACATCCACGTGCTCTGGCCGAAGTTTATTGTTCCTTAAAAAAGAGCCAACTAACAAAAACCAATAAAATATAAAAAAAAACATTTACACAAAAAAGGATTTCATTAATTATTAAAACTATAAATAGAAAATTTAATGAAAACTAAATAAACTAATAGTAAGTACTTGTTTGTAAGTAGACCTACCGAACTCTTCCCTTTCAAAATAAGAAAATTATATTGAAGACATTTTTAATCAGAAAATTATGAGTCAAATGAATTAAGTGCGTGTTTACTATGAATATTTTTAATGACGATGTACAATATTTTTTCACTTACTCATTCTCGCGTGAACGTAAAAAGACAGGAGTATTTCTGGAACCTGAACTAGCCGCCGCTGGTTTTGGAGGACTAGCACGATTCATGTTGTTGATAAGGCTACGTGAACGAGGACCCATGGGTCCTGGTTGCAGTTGATCACGATTACGAGATGTAGGTGTTACCGATTTACCACCAGTTGAGCGACGTCCTTTTGGAATTGGAGCACGGCCACGTCCACCACTGGATCCTTTATAACTGCCACTACTACTGCCGCCGCTGCTGCTCAATTGTGGCACACTTGAGGCGCGGGTCACCATTTTTGCTTCTCTTATCCAAAAAAAAAACTTTTTAATATTTTTTCATTCAAAATATTTTATATTATTTTATGTTATTTTAAACTACTCGATATTTTTTAATATAAACACATTAATCACAACCATAAAACTCATTTTGTTTTTCAAAAATCCTTTATTAAGATTGACGTAAATTTTTTTGTAATTATGACGTATCAAATTTGTTTAATTTCAAAATATCACGAGGGAGGGTTTTAATGACTGTCTTTCGTTTATAATAATTAAATTTGTTTATTGGTTTTCTTTGTTCTATATTTTTTTTTTCTTTTTTAAATGTAACCGCCGTTTTGTTTAATTTTTGTAGTGCTCTTTTCGAAATTTCAACTCGTACTAATTTTCCCGCTACAAATGGTCAATGTATTAATATTCCTTTTCATTTTTTTTATTTTAATATTGTACTCATGTGCATGTCCTTTATTTCGTATTGAGATTTATGGTAATTTTCGTTTTTAGAAAGTTATTCTCCTGAGCACCTAATAGTCGTGGGGTTGACCATTCCAATGAAATTTTTAAAGAAATGGTCATTTGAATACAGCTGGTATTGGAAAGAATGAACATTTAGTTTTTGCTACTAAGTAGGTCTACCTTTTGGAATACATTTTGTTCATCTTTTTATACCCACTATCAAAAATAATGGGGAATTATTAAGATTGTCATTCCGTTTGTTATTTCCATATTATTGGCTCAAAAACCAAAAGGAATATATATTCGGAATCTTTATGAAATTCTAAGACGATTGAGTGATGTCCGTCTGTCTGCCTGTTAAAAGCACGATAACGCGTAAACCTACTTCCTTTCGTTTACGTGTTATCGTGCTTTTAACAGACAGGCAGACGGACATCGCTCAACTGAAACTTAAAAATATTTTTCATTTCTTTTTATACCCACCATCAAAAAGAATGGGATTGTTATTCCGTTTGTAATTTCCTTAATATTGGCTCAAAAACCAAAAGGAATATATATTCTGAATCCTTATGAAATTCTAAAACGATTGAGCGATCCACCTGTCTGTTGTAGGCACGATGAAACCTTAACTAAAGGATTTAGGTCACTGAAATTTGGCATAAATATTCTTCATTTCTTTAAAAATGTTGGTATTGAAATCGGGCAAAATCGGTTCACACTTGACCATAGCTTCCGTATAACCACGTCTAGGCTAATCGCTAATTTGCTAATAAATGACAAATTATAACACTTATGATGATAACTTTTGGTATATAGAAGTTTCACATAAGCACTAGGCAGCATATGAAATGTAATCGAATCGGTTCACATTTAACCATAGCTCTAGGGTTGCCAGACACAAACCCGGAAAAAGCTGGACATAAGGCAAAAAAAGCTTGACAACCCAAAAAATTAGCTGGACATTAATAAATTTTGCAAATTGTAAGTACCAACTGAAAGTGGACAATATGACATGCCCGAACAAATCAAAATGAGGTTAGAATTACAATAACTGAAAAGTAATAAATCTGCGGGTGCCGACAGAGCTTTTTAAGGCAGGAGGTGGGAGTTGATAATCATTTATGTCCCAGCTTATAAAAACCATATAGTTAGAAGAACGTATGCCGGACAAACAAATTAGTTAAAACTGTATGTGCCAATTATAGAGGTATAAGTCTTCTTTCAATTGCATATAAGATAATATCGACCATTTTATGTGAAAGGTAAAAGGCCAAAGTTAACGAAATAATTGGAACCTAATAATGTGGCTTTAAACCGGGTAAGTCTACCACTAGCTAGTTCTTCACGCTTCATCAAATCCTGGAGCAGCGTTAACGTTATGCGACTAAAGTCGCAATTTGCGACTTTTTAGGTGGCCTGCGACGCAACCTGCGACTTTTCTTCCATGGCCCTTTTTTGCACTTTTTCGAATTTTGTGCGACTTTTGACACCTTTTTAGAAAATTATTTAAAATTTTTATTTTTAGCCCATATTCAATATATCAACTAAAATTCAGAAAAATGATTGTGACTTAAGTATAAGTGCCATCACTTTGGTCTCAGTTTGCTATCTAAAACCATTAAAAGCAATATTTAATATTTTGCACGATTTTCAAAATCTTCATACAATTTTAGCAAAAAATGATTTTTTGGTGCGCTTTTGCTTTTAGGTGTTAAATGGCAAAAACTCAGTTTACGAGGTAGTTTGGAATTTTTATACATATTTTTCGTATGTTATATCAACATGCAGCACATAAATGAGATATATATCAAACGATGCACAACTGAAAGATCTACCAATCCTTATCCATTTTTTAGGAATTCATTGAGGGGGCCGAAAAATATGCGAAAAAAATTTAAAAGTGGCGAAAACGTGATTAAATTTTGGCAGCCATTAGGTAGTATTTGAATGACGAAATTAAAACTTAGAGTGCAATGAATTCATCCCCCAAGTATGGTGTCTATTTCATAAAATAACGACTGGGTCCAAATGAAACGAAAAAAGAAGACGAAATATGAAAAAAAATGTAAATGCTTCATTCGATTTTTTTACGTTTTTGAAATTTGCATGCCAATTACGCTAAGAAGTGAAAACTTGCGCTACTAAGATTTTGCGTTCAATATACCTGTAGACTTAGGAGTTCAAATCTATAATTAGATTTTCCGAACACCTAAGAGAACAAAAGTTATTCGAGTTGAAAGTCGGTTTTATAGGAATTAAAACTGTTTGATTTTTGCCTATATATAATATCTTTTCAAGTATGAATTGTTTTATAATCTTTTGTTCATTGTTTAAAAAAAAATGTTATAAAAAAGTGTGCGACTTTTTTTATTGAAAGCGTTACCGCTGACAAATTTGAAAAAGTCGCAGAAAAAGTTGCTTTTTACAAAAAAAGTCGCACAAAAAGTCGACTTTTTTTGTAAAAAGCAACTTTTTCTGCGACTTTTTCAAATTTGTCAGCGGTAACGCTGTCCTGGAGAAAACACAAGAGAAAAATTGATACATATCATTTCTTTGTTTTCTACAAGCAGATGAAGCTATTCTTTGAGTTTCTGAGAGAAAGATTCTACGAAAAATCTTTGGACTAGTTTCCATCAACAATGAATATCGACATAGAATAAACCATGAATATCGACATAGTAAGACTCATCAAACAGCAGCGGCTGCATTGGCTAAAATACTCCTGCAAGAAAAGTATTCAAAAACGATCCAGAATAAACTCGTAAAAGACGACGTACGAAAATTCGATGCAAAGGCCAAGTAGAAGCGGAGGAAAATCTTTTAAAGTTTGACCTACGAAATTGAAGAATTGGAATTCTAAAATATGCTCAACCTTTGAATTTAACAGGGTGTAAATATAGGCCATTTAAGTAAAGTAAATACAATGGGGAAATTTGATAGAGGATAATTTTAGTACAAAATTAACTTGATCAGGTAATCAATTAATCAACGCATAAATCATTTAGTAAGAAAGAGAAAAATACACTTTTGCGTTCATTATCATAAAGATAGTTTTTCTTTAAAAATATAAAAAATTCAATTCGTCACATTTTAGCTGGATAAATTCAATTTTAGCTTGACATTGGACAATCACTAAAAAAGCTGGACAATCCAGTCGAATCCAGCCTGACTGGCAACCCTACATAGCTCCCATTCAAAAAACGGAAACAGCCTAAATTCCACCTAAAATACACTTAAATGCTAAACTTTGGCCACTAAATTTAGCACAAGTTGTATGTCAATGCCAACCAGTGGCCAAATTTTGTCACATTCAGACACCATTTGACCATAGCTCCTATATCAAAAACTAACGCAAACACAAATTCCAAAAAGAAATGGATTTTGCCTTAACTAAAACAGCTTACAAAAAGTATTTTCGAACGTTAAAGAAGTTGTTCATATTTAGTTAGAGCTCCCATATAACCATACCTCGGGAATAAAATTCTTCATCTTCTGTTATCCTTGACTTCCAGTGGAGCAAATTTTATCCTTGTCGATGACAAGGATAAAAAGTATATATTGAACTCTATTGCGAGATTTTAGGCATACATCAATGAATAATTAGCTGCTGGTAACTCCCCATCAATTGACCTTCTCCACGTTCTAGCAGGTGCCACTTCCTTGTGGAATTACATTAATGCTGATAAATTAAATCCTTAATTTAGAACAGAGACGTTTTTTGCAACTATTGGTCAGTAAATCTAATTTTATTGACTATAGCTTTCATATAAAAACAATTCCCGGAAACCACTCAAACGCATCAATTGACCTTCTCTACGTTCTAGCAGGTGTACCAACACGACGCTTTCTTTCCTGTGAATTCCAACCAAGCGCTTGTCTAGTAATGTTGGTATTCGGCCTTTGAAGTGTATGACCTATCAATCGCCATTTCCGTTGACATGCCTCTATAGAATCAGGGTTTTGGTTTGCCGCGATAAGTATATATTCATTTCTAATGCGATTCGACCACCATATATTAAGAATTTGCAGTAAGCATTTGTTTGCAAAGGTTTGCAGGCGCTTATCGATGGATTTGTGCCATATTACAGGATGGACTTGACATTCGAGTTGTATATTCGTAACTTAGTTCTTGTTGATTTTTGCTGAGATTTCCAAATAGCTCGGAGAATGCCGAATGCAGATTTTGCCCTATTACTATGCTATGTGCCACCTTTTGTAGATACTAAACTTCCAAGATAATTAAAGGTATCTACATATCCAATAACCTCATTTTACACATTGATGTGTATTGACAGGTTTGCGCCATAGCCTCCAGGCATAATCTTTGGAAATACTGATCTCCAGCCCACCTGTCCGAGTTTTCACAGTGATAGCGTTAGTATTTTCTTGAAGGTGGCCTGAACTTTGGCTTAGAAGACATAAGTCATCAACATATTCCAAGTCCTCAGAGCCACACGCATTATTTGTCGATGACAAGGATTAAAAGTATAGGTAACAAGATACATCCTTGACTTACTCCAGTAGTGACTTCGAACGTATTTGACAATTTACTCGTATATAAGGCCTTTATAAAGTCGATAAACGCTAGTTAAATAGGGGTGCGGAATTCATTACATTGCTTTAGTACTATTCTTACTGTGTAGATTAGGTCAAGACAAGAACGATTCTCTCTGAACCCTAACTGATTTTCGCGGAGTGTAGAGAAAACTGCGTCGGATATTCTTTTCAAAATTACTCGACTTGGTAATTGCTCGGTATTGGAAGAAGTGTTTTCCCCCTTGTAGTTATTGCAGTCTTTTGAGTCACCCTTTTTTGGAATTCCAGGATGTTGGCAGAGTCTCTTCTTCCCATATTTTACGTTCCAATGGGTGCCACAGTCTCGCTGATCCTTTTTACATTTAAATAATGTTTAGCAGAAAAGTTGATTTTACAAAGTTAACTTCCATTTAATCTCTACTCTGAAGATAATGATGTGTTAAGTTAATTCAGTCTCAATTTATCCCTTAAAGTCCATGGAAAGTTTTTAATTCGACCAATGTCTACGTCAGCTAAATTACCTAGGTAATTTAGCTACAGTAAACTGTATTAACTGTAGGAACTATTAATAAAAAATAAATTATGAAATAAGTACATCCTCTTAAAGACTCAAGTTCCTAGACTCTAAACTTTAGAGTCTAAAGGCATGCCAAATGATTCTACATCATTTGGAATTTATTCTGTAGTCTCAAGTTTAACTTACTCTTTGTTAAACTTGTTTCTACTAAATTGTATCGTTAAAGCTATAAAAGTTTAATACTTTAGCGAATCTAAACATAAATAAGTCCCCTGTCGCAGATGCCATACCAGCACTGCTCTTAAAGCATTGCTCTTCGACGTTAGCTTGTCCATTAGCCAACCTTTTAATCACCTTTTACCATGCTGGTAAATTTCCTGTGTAATGTAAAGCCAATCCGCCAGATAGCAATTTGTTCCGAGCTTTCCAAAGGGATGGAAAGTATGGCAAACTATCATCTAGTCAAATATTTGGAGTCGAATAACCTACTAAATGACCGACAGTATGGATTTCGTAGGGGACACTCTACGAGTGATGTATTTGCCTTTTTATTGGAAAAATGATGGCGTTCTATTCACCGTTTTGGCAAAAGTTAAGTTATAGCTCTCGATATTTCCAAGGCTTTCGATAGAGTGTGGCATTTAGCACTTCTATCAAAACGTATTGATTAATTTGGGGGTACCACAAGGCTTTGATCTTTCTCTTACTCTATTTCTTATTTCTCCAAATGACCTATGTCAAACTTGTAATCCTATCTTTTGCAGATGATAGCAGCATTTGTCATTCATTCAAACATAGGCGAAGCATATTGGGGATCAATGCCAAGAGGCAAATTATGAATGATACGCTAAATTCTGATCTATCTATAATATCCAACTGGGGTCCTTTAAATAGGGTCGATTTCAACGCTTAAAACACCCAATGCTGTGTGTTAACACACAAACAGATTACGGACCATGTTGTCTCATCTGTAATTATGGGTAGTAAAAATATTGAGGCATCAGAAACTCTTGATGTTTAGGAAATTAAAATTAAGTCTGATGTCCATTGGACTAAACACGTTTTTCAAGTGTCGAAATAAGCATGAAAGTGTCTCGGCTTTCAACTATATCTATACCACTTATATCCGACCGAAAAGGGAATGGGCCGGTGCTCCAAAGTATATTTTCGAGCTTTTCGACCGTATACAAGAGAGTTAGAAGGTGCTTATCGGTGACAGTAGGGTAGCCAATCCTATTGACTCATTGGAGCATAGTTGTAGTATGGGTTACGTTTCACAGTTTTATCGCCACTATAATGGCATGTGCTCAAACGAAATTGGCAATCTTATCCGTTTGTAGTCAATTTTCCAATGGATCGCACGATGCACTATGGATATTATGTCACACAGCACGAATGTGGAATAAACTTTCTACATCAGTCTTCCCCTTTAGTTATGATATCCAAAGGTTCAAATCGAATATCCACAAATACTACTCCTTCTATTCTCCTTCCCACAACCTCTTTTCCAAGATCCATAGGGGTCATCCTCTGAGTCCAATACAAAAAAAATGTACAATGACACTATTGTATTTAGTCCTTTAATTCCTGGTGGAACATAGGGCCTCAACAAATGTTTTCCATGAAAGTTTATCGGTAGTCATAATAATAATAATAATTTCCACATTCCAATAGGAACTAGTGGTACTTCTCTCAGACAATGAGCTGCATCCGATTCTATTTTTAGACTCATTGAAAGGGACCTACTTGTTTTAACTCCGGCTCCGAACGGCAAATGCATTAGTTAGAGAAGTTTTACATAGCCTAATACTCAATAACCAGTGGCTAGCTGAGTTATGAGATGAACCGCCACTTTTTTGAAAATTTATTTTTTTCAAGTCAGTCTATCCGGGGATCTGGAACTTGGGACCTCTGGCATGCTAGGCGGATGACTAACCTGCTATAACACGGCGGTTCAATCGGTAGTCATCACTTTCATCTTTTTCCATGATACACTGAACTCCCTCAGCTCATTCTCAGTTGACATCTCCACGTGTTTGCGATTCTAGCAGACCTTCTGAAACCTTGAGGATTATATTCAATAGCTTGACAATTTATATCAGTGGCCGCTTATTTGTAGCGGGTCTTGAGCGGTGCGCAACCATGGATCTTCATTAGAGATTGTGATGGGCCAGAAAATTTTAAGTATACGTCTTAAGCACCGATTAACAAAAGCTTGCAGGTGAACAGTCTGCACCAAGTCTGCCAAGTCTCACAGCCATATAGAAAACATGGGTTTAACATTGGTGTTAAAAACTTTTATTTTGGTGGTGGTTGAGATATTTTGAGATCTACAGAGTTTGTTTAGTATACCAAAAGCTTGCTTTGCTCTGCGTAACCTATTTTGAATGACTTTTCTGCTTTCTCCACTTTTTGAGATAATACTCCCTAGGTTACAGAAGGTTTCAACTTCATCAATGAATTGCCCAGGATGATAAAAATTGGCGTCATTTAGTAAGTTAATTCGCATTGACTTAGTTTTCTTGATGTTAATCTAAAGACCAGCTAGACCAGCACGAGAAGCAAAGTTTTAGAGTTTGGATTGCATGCATTGCATCGATGCCATCTAGTCTATATTGAAGACCCCGAGATGCCATGTTGCCCAGTTATCGAATTACTCAACACAACATCAAGGACAAACACACATCCCTGACGGACTCCTACCTTCACACTAACGGGTTTGCTCTTACAACCTTCATGGAGAATACAGCAGAACGCGTTATTGATGAGTCGTATGATCTTCTCGGGAACTCCTTTGCATCTTAAAGCTTCCTAAATAGCGCTGTTCTCTAATGTGTCAAATGCACGTTTAAAATCAATAAACAATATGTAAAGGGGAGATCGCTATTCAGCCAATTGTTGCACAATAACCCTAAGGCTATTGATGTAATCAATATAGGATTTATTCAGTCTAAAGCCTACTTGTCTAAGCTGTGGTACGACAATGGGCGCTATGAGACTGTGCAGAATATGGGCTATGACTTTATGGGCCATATTAAGAAGAGTGATACCCCTACAGTTTGAACAGTAGTGCAAATTCGCTTTTTTAGGAATTTTTATAATTAGGCCTTCTCTGAGGACACTTGGCAGTCTTTCGTCCGACCAGTATTTTATGATCAAAGGCTTTAAAAGCTTTGTGTATTGGTTTTGACACGATGACATGAACCCAAATTATTTTTAATGGGGGGATAAAAATTAGGAGGAAATAATACAATGAGCCTTCATCTGTATACACCCTATAGGGGTTTCACTGTATATAGTAGTGTGGTACAATGAGTTCCTACTTTACGAAAATATACACATAAAATATAAGAGCGTATTTTATGCATTTTATATAAATCCCTCGCTCTTATTCTCTTTAGTGGTATTATTTATTATTAACATTAATAACCTTGTCCCATGACATGTCTGTGCATGTCAATCGTGAAAAATTGTATGTTATAAAAACTAACTTCGTTATACAGGTATTCGTAAAAGCCATTAAATTTGTTAAGAGATACAAACAAACAATTGTATTGTCCATGTTATGTGCACTTATGCTGTATTTAAAAACATTAAAAATGGCGCGAAACTTTTCAAATTCACGCAATTAAAAATTTGTCACCAATGTTTGTTAATGTTGCTAAATTTTGACAATAACGTATTTCGGGTTACACTCAGTAGAATTTTTATGATAAAATTTAATTTTTCCAGTTAACATGGAAGGTAATAATAACGTGAGTGGCTAGTTCACATATAATTACCACAACATTTTTTGTTAGGTGTCACCACCAACACCAAGTGCATTTCCGGTTATTGTAATGACTTATTAAAGTGCAATTATCATAAACATGTCAATATAACACCACCCATGTTTACATACATTTATGCTTTGTCATATATTTTTGTACTTATGTTATTTTCTAGGATAACACTGGTCAACAGATAAAATTACATTCAAGTTAACTAAAGGATGGTTAAATTGTAAGGGCCGATGTTGAATGTGAACCACACCTAAACGCTAAGTTTGGTTTCCGAATTTTATTTGACATTTCTCTATTTCAGACTTACTCAATTTGAATAATGGAGAGATACACAATCCAACAACGTGTTAAAGTTATCCAAACTTATTATGAAAATGGGCGTTCAAATCAAAATGCATATCGTGCACTTCGTGATTTTTTTTGGTCAATTTGATCGTCCAGATGTGCGTACAATCGCAAATATCGTGGAAAAATTCGAGCAAACCGGGTCTGTAGAAGATGTGAGAACACCAGTGCATGCTCGTACTGCAGAAAATATTGCTGCTGTTCGCGATAGTGTGGCTGAAGAGCCGTCCACCTCAACTCGTCGTCGTGCCCAACAATTGCACCTCTCACGCTCGTCGTTGATGAACATTATGCATAAAGACTTGCATTTACACGCTTACAAGGTGCAATTGGCTCAAGAACTAAAGCCTCTTGACCATTCCAAACGTCGTGAATGGCCAGAATGGTGGCAAGAAATGGCAACAGTGGATGATCAATTTTCGAAGAAAATCATCTTCAGTGATGAGGCACATTTTTGGATTCGTCTATAAACAGAATTGCCGCATTGGGCGAATGAGAATCCAAGAGTGATTTTCGAAAAACCATTGCACCCACAAAGAGTGACTGTTTGGTGCGGTTTACGAGCTGGCGGCATCATCGGGTAGTATTTTTTCCAAAATGAGGCCGGTCAGGCAGTTTCTGTGAATGGTGTTCGCTATCGTGAGATGATAACGAACTTTTTATGGTCCGAATTGGAAGATATAGATGTGGACAATATTTGCCACTTGCCACACAGCTAACGAAACAATGGCTCTTTTGCGCAACAAATTTAACGGCCTTGTTATCTCACGTTATGGCGATGTCAATTGGCCGCGAAGATCATGTGATTTGACACCGTTGGACTTTTTTCTTTGGGGTTATTTGAAAGAAAAGTTGTACATCGATAAGCCAGCAACAATTCAAGAGCTAAAGGATGAGATAATTCGGCACATTAACGGTATAGAACCTCCATTATGCCTCAGGGCCATCGAAAATTTGGACCATCGGATGGAGGTGTGCCGCTGTGGCCGCGGCGCCCATTTGGCCGATTTTTTGTTCCATACATAATTGAGTAATACCAAGATATCATTATAAAATAAAAGTTACAATAATTTCCTAAATAGTTTGAGTTTTTTTCAAAATTAATATTTAGTGAAGGGTATCACCACCATAGGTGGAAAGGGTTCTATAAGTTTGTACTGATCTATGTAACGCATAAAAATATTGACCTTTAAGTATATCAATAGTCTTCCGGAATGGACTTAACGATGCACAGTGGGATGGTGGAAAAATAAAATGCAAATAAGTCCGCAACTTCTAAACCGTAGGGCGGATTTAAAAAAAATGAATGTGCATATAGCAGAGGTGTTGGGGAGTTTAAGTTTTAAAAGCTTAGCTTTCACAGGGGCGGCACAGTCGACCCCCAAATAGGGCACTATGGACTGACTTTTGATAGAAAACATGCTAAAAAAAAGGCTAAATTTTTGTTTTATCGGCATTAACTTTAATAGATTTTGGATTAGAAAAATTACACAGGTCAACAGCAAAAATGTGCTCGAGTAACCACTATATACATTTGATGTATCATGGCTACCTTAGTACAAAAATGGTAATTTTTTTTTTTTAAATTGCAATTTTTTTAGACGTTTCTTTAAATAATTAATGATAACTCAAAAACTACTAGTCCGATATTAATAAAATAAAATCAAAAATTAAGACTTACATAGCCTTTAATTCGTCTATATATCGCGTTTCAATCGGATCAATAGTATCGGAGTTATAATAAAAAACTTAAGAAAAAAATATATTTTTTATGTAAAAATGGCGAAAATTTTCTTTTTAAAAAAATCATGAAAAATCGAAAACGGCAAAAAAACTTCCAGATTTATTATTTTATCGCATAACGACATATAATAGCAACAAAATGAGATATCGACCATAAAAATCGATTGATTTTTTTCGAATTTATTCACAATTTAGCAAATTCGCTCATTTTCACAAATTTTGCTTGATATACGCATTATAGCGGGTTTTCAAATGTATGAAAATAATAAATTTTCCAATTTCAAGGGGTGCATGTCGGATTATTGTGAGATTTGGTGAGAAACTTCCACCTACAAAATTTTAGTCGAATTGGACAACGTTAACACGTAGCGCATAGGTCCCAAATCTGAAAAATAGCGTTTAAATCGAAAAAAAAATTGTCAAATTTTCAGTTTTTGCAAAATTAAAGCTATTTATTCCCCCTTTTAGTAACAGAAATCCCAGAATACCTTAAAAGATTTAAAAAAAATTTAAAAAATGGGTGTTTTTAGTTTTTTTTTCTCTAGTTGCTTGACCATTTTTAGGACTACAAAGTACTTTTGCAACGTTATTAAAAACATATTGGCCCATAAAAATTAGGTGATTTTAGCTAACGTGCATTCGGAGGAATTATAATCAAAATTGAAAATTTCTAAATAATAGCTCTAATTCGAGAGACTCTGGTAATAACACAGAATAAATGAGAAGTTATTTTTTAACTTAGAGATTATAAATATGGGCAAAACCTGCGTGACGGACGATACATTTCTACGTATTTTGTTGTACTTAAATTAATTCCATTGTCGTTTTACACGAGATATCTTTGCACAGTTTTCGGAGAATATTAGGCCATCGATTGTGCTCTCGAATGGCATTTGTTAATTTACATACTTGCTTTTAAAGTGCTGTGATGGACGCTACATAAAATGGAAGTGATTTTTTTTTTCAACACGTATTTCTGTAATTTTCATTAAAACGGTCAAAGTAATAAAAAAATTGTAAATACATTGAAGATAGAGCAATATCAAAGGATTACAAAACCGCTTTTATAAAATATTTTAAAGTCTCCAGTTTCACCAAAAATCCACAAATGAACTGTTGCGGACGCTACGTGACGGACGATACAGTTTTTACTTGAATGTTTTTTATTAGAAAAAATTCATAAATCATATCTTTTTTAAGGGTTCGTAAATCATTAAAAATAATGGTGTTATTTGTTCCCGAATTTCATCTCCTTCCTCTTTATTTTCGCGGTTAAAAATGCGATTTTTGGGCACAAGATAATATTTCACAAAACGGCTACATAAATATATTTATTTAAAGTTTTACACTTTTTACATCTTATTTTTCGTCCGAAGAATGCATCGGCTAGCTTTTAGAGTGTCCCAAAAATCAAAAGCATCAAATTTGCCCCACTGTATGTTTTTCAACACATAATACCATAAATTTAATGGAATTATGGTAACGGGCATGTGTTCGTAAATTTTGTATTTAATAAATATCATTTTGTAAAAAATATATACTGTGACGGACGCTACACAGTTTTCTATACATATTATTCTGTAAAATGCTATATTAACATCCATATATTTTTAGCCTAATGTAAAGCATACTATAAGTTCTCTTTACGAACCAAGTTCAAATGGAGAAAAAAGAAAAATTGCACTAGTCAAATTAAAAAAAACCTTTATTTCTGTGACGGACGCTACACACGGTGAGCCCTTTTTACTTGACGTTATTTATATCACTCCAATTACTTTTGATGGGTTCTTTTACATCTAATTGTATAAAATTAAGCAGACTTTGAGCCCCTACTGAAACTTTATACCTAAATGTATGTTTTTTTCGATTTTTATGAACTTTTAAAAAACCTATTATTTTAAAAAATTTATTAAAATTCGAGATGGTGCAAATAAAGACCTGCCATTCACGAAGAGAGCAATCGAAAATTGTATCCATTATATATTCTAAAGGATCAGTATATGGTAAATTTTTCTATAAACACAAATACGTGATTTTGACAGTTTTAAAATTTTGTCCTTGGTTTAATGTTTATCGGATTTGCCCATATGAGAATATAACAATCTTACTACTTTTAAATAATCAAAAAATCGATATATTTAAAATAAAACAAAAATAGTACCATCACGGAAACAAATTTTTTGTTGGTACCAAAAACAAACTATTTTGCATCCCTGTTGTAGTCTATTAATCAGAGACGGGATATTAATACTTTTAAAACAATATTTTCATATATAAATCCATGAAATAATAATAACAAGGAAGTTTCATTCTCTCTCTTCAAAATTATTTTGAAGTTTATTAGGTTTTTGAAGTTTGATATTTGAAATCAGTTGAAAGAAAAACGTTGCCACATTAAGAAAAGAGGTACGTAATACATTGGGATTAATTATCAAAAATGTGTAATTTTGAAGTTAAGCATATAATGAAGGCATTTAATATTAAAGAAATATAGTTGAAACAAATTGTATGATTATTTATTAAAGCTTTTTCGTAAATATTCGTAAGTTTTTTATGCATAAAGACATATATACTTGCATAGATGTTGTCATCATGAAATATTAGAAAAGTTGGATTGTCGGCAAAAATATGGTAACACAAACTTTTACTATCCTAACAAACGTCAGAAAGTTATCATTGCGACAAAAAGAGAGAATGGAACAACCTTCAGAATTATTAAATCATGTTTAAATCCATAAAAAACAATAAATGAGGTTTAAAAAAATATTAAAAATCCCTCATGATTTTAATTTGTTCGAGAAATTTTGTTTCTTTTTCCAATCCGCTGAAAATAAAATATAAAAAATCGCTTGGGATATTTATCAGTACAGTTCACAATAATTTTCACCTTTTTTCATCCGATAAAAATAAAAGAAAAAATTTAAATTTTATTTCTGTATTTGTCCGGGTATAAAGCATCTTTAGGACGTTAAAATAACAATAAATTCAACTATTGTTGCAAACTTATTATCGTTATAGATATTTGAAATTTTCATCATGGGGGATATTTATATTTCAAATATAAATCCCTCTTTTTTATTTTTCGATCGAAATGAAAATATATTTTCATCGGCAATGATATTTATACTTGATGGATTTTAAAAATAAAACGATCTCCTATCTCTGCTATTAATATTGAAAAATGCTGCTCGAATAAAGCGAGAAAAAAATATAGCCAATAATCGCTGTTATTGACTTCCCTTTTCTAATAAAAATTCTCAATTTCTATTGGAATTTTCCCATTTTCAAATGCAAATTCTCAATTTCAATTGAAAATTTCTCAATTCATTGTGGAAACTTCTCATTTACAATTGAAAATGGTGTAATTTTAAATAATCAAAAAATCGATACATAAAAATTAAATCAAAAATAGTACCATCACCAAATTAAGAAAGCTATTTTCCATCCCTGTTGTAGTCTATATTGTTAAATGTTGATCGAATAAAACGAGCCAAAAATATAACCAATAATCGCTGTTATTGACTTGCCTAGTGTAAACGAGGCACAAAGTATAATAAACAAAAAATATACTAATTTGTATATAGACAACATTGTTTACGATTTGTTGTGTGCAAAAAAACTCACATAAAAAAGAAAAGCGAAAACAAAACACAACAACAAAAAGAATACGAACAAGAAACGTAAAAATAAAAACTTAACGAATCTTCAAACAGAATTCTGCCATTAACAAACGCCGGCGACGACACGAGGAAAAAAGACGCAAATTTTTGTAGTGATTTTGGCAAAGTAAAGCAAAGCAACGCAAGGCAACATCATAATAAATGTGCTTCATTCGAGAGTGATTTTCACAATAATTTTAAATATAAAATTTAGTGAGAAAATTTCTAAAAATAAATTTATTTAAAAGGTAATCCCATCACAAGAAATCTACGACTTGTTAAATCATGGAAATTTTAAGAAAACAAAGAATAAATAAATGATTTTCAACAAAAGCATAAGAAACGAATAGAAAAAAACTGAAGCAGACAGTAGAGCAAGAAGAAGCATTACAAATGTTTTTTGTGCAAAAAAAGCAAAAAATTGTGGAAGAAATAAAAGCAAAAGTGTTGATGATGTTGGTGAAATAAATATAAAAATTATTACGATATTAAAAAATAATTGTAAAATATCTCGTTCAAAGTGTTAAATATTAATTGGGCTTTTAGCTATTTTCCTATTTAATAATGTCTTTATTTTCTATTCCAATTTAGTCAATTCAAGCTAAGAAAGAATCTTTACTGAGATCTTTGTTCTTCTTTGGAAAGGAACACTCAATAAGCTGAATCTAGAAAGTGAATTCCACAGTTTAAGACATTGCGAAATACAATATTCATCTGTGGAATAAACAGCCACTTTAAAAAAAGAACATAGAAAGCGTAAAAGGTATCCACAACCCTAAAGTACCGGTTGCTTTGTTTACTCCAGTTGGGACATACAATTTTCATGGTAATTTGGAATATTACGAGTTTGCATATTTGAATTGAACAACAACAACCACAACAGATGTCTTCGAGTCCTCAAATAGAACAAGCAGCTTCCTCCTCTACTCTTGAGCAACCAGCGGCCAAGAAACGGAAGCTTGCATCGAATTCCTCACCAACCTCAACTAGTCCCCCTTTAAATAACAACAACAAGATTGGCGGTGGCGTCAATAGTGAAGTCGACGCAGCTGTTGATACTACGAGTGGCAGAGGCAGCGACGCTGTTAGTAGTGGTGGCGGCAGCAGCCAGAAAGAGTCAGTTGTAGACAGTTCGTTAGTATCGTCGTCCTGCTCTGAGGTTTCGTTAAGTTGCGAAAACGCAGCCGGCTCTTCCTCATTCGTTTCAACAACGGTCGAGTGTAGTGGCAGCAGCATTGGCGGCGGCATTATTAGTACATCGTCAGCAGTGAATAAAGAAGAAAGCAAAATTATAAAAAGTGGTGACCAGGAAAATTCCGCGTGCATTGTTGAGAAACAAAAACAAGAAAACTCCTCGGTAGTGGACTCCAATACAAAGACTTTAACCACAAAGCAAATAGCCGCAAACGCTAATAATTCGGTCTCCTCGACAACAAAAACAACCACAAATAATAGTAACAACACTTCAGCCTCCGCTCCAATGGCTTCAAATTCTCAAAATGCTGGTGGCTCGTCCGCTGGCAATGATATTGATGAAGGTCTATACTCGCGCCAATTGTATGTCTTGGGTCATGATGCTATGCGTCGCATGGCCTGCTCTGACATTCTATTGTCGGGTCTAAATGGCCTGGGCTTGGAGATAGCTAAAAATGTCATCTTGGGTGGCGTGAAATCAATCACCTTACATGACACCGATAATTGCACAGTAAGTAAAAAGAGTTAAATAAAAGCCTATAATTTAGTCTTATCGATTTGTTAAGCTTTTCGTAATGTTTTTATTTTTTTCCAATTTATTTCCAAACCCTATAAAAGTGATTCAAAATCGATTTTTTCATTTGTACAAAAAGAAAAAAATTGAAATGAAAATATTTTGTTTGGTTAGGTTTTTCTCCCTCCCATTTTTCTTTCTTCGGTATTGTTTCTTTTTTTTCCTTCTAATTCTTAAATATTCAAGTTAATTTTACCAAAACAATCCATTTTGGCTTCTTAATCATTTTTGAAAGAAAAAAAAAAATATTTCACAAGAAAAATTTCCAGAGCCATTGTTAAAAATTAAAGTACGAAAAAATTGTTGTTGTGTCATTGTTTTTTTTTCTCCATATAAACGCTCGCATACACATACATACAAATGCTTATTCATCCCAGTCCAACAAACATTCATACATCATATCCATTTTCATTTATAATTCCCCCATTTTTGCATTTTGCTGTTTACCTCTTATTTTAGTTGCATTGTTGTTTTCTGCCTTTTTCCATGAGTTTTTTTGCGAAGTTTCGGAGATGCCATGTTATTGAAGTGTTTCGTTAAGTTCTTATTTGGTAGTGTTGCCGTTTTTGTGCTTAAATATTTGTATGGCAACGTAGTTCTTTGTTAAAATAATTAATAGCATAGCTCAATAAATATTTGTAACTCGATTTTAATTATGAATATTGATTTAAAGAAAATGAGTCATAGCTCTACATTTTTAAATAATTAACAAAAATTATTTTTCTTTTAGCTAAAGTTAGAATGTCAGTTTTGATGACATCTACAATTTTAGATTAGTCACTATTTTGCCTAATCTTAGACTTTATATCAAATAAATCTTAACACTTATTAGGTTAAAACGAAGGTTCAACATAATTTGCAATTTAGTGTAAATAATGTGGGATTTCCCTTTTTGCCAGTATAGCAATACAGATGCATTCAATATAAAATATATTCTGAATCCTACTGAAATTCTAAGACGACTAAGCGATGACCGTCTCTCTATACATCTGTTAAAGGCACGATAGGGCTTAAACAAAAGGAGTTAGGTCACTGAAATTGCATTTATATTCAAATGTTGGTACTGAACAGCCTAAATTCCAACTAAAATACACTTACAATAAATAAACAATAAATAAAAAACTATAATAGCTATGGCCACTTATTTTAGAACAAGGAAGTTTTATTTCAAAATTTGAAAAATATTTCACAATCGGTCAACATAGATATCATATAAGAAACTTACGGAACACAGAAATACCAAAAAGATGGGGGTTTCTATCCGTCCAATGATACCTTGAAAAAGTTATATATTGAAAATTGGTGAAATCGATTTACATTTAGTTAGTGCTCCGCCCCAGGAATCACATTATTGCTGAGAAAATACACCAATTGTAATATAAGGTTGTCAAATATCTCCCTTCCGCTTTTTTGCTCTTTATTCAATGCTTTATAAAAAGTGATACAGTGATCGGATTTAGTTCAAATATGCGCCGTTTTGTTCGATAATCTGTTTCCATCTAGACGGCAACTTCATAATACCTCCCTCGTAGAAGCCCCCCTCCTTATTTGCGAAGAACTCGGACAGCCACTTTTCACATGCCTCTTTTGAGTTCAACTTTACACCACCAAGGGCATTCGCCATGGACAGGAACAGGTGGTAATCACTTGGCGCTATGTCCGGGCTATATGGTGGATGCGATAAAACCTCCCATCCGAGCTCCCGTAGCTTCTGACGAGTCATCAACGAAGTGTGTGGTCTGGCGTTGTCCTGGTGGAACACTACACCCTTCCTGTTGGCCAATTCTGGACGCTTCTGGTCGATCGCCTGCTTCAAGCGGTCCAGTTGTTCGCAGTAGATGGTAGAATTAAGCGTCTGGCCATATGGGAGCAGCTCATAGTGGATGATTCCCTTCCAATCCCACCAAACACACAGCAAACCTTCCTTCCGGCTGGCTTATCCATGGTGTCGTTTTCACCGGCTCTGAATCGTCGAAACCATTCCTCCGCGGTTCGAAGTGATAGAGTACCATCCCCCAAAACACCATTAATCTCACGGAACGTTTCTCTAGCGGATTTGCCTTTAACGAAGGAAAACTTTAAAATAGCGCGAATTTCGGCGTTAGTGAACTCCATGTTTACACGTCTATAACTGTTGAACGAAATATCCAAACTAACCATGCGTAGCGTCGTTTTGTAGGTTATGTCAAGACCTTTCAAATTATGTATAGTGTTGCCAGATACGAGCTCTGTAGCGCTTTGTACATAGCCGCGAAATTCAAAAGACAAAAAGGCGGAAGGGAGATATTTGACAACCTTATATATATGACAACTTCATTTAAAAAAGAAAAGTTTTATGCAATTATTGGTCAGTATATCCAATTTCATGGGAATCGGTCCATGTTTGTCTATAGCTTTCATATAAAAACTACTATCGGAAACCTCTAAAATGTCACATAAATATAAATACCAGGTAGTGTATAAAATGTGAAAATCGGTCACCATTTAACTATAGTTCTTATATATCGTCACCTTAAAGCCGAAATAATCTATCTGCAGTTTTCAAAAGTTTACAGGAGAGGGAAAAATATATAAATGGAGTATGTATTTGCAATATTGAAACGAAAATTACGTATTTTGATTATGTGAAACCAGAAATATATACCGGTTGAGAAAATGTTGCTTTCTAAACACAGCTTATATTATGTCACTTAGGTTATCTGGAATTGCAAAGATCTGCAGTACTTATTAGTATGAAAAAAGAAAATTTCTTTATACATATAAATATTATATACATTAAATAATATCAGTTTCTTTTACTGGTTTAAGCAAATGAATGTACTTAGGGCCGATCGATCTTTTACTTGGTAGTTAACTCGTTAATCGAAATTAAATTACATTTTATCAACAAAAGCTGTTTTTTACTTCTAAGTTAACTCATTTTATTTGCTGGTTTAACCCGTCATTGTTGGCGACTTAACTTTTGATTAGAAGTGTCAAAACAAAATCAGCCGACCACAGCAAAGAAAATAAAGATTTAATTGATTTAGAGACGTTTCAAGTTTTAAATAGGATAATCTTAAAAAAAAAAAACGAATAATAAGGACACGTCCAAATCACTTCCATTTATATAATGATCTGGAATTCATTGTTATATATTAGCAGTTTTTATAAAGAGAACTATAATTATTATTGATTCAATGTATCTACCTATTTATATAGTAGAACATTTGTTGAAATCGGATGTTATTAACCCTTTTATTACCAGGGTCAAAAGTAAAATTTTAAAAATTTAAAAATTTTTTCAAAAAGTACTAAAAATTACATGTTTTTGTTGTTATATGTACAATATTTGAATAAAAATTCAACAAATCATTTAAAAAGCATTTTAATTACATTTTTATGCAGGTTAATCCTTGCGTACCCATGTGCTCAAAATGGTTCTAGTTTTAAACTGAGAAATAACTACTTAAATACAGTGGTGGAAAAAATAATAAGAACGGGTAAAAAATTGGACTCCTTTCATTTTTTATCACTTCTTGGCACCTCCGCGGCATGCAACCCATAAGGTTTACGCAAACCCTTGGCAAAATAGAATACCAAGCCTCCTGATTTTTTTTTACACATTTCGTTCCTATTTTTACTTTTAAAGCCTGCTATTTGTTTTTTAGGACTCCCCAGAGATGTTCAATAGGATTTAAGTCTGGTGACTTATTTTCGACAAACCACGATTTTACACTTCTGGCAGAGTGTTCGGGATCATTGTCCTCCATAAATTCCTATTTTAAGTGCATTTCTTCTTCCGAAAATGAAAGCATTTTATTTTTGAGGATCTCTTAATAATAACTGGCGAATTTTTTTTCCTATTTTAATGAAATTGGACTAACACAAGACGCAGAAAAACAACCCAAAATCATTAAGAGTATAATATGCCAAACAACATCTGAACCGCCAAACATGGAAATATGAAATAAAATAAATTTGTTTGCAAACCAGGAATATGATCTAAAATACACAAAAAAGATTGTCAAAAACGGAAGTGTTTCCCTAATGATTTGGGACAGTTTTTATACGTCTGGAGTTGATGCAATTTCATTAGTACAGGGGAAAATGTCCGCCTGTAATTATTTAGAGATCCTCAATAACAAAATGATTCCATTTGCGGAGAAGGAAATGCACTCAAAATGGGAATTTAGAATAATCCTAAACTATTTGCCAGAAGTGTAAAATCGTTGATTATCAAAAATGATGTGCCGGTTTTAGAGTGGCCATCGCAGTCACCAGACTTAAATCCTATTGATCATCTCTGGGGAGTACTTAAAAAACAATATGGAGGCTTTAAAAGTAAAAATAGTGATGAAATGTGAAGCACTTCTCGCTGAGCGTTAACGCAAATATTGCCGGATCCATGCCGCGGATGTGCCAAGAAGTGATAAAAATGAAAGGATAGTGTTTTTAAACAAAAAGTTAATTATATTTTGCAAAATATAAAAAGTTCTTATTATTTTTTCCCGGCAATTTTTCAAAAAATCCAAATAATTTAAAAAACAAGTAAAAAAGTGCTATAGTCGGCCAAGCCCGACCATACGATACCCTTCACCACTATGGTAAAAGGTGTTCTTTTTCTTTATAAAGACAAATATTTGCTAAATTTTGCCATCATACAAATATTTTCTCAAAACTTATATATTTAAGCTGTTTTTGTCATTTTGACTTATATGGGGGCTATGGTCAAATGTGGACCGATTATCTTGAAATTTAGCAAATTTATTACAGTTTATACAAAAATTACGTATGCGAAAAATAAACTCAAAATTCTCATTATCTTCAGATTTATGAGCCTTTTTTTTTTATTGGTTTTCGTCTCATTTAGTGCGTTTTGAAAGAAGGGTTTGCATGGGAGCTATGGCCAAATATAGACCGATTTCAACGAAATTTAGTACAGTGATTTAAGTTTACATAAGGAGTATTTGTTCTAAATTTCATGAAAAAATATTTATATTTGTGGCCAATATATCAATTCCGAGAAGTGGGACCTATGGGAGGCACCATAAGTAATGGACCAATTTCGACGAATTTCAATAGCCATGGCCCCACTATCAAAAAAATGATACGTGCCAAATTTTATCAAATTATCTTTAGAATTGCGACCTGTAGTTTGATTACAAGGTTTACATGGGGGTCCAGACGGACGGACATCGCTAAATCGACTTAGAAAGTGATTCTAAGCCTATTGGTATACTAAAAGGTGATATAAGACAAATATTTCTATGCGTTACATACATCAGCACAAACTTATAATACCCTTTCCACCTATGGTGGTGAAGGGTATAATTATCCAGAGCTGCTATTTGTTTAATTATTTTTAGCATAGTGTAATTATAACAAGTGACTGCAACTCGTCAGCTGTTTTTCAAATTTTGTTCTAGTTCAAAATTTGTTTAAGTTTTCTAATGTCAAATTATTGTTGTTATTCCAAATTGTCGAATTGTTGTTTTAAATTTTGGCATTAAAAAACTTATTATCCAACATCAAAATCTATGTTGTTTTTGGCTTGTTGTATTTGTTGTAGCCATGCGTTAACCTGTATATATGAGCCTTGATTTTTAGATAGTCCAATTGAATATGTTTAATTTGACGTAGTTCTTCGGAGCGGTATTTTCCAATTTTTTTTTGTAGTACTGCAAATGCTTTGGTTGCTTTTTTAATACGACGATTTTTATCATATCGTAATCCGCCAGTAAAGGATAGGTCCCTAATCTATATGTTGTTTAATAACATCTTTGATAGCTAGAGCTGTTTATTAGTTGATCCTTAATTAATATTATTCAAATTTAACTGTGAACTTAAGTTTAACCTTTGTTATTCAAATTCCTTTACAGATAAATGACTTTTCATCACAATTCTACCTTTCCGAATCGGATATTGGTAAAAATCGTGCTGTAGCCTCTTGCAACAAATTGTCGGAATTAAACAATTATGTTCGTACTACTTCACATGTTGGCGACTTAACTGAAGATTTTATTAAAAAATTCCGTGTCATTGTTTTGACAAATGCCAGCGATGCCGAACAACATCGAATTGCTAAAATAACCCATGCCAATAATATTGCATTGATTATTGCCGAGACTTGTGGTCTCTTTGCCAAGGTCTTCTGTGATTTTGGTGAAAACTTTACCGTTTACGATAAGGATGGCGCACAACCGGTTTCGACAATGATTGCTAGCGTGACCCGTGACAGTCAGGGTGTAGTTACATGTTTGGATGAGTCTCGTCATGGTTTGAATGATGGTGATTATGTAACATTTTCCGAGGTACAGGGCATGACTGAATTGAACGGTTGTACTCCTCTCAAGATTACGGTTTTGGGACCCTACACCTTTAGCATTGGAGATACCAGCAAGTTCGGCGATTATATTACTGGTGGCATAGTGACTCAAGTTAAAATGCCTAATACAATTAGTTTCAAGCCATTAGAAGTGGCCGAGAAGGAGCCTGAATTTATCACATCTGATTTTGCTAAATTTGAACATCCTGCAACTTTGCATGTTGCCTTTAAGGTCTTGCATCAGTATAAAGAGGCAAACGGTGGCAAAGCTCCCCGTCCCTGGAATGAGGAAGATGCCCAGAAATTCTTGCAGATGTGCAAGGCAGTTGATGAAAATGTTTTGGAGAGCTTAGTGCTAACTTTTGCCAAGATTTGCTCTGGCAACACTTGTCCCATGGATGCCTCCATGGGTGGCTTGGTGGCCCAGGAAGTTTTGAAGGCCTGCAGTGGCAAATTTACACCCATTGTACAATGGTTGTACTATGATGCTATTGAATGTTTGCCCGACAATGGTGTTGAGGAGGCTGATGCTCAGCCAATTGGTTCCCGATACGATGCCCAAATTGCCATATTCGGCAAGAAATTCCAAGAGAAACTCGGAAACATCAAGTAAGTTTTCCTTATTAAATATTTAATTATAGAACACTTTTTCTTAACTAGATATTTAAATTTTCAAGATACTTTATTGTGGGCGCTGGCGCTATTGGTTGTGAACTGATTAAGAACTTTGCCATGATTGGTGCTGGCATTGGTAATGGGCAATTGTTTATTACTGATATGGATCTCATTGAAAAATCGAATTTGAATCGTCAGTTCCTCTTCCGCCCGAAAGATGTTCAAAAACCTAAGGCCCAAACTGCTGCCGCTGCCATCAAGCAAATGAACCCCGATGCCAAGATTACGGCCTACGAATTGCGTGTTGGCCCCGAAACCGAAAAAGTATTTTCCGAAGAATTCTTTGGCAAATTGGATGGTGTTACAAATGCCTTGGACAATGTTGATGCTCGTATTTATATGGATCGTAAATGTGTTTTCAATCGCATTCCCCTGGTAGAGTCTGGTACTCTTGGCACCATGGGTAATGTCCAGGTGATTGTGCCATTCTTAACTGAATCGTACAGTTCATCCCAAGATCCCCCAGAGAAGAGTATACCCATTTGTACTTTGAAAAATTTCCCCAATGCTATCGAGCACACTTTGCAATGGGCTCGTGATTGTTTTGAGGGTATTTACACACAGACAGCTGAAAATGCAGACCAATATGTATCAGATCCCAACTTTATTGAACGTACTTTGAAATTGTCAGGAGTGCAGCCCTTAGAGATTTTGGAATCTGTTAAGGTAGGTTTAGATATGCAGTTTTTAACAAATTTCCATAGTCTTAATGTTCTATTCTTAATTTACAGAAAGCATTAATCGATGATAAACCTAAAGACTTTGCTGATTGCGTTAAATGGGCTCGTTTTTATTGGGAGGAACAGTATGCAAATCAAATTAAGCAGTTGTTGTTTAATTTCCCTCCTGACCAAGTAACCTCCAGTGGAGCTCCTTTCTGGTCTGGTCCCAAACGTTGCCCTGTTCCTTTGGTATTCGATGTCAACGAACCTTTCCACTTGGATTATATCTTTGCTACAGCTAATCTACGCGCTGAAATGTATGGCTTACCACAAAATCGTGACCGTGAAGCTGTTGCCGCTCTGGTACAGCAGATTTTGGTGAGACTTGTGCAAAATCTTTGTAAAATTTGTAGTATAACTAACATAAATTCTATTCCTTAAAGGTGCCCGAATTTAAGCCACGTTCTGGTGTTAAGATCGAAACCAACGAAGCCGCTGCTGCTGAAGCCAATCATCATGACTCCTCGGAAGTTGATCAAGATCGTGTCAACAAAATACTCAATGAATTGCAGGCCTTGGACAAAGCCAGTTTGAAAATTAATCCCTTTCAGTTTGAAAAAGACGATGACAATAACTTACACATGGACTTTATAGTGGCCGCCTCAAATCTCAGAGCTGCCAACTACAAAATTCCACCTGCTGATCGTCACAAGTCCAAGTTGATTGCTGGTAAAATTATGCCAGCTATTGCTACCACCACATCCCTGGTTTCGGGTTGGGCTGTATTGGAAGTCATTAAACTAATTATGGGGTAAGTTATGCGAATTTATCAGCCATGTCACAGAACTCTATTCCGTTCGGAAGTGGAATAATTTCCTATTTTGCTTCTTTATAAAAAGTAAAATGAAAAAAATTTTTGAAATGAAACCACTTTCTATTTTCAAAGTGTAATTGAATTCCTATGTTTTTCTTTGTTTATTCATATTTGAAATCGCGTTTCGTTATGTTTAAGAGCATTTAAAAATTGTCGGAATCTATAGAACTAAAACCATTTCGATCGGAATTCAACTACGTAATGGTTTCAACTCCGAACGGCATTTGTGACATGCCTGTATATTTTATTTTTAAACTCTTGGTTAATCATTCCTTTCTTTTATATCTTTATAGACACAAAGATTTTGGTAAATTCAAAAATGGCTTTGTTAATTTGGCTTTGCCGTTCATTGGATTCTCGGAGCCTCTGCCAGCTGCTAAGAGCACTTACTATGGCAAAGAATGGACATTATGGGATCGTTTTGAAGTGCCCGGCGAAATGACTCTACAAGAGTTCTTAGACTACTTTGAGCAAAAGGAAAAACTTAAAATTACCATGTTGTCTGCCGGTGTTTCGATGTTGTTCTCGTTCTTTATGCAGAAAGCCAAGTGTGCTGAACGTTTGCCGCTGCTCATGTCTGAAGTGGTACGTCGTGTCTCCAAGAGACGCATTGAACCCCATGAGCGTTCTTTGGTCTTTGAAATCTGTTGCAACGATGAGGATGGTGAAGATGTTGAGGTACCCTATGTGCGGTACACTTTGCCCTAAAGGCCTGCATTCATAAATCACAACCACAATCGCATCAACACAAACACCAATTAACTATAAAAACGAAACATTGCTACCCAGTACATTTAATTACATTTTTTTTAAAACATTTCTTTTTGGCAGTTTAACTGAAGCTCTTGAAAATCTTTCTTTTTTTTATACAAAAAAGTGAGACAAAAAAAATAATATAAATACAAATAATTTTATCAATATGGAATTTATTAATTTAACTTACACTCTCATCTTTTATATATGAAGATTTACACACACATATACTTTCTATTCCCTTTCCTGGCCCAAATCCTTCTCATTTTAACCAATCAAATATCTGGTTCTATATATAGAAAGTACTTTTATTTTTAATCCAACAAAAAACAAAAAAAAAAAAACTTATGCATTCATTTCTTGATGTTTTACCGGCTGAAAACATTGTATTTGCAAATTAAATTTAAAATTTAATTTTTCTATGGATTAATAAAGAAAATAAGCAAATAAATTATAAAAATTAAATTAAAAATTCAATAAACTAAACACTAAAAACATTTCAAGATATTTTACTTAAACAAAATGGGAGGAAAGTAGTATTTATTAGGGGTAAAATTTTCAATTTGTTTTTAGACTCGTTTCTTATAAAAATTTTCTATAAAAATATGAAATTAAAACAAATTTCCTATAAAAATAAGAAATTTTTGAAAAATTTCGTATAAAAATAAGAAATTTTTGAAAAATTTCCTATAAAAATAAGAAATTTTGAAAAATTTCCCATAAAAATAAAATTTTTTTGAAAAATTTGCTCTAAAAATAAGAAATTTTTGTAAAATTTCCTATAAAAATAAGAAATTTTTTAAAAATTTTCTATAAAAAAATAAGAAATTAAAAAAAAAATTCCTAAAAAAGTAAGAAATTTTTGAAAAATTTCCTATAAAAATAAAAAATTTTCTATAAAAATAAGAAATTTTTGAAAAATTTCCTATGAAAAATAAGAAATTGTAAAAAATTTCTTATAAAAATAAGAAATTTTTGAAAAATTTCTTATAAAAATAAGAAATTTTTGAAAAATTTCTTATAAAAATAAGAAATTTTTGAAACATTTCCTATAAAAATCACAATTTTTGAAAAATTTCCTATAAAAATAAGAAATTTTTGAAAATTTTCTTAAAAAATAAGATTTTTTAGAAAAATTTCCTTTAAAAATAAGAAATTTTTAAAAAATTTTCTATAAAAATAAGAAATTTTCGAAAAAATTCCAATAAAAATAAAATCATTTTGAAAAATAAGAAATTTTTTTTATAAAAATAAGAAATTTTTGAAAAATTTCTTATAAAAATAAGGAATTTTTTAAAAATTTCCTTTAAAAATAAAAAAATTTTTTAAAATTTCCTATAAAAATAAAGTTATTAAAAATTTCATATAAAATAAGAAATTTTTAAAAAAATTTCATATAAAATAAGAAATTTTTAAAAAAATTTCATATAAAATAAGAAATTTTTGAAAAATTTCCTATAAAAATAGGAAATTTTTGAAAAATATCCTATAAAAATAGGAAATTTTTGTAAAATTTCCTATAAAATAAGAAATTAAAAAAAATCCCATAAAAATAAGAAATTTTTGAAAAATTTCCTATAAAAATCAGAAATTTTTTAAAAATTTCCTATAAAAATAAGAAATTTTTGAAAAATTTCCTATTAAAATAAGAAATTTTTGAAAAAATTCGTATAAAAATAAAAAATTTTTCAAGAATTTCCTATAAAAATAAGAAATTAAGAAATTTTTGAAAAACTTCCTATAAAAATAAGACATTTTTGAAAAATTTTCTATATAAATAAGATATTTTTGAAAATTTTCCTATAAAAATAAGAAATTTTTGAAAAATTTCCTTTAAAAATAAGAAATTTTTTTAAAATTTTCTGTAAAAATAAATTTTTTTTGAAAAATTTCCTATCAAAATAAGAAATTTTTAAAAAATTTTCTATAAAAATAAGAAATTTTTGAAAAAATTCCAATAAAAATAAGAAATTTTTGAAAAATTTCCTTTAAAAATAAGAAATTTTTAAAAAATTTCCTATAAAAATAAGAAATTTTTAAAAAATTTCCTATAAAAATAAGAGATTTTTAAAATTTTTTTATTAAAATAAGATATTTTTGAAAAATTTCTTATAAAAATAAGGAATTTTTAGAAAATTTCCTTTAAAAATAAGAAATTTTTGAAAAAATTCCTATAAAAATTCCTATAAAAAAATTTCCTATAAAAATAAGAAATTAAAAAAAAAAAATTCAAATAAAATAAGAAATTTTTGAAAAATTTACCATAAAAATAAAAATTTTTTGAAAAATTTGCTATAAAAATAAGATTTTGTAAAATTTCCTATAAAAATAAGAAATTTTTAAAAAATTTCTAAAAAATAAGAAATTTTTGAAAAATTTCTAAAAAATAAGAATTTTTTGAGAAATTTCCTGCAAAAATAAGAAGTTTTTTTAAAAATTTCCTATAAAAATAAGAAATTTTTGAAAAATTTTCTATAAAAATAAAAAGTTTTCTATAGGAAAGTTTTCGATATTGTTTCTATGAAAAGCTTTCGATATTGAAAGTTTGACTCGGAATGTTTTTATATGAAATCTTTCGATATTCAAAGTTTTATGAAGGAAATCAAAAGTTTTCTATAGAAAATCTTCCCATATCGAAAGATTTATGTAGGAAATTTTTTAGATGTTGGCTTTTTTATTAGAAAGTTCTTAAATGGAATGTTTTTAGTAGAAAGCTTTGGATATTAAAAGTAACCTTTAGGAAATCTGTTGAAATAAAAGGTTTTCAATCCGAAATATTATGATAACAAAAGTTTTATATGAGAAATCTGTTAATATCGAAAGAAAAAATTAAAAATTTTTAAAAAACAAAAGTTTATTATAGAAAACTGTACGACATTGAAAGTTTTATATAGAAAACTGTGTTTTCTTTCGATATGAAATGTTTTTAGTTGAAAGATTTTTATATCAAAAGTTACCTATAGGAAAGCTTTGATATTGAAAGGTTTTTAAATAAAAGTTTTATATGAGAAATCTTTCGATATCGAAAGTTTATGATAGAAAACCTTTCGACATAGAAAGTTTTATATATTAATTTTAAATATAAACAGTTTTTAGAAAGCTTTAGACATTAAAGTTGTCTATAGGAAAATCTTTTAATATTGAAATTTTTCTATAGAAAAATCTTATAAAATAGTTTTCTATCTGAAATATTTTAACAACAAACATATGTTTTATATAAGAAATTTTTCGATATCAAAAGTTTATTATAAAAAACCTTTCGATGTCGAAAGTTACGAGTATATAAGAAAACTTTAGATAAATAATGACAGTTTCATGTATGGGAGTTACGGTGACATATGTGCCGATTCGGGAGGAAGTAGGTCTATATTTTTAATCGATTTTTTTTAAATTGCAACCTGTATATACCAAAAGTTATTAGACCAACATTTCCTTGCATTGCCTACCTTCCCACCAAAGTTGGTGTAGGGTATGAAAAGAATTATCTGTTGAACGCATAGACATGAAAATATAAACATCTGTTCAAATTTAAACAAAACATTTTGAAACAGCTTTTTAAGACCTAACTATTTATTTATATTGAAAAATATTTTATGTTGTTCATAAAATAATTATTTGCCGCACAAGTAAATAAAAAACTATGATATCGGCCTGAATGGAGACTTTACAAACTATATTTTTATATTTAAATTTTAAAATCCCTTAAAAAATTAGTAACGAGTGCATACCTATCAACTGCAAAGAAATACATTTTAATTTGGGTTAAGAAAACTTGGTACTAATCATCGACCTAAATCGCTCGCCGTTGACAGTGATGGCGTGAGGAACATCGTTCTATGACAAGTGATGCATTGGATCTCATGTAAATTGCCATCATTCTTAATAGCCTCATCCTCATTAAAATGAAAGTTATCAACAATTAAAGTTCAATGGAGTCACACAGTTTCTCGATTCTAAACTAAAATAGTTTGTATGCTTGAAGAATTGTATTTCAAAAATATTTTCCCTTTCTAATCGAGGAGTAACACCCCTGAAATCCCGTTTCAAGTATTTGATTTTTCTGGTTACATCAAATTATATTCCTGCTACAAAATACTCATCCATATATAAAATATAGCGCCAAAGATGTAGAACAGCTTCTCACCGCTCTGATCTGCTATAATCAAAATGAATATATAATATATATTCAATGTATTTGTAAGTTTGTTTGTTTGTTTATATGTACGTCAATCGAACCTCAATGGCTTAGCCGATTTTAAGGAAGTTTTGAATGTAAGTTTTAACCATAGCAGATACTAACCTCCCAGTAAAA
This sequence comes from Stomorhina lunata, assembly GCA_933228675.1. Lineage (NCBI taxonomy): Eukaryota > Metazoa > Arthropoda > Insecta > Diptera > Rhiniidae > Stomorhina > Stomorhina lunata. Next base: position 84,409,919 of record OW121744.1, on the reverse strand, counting down.
CTTTTCATTACCAAATAATGAGTTAAACAGTTAAACTTTTGAACACGAACTACTTACTCATTCACTGTTTAAGTCATTACATTAACATGGGGATGTCATTGGAGGCAAGTACTTACCAATTGCAGAAAATTAATGACTTGGGTAAGCAATTTGAAAGCAACAACAACAACAACTTTTTTGTTGTTGTTTTATTAAAAACATATATTTTTAAACGAAATACAAAATTTTTTTTATGATCCCATGGGGGCTCGAACCCAGACCCTCCGACTGCTAGGCAGAGACTCTTCCACTGAGTTACTTCATATGTTGAAAACTAAGCAGCTTATAATTAATATAAACAATTTTTATTTTTAGATTCAAAATCATGTGAAAATAACTTTGTTTTTCCCTGCTTTTTTTTTGCTTTGTTGTAATTTTTGGAAAAATATTTTTATACGATTTTTTGTAATTATTTTAAAACTTTTTTAAAATTATTTTAAAACTTAAACAATTTAATTCTTCTTTTTTGTACAAGTTTTTACATAAGATTGACTCTTCCTTACTTAAATGTTAAAACCTGTTAATGTCAAAGTCCGAGCATATTTTATAATTCCATGGATTTCGATCTTGTGCGAATATTCTCCAATTTTATAGGACAAGCTTTGGAAAATGTTCCTCTACTTGGTCTTTCTATCGAAGTTTCGGACATCCTTCTCTAACATTAGGTAGTGGGACATTTCAATTCTAATTTCATCCTCTTCCTAATCCTAATCCATTTTTATCGATCTTATGGGACAACTCTCGGAACATGTTAACTCACAATATTAATGGGTGTTAAACTATCTCCCCGAGTGATACCATGAGGAGGTGTGTGTCCACAGTTGAGAAGAAGGATGACCCAGATAAGTTGGGCTTACCAAGTTAAGACCAATTAGAATCGTGTTTGGTATTCAACATCCCCTATATAATCAAAATTGACTCATGATGGTATTTTTTCATTAACGTGAGTTAGTTTTACAAATATTTTTTACAGAAGATAATATTTAAGTTCTTAAAATTCAAAAATCATTTAAAAAGACTCTTTTAATAAAAAAAAAATTAAAAAAAATTGTTGCCCTTGGTGGGATTTGAACCGGGGCCATTCAGTTTAAATTACCATCTTAATTACACATAAGTACTTCTGTAATAACTTATTATTTATTCGGATGGTATGTTGTAGTCGTTACAAGGTAACCAGTTATCAGAGTACTTGCCATTACCAAAGTTTTGCTGGGGCTATTTTCTATTTTAAAGGTCCGACATGGAAAGCGGTCAAATATGGAAGTATTTAAGATCTATCGTTGTAATTTCTTATTTTTATATCAAAAATTTCCTATTTTTATAGGATTTTTTTTTTATATATAAAAATAGGAAATTTTTGAAAAATTAAAAATTTTCTATTTCTATAGGAAATTTTTAAAAAATTTCCTATTTTTATAGGAAATTTTTCAAAAATTTCCTATTTTTATAGAAAATTTTTCAAAAATTTCCTATTTTTATAGGAAATTTTTCAAAAATTTCCTATTTTTATAGGAAATTTTTCAAAAATTTCCTATTTTTATAGGAAATTTTTCAAAAATTTCTTATTTTTATAGGAAATTTTTCAAAAATTTACTATTTTTATAGGAAATTTTTCAAAAATTTCCAATTTTTACAGGAAATTTTTCAAAATTTTCCTATTTTTATAGGAAATTTTTCAAAAATTTTCTATTTTTATAGGAAATTTTTAAAAAATTTCTTAATTTTATAGGAAATTTTTCAAATATTTCTTATTTTTATAAGAAATTTTTCAAACATTTCTTATTTATATAAGAAATTTTTCAAAAATTTCTTATTTTTATAGGCAATTTTTCCAAGATTTCTTATTTTTATAGGAAATTTTTGAACAATTTCTTATTTTTATTGGAAATTTTTGAAAAATTTCTTATTTTTAAAAAGAAAAATTTCTTATTTTTATAGGAAATTTTTGAAAAATTTCTTATTTTGATAGGAAATTCTTCAAGAATTACTTATTTTTATAGGAAATTTTTTAAATATTTCCTATAAAAATTTCTTATTTTTTTTATAGGACATTTTTCAAAAATTTCAAAAATTTTTGAAAAATTAAGAAATCTTATAAAAATGTGTATAAAAATAAGAAGTTTTAGAAAAATTTCCTATAAAAAAGGAAATATTTGAAAAATTTCCCATAAAAATAAGAAATATTTAAAAAATTTTCTATAAAATTAGAAATTTTTGAAAAAGTTCCTATACAAATAAGAAATTTTCGAAAAATTTCCTATAAAAAAAAAATAAATTTTTGAAAAATTTCCTATAAATATAAGAAATTTTTGAAAAATAAGAAATTTTTGAAAAATTTCCTATAAAAATAAGAAATTTTTGAAAAATATCCTATAAATATAAGAAATTTTTGAAAAATTTCCTATAAAAATAAGACATTTTTGAAAAATTTCCTATAAAAATAAGAAATTTGTGAAAAATATCCTATAAATATAAGAAATTTTTGAAAAATTTCCTATAAAAATAAGAAATTTTCGAAAACTTTCCTATAAAAATAAGAAATTTTTTAAAAATTTTCTATAAAAATCAGAAACTTTTGAAAAGTTTCCTATAAAAATAAGAAATTTTTGAAAAATTTCCTATAAAAATAAGAAATTTGTGAAAAATTTCCTATAAAAATAAGAAATTTTTGAAAAATATCCTATAAATATAAGAAATTTTTGAAAAATTTCCTAAAAAAATAAGAAATTTTTAAAAAATTTCCTATAAAAATAAGAACTTTTCGAAAACTTTCCTATAAAAATAAGAAATTTTTGAAAAATTTCCTATAAAAATAAGACATTTTTGAAAAGTTTCCTATAAAAATAATAATTTTTTTAAAAATTTCCTATAAAAATAAGAAACTTTTAAAAAATTTCCTATAAAAATAAGAATTTTTTGAAAATTTCCTATAAAAATAAGAAATTTTCGAAAATTTCCTATAAAAATAAGAAATTTTTGAAAAATTTCTTATAAAAATAAAAAATTTTTGAAAAATTTCCTATAAAAATGTGGCTTTGAATATTACAAAAATGAAATAAATAAAAATAAATAAATAAATAAAAATAAGAAATTTTTGAAAAATTTCCTATAAGAATAAGACATTTTTGAAAAGTTTCCTATAAAAATAAGAAATTTTTTAAAAATTTCCTATAAAAATAAGAAATTTTTAAAAAATAAGACTTTTTTGAAAATTTCCTATAAAAATAATAAGTTTTCGAAAATTTTCCTATAAAAATAAGAAATTTTTGAAAAATTTCCTATAAAAATTAGAAATTTTTGAAAAATTTCCTATAAAAATAACAAATTTTGGAAAATTTCCTATCAAAATAAGAAATTTGTGAAAAATTTTGTATAAAAATAAGAAATTTTTGAAAATTTTTTATATCAAAATAAGAAATTTTTGAAAATTTTTTATATCAAAATAAGAAATTTTTGAAAATTTTCCTATAAAGATAAGAAATTTTTGAAAAATTTTCTGTAATAATAATTTTTTTTTGAAAAAGAAATAAGAAATTTTTAAAAAATTTCCTATAAAAATAAGAAATTTTTGAAAAATTTCCTAAAAAAATAAGAAATTTTTAAAAAATTTCCTATAAAAATCAGACATTTTTAAAAACGTTCCTTTAAAAACAAGAAATTAAAAAAAAATCTTTTTATAGGATTTTTTAAAAAATTTCCTATAAAAATAAGAAATTTTTTAAAAAATTTCCTATAAAAATAAGAATTTTTTTTATAGGAAATTTTTCTAAAACTTCTTATTTTTATAGGAGATTTTTATAAGATTTCTTATTTTTATAGGACATTTTTCAAAAATTTATAGGAATTTTTTTAAAAATTTCTTATTTTTATAGGAAATCGTTAGAAAACACGGACAACGCCGGGTCTCAACATTTGGTTCTACTATATAATTCATCCGCTCGGTTTATTTGTTTTAATTATTACAATCTGCTAATTAACTATTTAATTTTATATTTTGTTTGTTTAAAGTTTTTCGTTGGGAACTAATACGAGTATTAAAAGTATTTCTGTATTTTATATTGACGCTTCTCTGAGATGTTTCTTTGTTCTGGACCCAAGTCTCTGAGTATTTCTATACAAATAAATTTTTTTAAAAATATTTAAATTATTTTGTTTTATTTTAGTTGATAGGAAATCGTTTGATATTGAATCTATTAGTTTGATTCGTGCCGTTAAAATAGAACGATTGTATTTAGTTGGTTACCTAAATACTTGGGGAAAAGAAATTTTAAGGCTTTTTTGTACGTGCTTAGTAATAAATATCGGAGTGATCGGAGCATTATAACATTTTCGTTTTTATAAAATCCGTCATTCTATGTTAATTGTGATAATAATCATAAATTAGTTTTATTTAGTGCATTTGATTTGAAGGTATTCGAAATTTCCTATTAAAAAGTTGATTTAATTAAAGTGTTTTTTCTTTGGCGTACAGTTTCGAAATCGGTTTGTAAGTTTTAAGTCTTAAAATTTATTTTAAGGTCCAAGGAATATAATATTTGAAATAAGTGATCGTATAAAAAAATTTTATTGAAATGTGTACTCTTTAAAGCGAAATGATTGATATCTGTCTGCATAACTAAATTCTTTGTTTGAGAATTGAATTTTTATATGCACAAAGATTTTCTTTTGTCTTGGATATTAGGACCACATATTTTGGTAGGTGGATCTTTTTTTCTGTTTGACATCTAATAGTGAAATTATTTGGCTTCGGTATATCAATAGTAAATTCAAAATATTTTCCAAAAATTTCTTATTTTTATAGGAAATTTTTCAAAAATGTCTAATTTTTATAGGAAATTTTTTAAAAATTTCTTATTTTTATAAGAAATTTTTCAAAAATTTCTTAGTTTTATAAGAAATTTTTCAAAAATTTCTTAGTTTTATAAGAAATTTTTCAAAAATTTCTTAGTTTTATAAGAAATTTTTCAAAAATTTCTTAGTTTTATAAGAAATTTTTCAAAAATTTCTAAGTTTTATAAGAAATTTTTCAAAAATTTCTTAGTTTTATAAGAAATTTTTCAAAAATTTCTTAGTTTTATAAGAAATTTTTCAAAAATTTCTTAGTTTTATAAGAAATTTTTCAAAATTTTCTTATTTTTATAGGAAGTCTTTCAAAAATTTCTTATTTTATGGGAAGTTTTTCAAAAATTTCTTCTTCTTATAGGAAATTTTTCAAAAAGATCTTATTTCTATAGGAAATTTAAAAAAAATGTCTTATTTTTATAGGAAATTTTTTAAAAATTTCTTATTTTTATAAGAAAATTTTTCAAAAACTTCTTATTTTTATAGGAAATTTTTCAAGAATTTCTTATTTTCATAGGAAATTCTTCAAAAATTTCTTATTTGTATAGGAAATTTTTCAAAAATTTCTTATTTTTATAGGAAATTTTTAAAAAATTTTATATTTTTATAGGAAATTTTTCAAAAATTTCCTTTTTTTTATAGGAAATTTTTCAAAAATTTCTTATTTGTATAGAAAAATTTTCAAAAATTTCTTATTTTTATAGGAAATTTTTCAAAAATTTCTTTTTTTTATAGGAAATTTTTCTAAAATTTCTTATTTTTATAGGAAATTTTTCAAAAATTTCTTATTTTTATAGGAAATTCTTCAAAAATTTCTTATTTGTACAGGAAATTTTTCAAAAATTTCTTATTTTTATAGGAAATTTTTTAAAAATTTCTTATTTTTATAAGAAAATTTTTCAAAAACTTCTTATTTTTATAGGAAATTTTTCAAGAATTTCTTATTTTTATAGGAAATTCTTCAAAAATTTCTTATTTGTTTAGGAAATTTTTCAAAAATTTCTTATTTTTATAGGAAATTTTTAAAAAATTTTATATTTTTATAGGAAATTTTTAAAAAATTTCTTTTTTTTATAGGAAATTTTTCAAAAATTTCTTATTTTTTTTAGGAAATTTTTCAAAAATTTCTTATTTTTATAGGAAATTTTTCAAAAATTTCTTTTTTTTATAGGAAATTTTTCAAAAATTTCTTATTTTATAGGAAATTTTTCAAAAATTTCTTTTTTTTATAGGAAATTTTTCAAAAATTTCTTATTTTTAAAGGAAATTTTTCAAAAATTTCTTATTTTTATAGGAAATTTTTCAAAAATTTCTTCTTTTATAAGAAATTTTTCAAAAATTTCTTTTTTTATCGGACATTTTTCAAACATTTCTTATTTTTATAGGAAATTTTTCAAAAATTTCTTATTTTTTGTATAATTTTTTCAAAAATTTCTTAGTTTTTAAAGAAATTATTCAAAAATTTCTAATTTTTTAAAGAAATTTTTCAAAAAATTCTTATTTTTTTTAGGAACATTTTCAAAAATTTCTTATTTTTATAGGATTTTTTTAAAAATTTATTATTTTTATTTTTATAGGAGGTTTTTCAAAAATTTTTTTATTTTTATTTATATAGGAAATTTTTCAAAAATTCCTTTTTTTATAAGAAATTTTTAAAAAATTTCTTATTTTTATAGGAAATTTTTAAAAAATTTCTTATTTTTATAGAAAATTTTTAAAAAATTTCTTATTTTTATAGGAAACTTTTCAAGAATTTCTTATTTTTCAAAAATTTTGTTATTTTTATAGGAAATTTTTCAAAAATTTCTTAGTTTTATAAAATTTTTTTCAAAAATTTCTTATTTTTATAGGAAATTTTTCAAAAATTTCTTATTTTTATAGAGAATTTTTCAAAAATTTATTATTTTTATGGGAAATTTTTCAAAAATTTCTTATTTTTATAGGAAATTTTTCAAAAATTTCTTATTTCTATAGGAAATTTTTAGAAAATTTCTTATTTTTACAGCAAATTTTTTATTTTTATAGGAATTTTTTCAAAAGTTTCTTATATTGATAGGAAATTTTTCAAAAATTTCATATTTTTATGGAAAATTTTTCAAAAATTTCTTATTTTTATGGGAAATTTTTTAAAAATTTTTTTAGTTTTATTTTTAAATTTAAATTTTTAAAAAATTTTTTAGTTTTATAGGTCAACAAAATTTTTCGAAAAAAATTTATATCTCAAAAACTAGAGCCAACTTCAAAAAAAAATTAAATAATTTTCTGATTCAGCAGACATATTTTATTTAAAAATTATTACAAAAGTTCGTGTCGTTATTTTTGTATAGATCTTAGATGATAAGACCAGGTATTGCTCACGTTTTCTAACAAATTAAACTTGTATATCCCTAGTACTCTCACGATCAACCATTATTAATAAATTATAATTTAATTAGATTTGCATATATTACTTTTAAGTATTATGGACAATTTTCACTCTGCTCCTATCCCGTTAATTTTGTCCAAACTAATTTAATTACTTTAATAGAGGCTATTCAAAGGTTGAACACTAAAACTTTTACAGTTGCACAACAATATGGGTATTATCTGAGTATGGGAGGAGGTACTTAGTTACTCAGATTCTACTTTTTTTTTTTCTAAATAAACTCGGTAAGAATGATACAAAGTTCACTAACATCCTACATAAGTCCCCAAAATAATACTATTGACCAAAAAAGAGGTCGCAGAATAAATAAAAATATTCCTTACCACCAAAAATATCAAGGCTCTGTAAGAGCCAAGGTTGTTTCTGTTTACCAATTGGTCTACGCGGATCTGAATATAAACTGCTTAATGAGCAATTTACAGGCTGGTATATCTATTATTGGCCAATATTCTCCTGACTGAGGAGAGCCCCAAGTTTTGCTAGATTATCCGCAATAGTATTACCAGGTACATTGTTGTGGCCACTTACTCAAGACAGTTCAATATTGGAATATTTCGCCATCTCATGTAGGCATGTCCGGCATTCCCGAGTAAGAACAGGTGTCGTAAAGACCGAAGATAGAGAGTGAATGGCGGAGAGACTGTCCTTACAAAAACGAATATCTCTGTAGCTGAAATTTCAGCCTGCATAATACTACAGAGTTTTGGAAGCTTGCAATAGATTCTCCTTCGAAGGATGAAAAAGTTCCCACCCGCACCATTGTTCGATTTGGATCCATCCGTATATATCTCCAGGATGTCTACCATAGAGTCGGTTTGGGTACAATGAAGAAGTAGACCAGGACATCAAAATAGGCATTTGTATCTGAGATTATTTCGTCGTTGGAGCCATTTTCTCAAGTTTGCGAACAATAAATAAATTAGGGTGCAGTATGCTGACCAATTCATAGATTTTGCCAATGCTAGGTTGCATTGTCCCGGAGGAAAATTTTTCTCTTGGCCGTCGTTTTACTTATTCCCAATTGAATCAATCTTAAATGGTTTTCTTTTTTGAAGGCAGTCAATGTGGAATAACCTTTGCCTTTTTTGGTGATGATGCACCTAGATATTGCCTTTTAGTCTCCTCTATATTGTGGTGAATCCACGTTTTGTTTACGGTTACCAAGCAGTGCAAACACTAGTCAAGGCCAAACTTTCCTGTAAAAATGTCAAACGGTTGCGTTTGGGGTTGCCTGTAAACAGACGCCGCTGATATCATTGTCATTGCGAGATGTTTGACATACGTCAGTCCATGGAATAGTTTGCTGCTTGCAACTCCGCATTATTTGACCTTCTAGCAGGTGCACCAACTCGACGGCCGCTTCCCTGGATTTCAACGGAGCGCTTGTCGAGCGATGTTGATATGTGGCCTATCCACCACCAATTCAGTTCACATACGTCCATAGAAGCAGGGATTTGGAATGTCGTGTTAAGTATATCTTTTTTCTTCTTCGGTGAAGCCATCATATATTTAGGATTTGCCGTAAGCATTTGTTTGCAAAGGTTTGCAGGCGCTTGTCGATGGTATTTGTGCGTTTCCAAGTTTCGTAGCCGCAATACAGATTGGACTTGACATTCGAGTTGTATTTTCGTTAGTTGGTTGTTGTTATTATTTGCCGAGATTTTCAAATAGAATGTAGATTTTGCCTTGTTAATACGCTATTCAATATCCTTGTCGGCGCCACCCTTTGCAGAAACCAAACTTCCAAGATAATTAAAGATACCTACACATCCAATAACCTCGTTATCCACATTGATGTGTGTTGACGGGTTTGTGACAAAGCCTCCATTCATAGCATTCATGGTAGCATTAGTATTCTCTTGAAGGTGTCCTCAGCTTTGGTTTAGAAGACATACATACGTCATCAGCATATTCCAAGTTCTCGAGATGTTTAAAGGGAGTTCATTGGATACGGCGTCTACCATTCAGAGCCGTGAGCAATATTATTATACCTTACTCCAGTAGTGACTTCGAACGGATTTGACAATTTACTCTTGTGTAGGATTCGGCATTTTAAATCAACGCATTTTGCCCAAATTAAGTTCAGAATTTTCGTTGGCATGTTACGATTTTCTAAAATTTTCCATAGATCGCTTCTGCTGACACCGTCGAAGGCCTTCATAAAGTCAATAAACGGTAGGTTTATCTAGTACTATTTTTACTGTGTTGATTAGATCAACACAAGAACGGTTCTCTCTGAACCCAAACTGATTTACGCGAACTTAGTATTTCGCTCGGAATTGGTGGAAGTGTTATACCCTAGTAGTTGTTGCATTCATTAGAGCGGAGCCGTCCAGATCTATAGCACAATGTGCGAACTTTTACAAAAGAGCTTTTGAGCTTTCACACCGACACACTATGTATGAGCGAGACGCAACTGTGTTTGTCTCGATCACACTTGCATAAAATTGTCTTTGCAAAGTCAATGCTGCCAGATTAGAATTGTTTGCTCGATTATATGAAAAATTTTCGAATATATGAAGAAAAATGTAAATCTGGCAACACTGACCGCAAGAGCTTTTAAATCTGTTTACCGCAAATACAAATATTAATGTATGTGTTTTTGGATAGGTCTGCTTTAGAGTCACCCTTTTTTGGTATTTGGACTTACCTTTATTCCATTAGATTGGCAGAGTTTCTCCTTCCCATATTTTACGTACAAATACACGACATAAACGCATCTCCGCTGAGATATTGTTATTACCCGAGGCCTTGTTGCGTTTACGGCTCGAACTTCTATAACATTTAAAATTAAGTTTCAGGTACAGGATGACTCCTATTTGCGACCGTAAGAGAGATGAAAAATCCTTGTCAAGTTCCTCATTGAACCCTACTTTCGGTCTTTGCCCCATAGGCTTATTCAGCCATTTCTGTGTATATACAAATTTCAAATAGAGCTACATGACTTAACGGTCCTGCTAATCCTATTGGAAATTGAATTTTTATCATCGATTTCGGATCTTCTAATTTGAGTGTAATCTCTGAACTAATTCAATATCTTTTCTTTACAGATCATGACTGAAGTACCGCAAATAATCGACCTTGACAAAATTATCAAGCCCTATTTGGAAGGTGGAAAATTTATAACATATACCAGCCGATATTTAACAAAACCAGGAGATAATTATGGCAGTGTAATCTTAGCTCTAAATGTTAAGATAGAAACCAAATCGGGTGACACAAAAGATCTACCTCTGATAGCGAAACTACCACCTATAACTAATGAAATGCTATGGCAAATGTTTCAGCCAGAAAGAACATGTCTGGCCGAAAATGCCATTTACACTTATCTTAGCCCGGCCATAGAGCAATTACAACTGGAAGCAGGCCTCACAGAAGATCTTCTTTTTAAGGGATTCTCAAAATATTATGGTTCCCGTATCGCATTAGAACCCAATGCTACTAAGGTGGATAAAAATGCGGTATTAGTTCAGGAAAATTTACAAAACTCGGGATTTCGAGCTGGAAATCGTCATGTTATGTTTGATTTGGAACATGCCAGAGTTATATTGCCACAAGTGGCGCAATTTCATGCTTTGCCCATTGCTTTGCGTTTTAAAAAAGCCGAGATCTTTAATAAAGATATAAGGCCACACTTTCGCAGATTTAATGGCAATAGCGGCCTGAGTGAAGAGGCCCAAATGAAATTTGAGCAGGAGCTAATCGATGATGTAATTGCGGCTACTGGTAATGATCAACGTATTTTGCAGAGAGTAAGAGAATTAATTGAGGACTATAATTCACTCATGGATTCACCGGATAAGGAGGATGATTTGTATACAACAATAGTCCATTTTGATATGTGGGTTAATAATGTCATGATCAAGTATGGTAAGGAAGTTGTATTAAATATGAAAAGAGTTATATCAATTTACTATTGTTCCAAAATTTAGATGAGCACAATAAGCCCTGTCAAGTAAAATTAATAGATTTTCAACTGGCCGTTTACGAAAGTCTGGTCTATGATGTGATTTTCTTTATGTTTTCAAGTCTGGAAATTGAAGTTTTGGAACATCATACCGAAGAGCTTTTAAAGCTCTACTATAATTCTTTTATAAAATGCCTAAAGTCAGTGGGAGTTTCAACAGAGGATTATACCTTTGAGGGGTAAGTAACTAATTTGTTGTCATAACTTTATAACTCTAAACATTATATCTCTATTTTTCCAGTTTCATGGGGGAAATCCATAAGTACGCTCCCGTTGCTATTTGTACTTGTCTCTTTATGATACGTATCATCTTGGCAGATGATAGCATTATGCCGGAATGTTTTCAAGATATGAACTTAGATGTCTTATCGAAAAATGGCAGTCAATTGGTGACTCAGCGGACGGCTGATGTCATACGTCTGGCTCAGAAATATAATTTTTTCTATAGGGATTAGACAAGCAAAAAATGTTAAATGCATTTTATATTTATTACAGTATTATTAAGATAAATTACATATTTTTTTTTTATTAATTAAGATGTACTTATATTTTATGAGCAGTAAATTTAAAATGATTCTAATGTACATATATATCTGCTCTCATAATGTTATTGCAAAACTATTCATTTGGTTTTAGAATTGATATTATTATTGATAATAAAAAGTACCTATTTGATTCTGCTGAGTTATAGCATTTCAGTAAACGATCATTCATAATAAAATTATATAAGACTTTTGACAAAAAGCTACCCCTGACCAGCGTTACCGCTGACAAATTTCAAAAAGTCGCAGAAAAAGTCGCTTTTTACAAAAAAAGTCGCACAAAAAGTCACTTTCAATAAAAAAAGTCGCACACTTTTTTATAACATTTTTTTTTAAACAATGAACAAAAGATTATAAAACAATTCATACTTGAAAAGATATTATATATAGGCAAAAATCAAACAGTTTTAATTCCTATAAAACCGACTTTCAACTCGAATAACTTTTGTACTCTTAGGTGTTCGGAAAATCTAATTACAGATTTGAACTCCTAAGTCTACAGGTATATTGAATGCAAAATCTTAGTAGCGCAAGATTTTACTTCTTAGCGTAATTGGCATGCAAATTTCAAAAACGTAAAAAAATCAAATGAAGCATTTACGTTTTTTTCATATTTCGTCTTCTTTTTTCGTTTCATTTGGACCCATTCGTTATTTTATGAAATAGACACCATACTTGGGGGATGAATTCATTGCCCTCTAAGTTTTAATTTCGTCATTCAAATACTACTTAATAATGGCTGCCAAAATTTAATCACGTTTTCGCCCTTTTTAAATTTTTTTCGCATATTTTTCGGCCCCCTCAATGAATTCCTAAAAAATGCATAAGGATTGGTAGATCTTTCAGTTGTGCATCGTTTGATATATATCTCATTTATGTGCTGCATGTTGATATAACATACGACAAATAGGTATATAAATTCCAAACAACCTCGTAAACTGAGTTTTTGCCATTTAACACCTAAAAGCAAAAGCGCACCAAAAAATCATTTTTTGCTAAAATTGTATGAAGATTTTGAAATATTAAATATTGCTTTTAATGGTTTTAGATAGCAAACTGAGACCAAAGTGATGGCATTTTACAATAATTTTTGGGAATTTTAGTTGAGATATTGAATATGGGCTAAAAATAAAAATTTTAAATAATTTTCTAAAAAGGTGTCAAAAGTCGCACAAAATTCGAAAAAGTGGCAAAAAAGGGCCATGGAAGAAAAGTCACAGGTTGCGTCGCAGGCCACCTAAAAAGTCGCAAATTGCGACTTTAGTCGCATAACGGTAACGCTGCCCCTGACTGATCTGAGAATGTTAAGTTTTATCTTCGATCAATTTATGTAAAACAAGTAAGAGTGTTATGTTCGGCTAGCCGAACCTTAAATACCCTTCACCAATGGTGTTACAAAAGTAAAGTACAGAGTGGAAAAAGTTTTTGATCAATTACAAGTGTGCATGTTTCTGAAGACTGATTTAGGTGATTTAGGTGTTTATTGATTTTCTAATCTGAAAATGTTTCAAATCTCGATAATTAACACGGCTTTTAAATGTGTGTCCTCATACATTTAATTTTTAGGCGATATATGAATAATACTTTATTAAGTGAATAACCTTGTTTTATATTGGAGGTGGATTGAAATACAAACAATTGCAGAAATTATACAACATTGTAACATATCGCACCTTGAGAGAGGTCGTATTTAAATGCATATATCTTTAAAATTAGAGGACCGATTAAATTGTTGCTTTAATGAGAATATTTAGCGGACCTATATAGCTTCGACATTTGGCAACAACACTTACGTAAGATGTGAATAAAGGCCATCATAATGTTCAAAAGTCACTTATATTTCGGTATGCTGAAATCAAGTTTGATGAGCTTCTAGATGACATGCCGACATAACTTATATGTAAAGGTAATATATGTTAATAGTGTTCTCCGAAGTACACTATTAAATTGTAACATACCCAGCAAAACTTTGGTAATGGCAAGTACTCTGACAACTGGTTACCTTGTAACGACTACAACATACCATCCGAATATATAATAAGTTATTACAGAAGTACTTATTTGTAATTAAGATGGTAATTTAAACTGAATGGCCCTGGTTCAAATCCCACCAAGGGCAACATTTTTTTTTTATTAAAAGAGTCTTTTTAAATGATTTTTGAATTTTTAGAACTTAAATATTATCTTCTGTAAAAAAAATTTCTAAAACTAACTCACGTTAATGAAAAAATACCATCATGAGTCAATTTTGATTATGTAGGGGATGTTGAATACCAAACACGATTCTAATTGGTCTTAACTTGGTAAGCCCAACTTATCTGGGTCATCCTTCATCTCAACTGTGGACACACACCTCCTCATGGTATCAACCGGGGAGCTAGTTTAACACTCATTAATATTGTGAGTTAACATGTTCCGAGAGTTGTCCCATAAGAACGATAAAAATGGGTTAGGATTACGTTCTAGTAACCCTCTCTTGAAAAAAATACAATGAAGAGGATAAAATTAGAATTGAAATGTCCCACTACCTAATGTTAGAGGAGGATGTCCGAAACTTCGATAGAAAGACCAAGTTGAGGAACATTTTTTAAAGCTTGGCCTATAAAATTTGAGAATATTCGCACAAAATCGAAATCCATGCAATTCTAAAATATGCTCGGACTTTGACCTTAACAGGTTGTAACATTTAAGTAAGTAAGAGTCAATCTTATGTAAAAACTTATACAAAAAAGAAGATTTAAATTGTTTAAGTTTTAAAATAATTTTAAAAAAGTTTTAAAATAATTACAAAAAATTGTATAAAAATATTTTTCCAAAAATTACAACAAAGCAAAAAAAAAAGCAGGAAAAAACAAAGTTATTTTCACATGATTTTGGATCTAAAAATAAAAATTGTTTATATTAATTATAAGCTGCTAAGTTTTCAACATATGAAGTAGCTCAGTCGAAGAGTCTCTGCCTAGCAGTCGGAGGGTCTGGGTTCGAGCCCCCCCATGGGATCATAAAAAAAATTTTGTATTTCGTTTAAAAATATATGTTTTTAATAAAACAACAACAAAAAAGTTGCTGCTGTTGTTGTTGTTGCTTTCAAATTGCTTACCCAAGTCATTACTTTTCTGCAATTGGTAAGTACTTGCCTCCAATGACATCCCCATGTTAATGTAATGACTTAAACAGCGAATGAGTAAGTAGTTCGTGTTCAATAGTTTAACTGTTTAACTCATTATTTGGTAATGAAAAGTTTTACTTACAACTGAGATATAGCCAAAACTCGAAATTCGATGATAAATTACAATTTTTTTATTTTCTATAAACACCAGATTTATCGCCAAAATTCAAAATTCGATGAGAATTAATTTCTTTTTTTTTAAAAACTGTATTTTTCAAAATAACTATGATTTTTTTAAAACTATAGATATTTTTTTTAAGTATTTTGAACTGTATATCAAATTTTAGGAAATTATTCAACGCAACACTCTATTGAATTTCATCAAAATTGGTAGATCAATAACTGAGATATCGCCAATGCAAAATATATCGATGTACGCAAATTGGCATATTTAAGAAAACATTTTTTAAAAAACAATATTTAAAAAAAATCGAATTATATATCAGATTTTAGTAAATACTTCATTGTAGCATGCTATTAAATTTCATCAAAATCGGTCTATAAACACCAGAGATATCGCCAAAATTCAAAATTCGATGAGAATTTAAGAAACTGTATTTTTCATAAAAAAATTAATTTCGTCAAAAAACTGTGTTATTTTAAAAAAAAGTTTTTTGAACTGTATATCAAACTTTAGGAAATCATTCAACGCTGCACATTATTGAATTTTATCAAAATCGGTAAATCAATAACTGAGATATCGATGTACGCAAATTGACAAATTTTTAAATTTTTTTTAAAAAAACAGTATTTAAAAAAAAAAAAATTGAACTATATACCAGATTTTAGAAAATACTTCAACGCAACATGCTATTAAATTTTATCAAAATCGGTCTATAATATATATATATATATATATAATTCCCCGACAACATTCCAATTGGAACAAGGGGTACTTCTCTCAGACAATGAGCTGCATCCGATTCTATTTTTAGACTCATTGAAAGGGACCTACTTTTTTTAACTCCGGCTCCGAACGGCAAATGCATTAGTTAGAGAAGTTTTACATAGCCTAATACTCAATAACCAGTGGCTAGCTGAGTTATGAGGTGAACCGCCGCTTTTTTGAAAATTTATTTTTTCAAGTGAGTCTGGCCAGGGATCGAACTTGGGCCTCTGGTATGCTAGGCGGATGACTAACCTGCTATACCACGGCGGTTTACATACATCGGTCTATAAACACCAGAGATATTGCCAAAATTCAAAATTCGAGAATTTAATTTTTTTTAAACTGTATTTAAAAAAAAAAAAAATTTAATTCGTCATCGAAGTTTAGTACTTTAGCGATATCTCGGGTGTTTATGGACCGATTTTAATGAAATTCAATAGCGTGCTGCGTAGGGATTCCTAAAATCTGGTGTATAACTTGTCTGGGTACACCCACCAGGAGCTCCACAAACTTGACAGACGGACATGGCTAAATCAACTCTCCTGGCGATTCTGAGTCGATTTGGGGTCTAAGACGAATAATGAAAAAATTACAAACTGAATGGCAAACTTATAATACCCTTTCACCTATTGGTGAAGGGTATAAAAACAATTTTAAGGTGATAATTGCTTTTGATTTACCGAAATAAATCAGATAATCCATATACAAACGACCGGTGATATACAAATATAGATCTTGGCGGGCAATTTACTCGAACTTTGTTCTTTACCAAAACAATCTGGATTGTCCCCTCTTCATGCTAGAATACGTTTTTTGAGAATATTTTTAAATTAGGTTATGACTTGGATTTTGGTCCGTTAGGCGGAACAGTGTGAAAAAATAAGGCAAATTCAAGAAAAATATTTAGAACTGGGTCTAGCGTTCGATCAGCCAAAGCAAGGACAAGGAAACACAAATGATGAAAATACTGTAAGAATATGTTTTCAGATCCATAAACTGCAGTATGTATGTATCACAGGTGTAGATTTGGAACTAATACATTGGAACAACATTATATTTCGGTTCTAGCAAAAAAAAAAAAAAAAAAAAATAAAAATAAAAAAAATATAGAATACTCAAAAAAGCTACATACTTGTACCTCGGTTTACGCGGATTCGAATTTCAGTTTTTTAAATCCAAAAAAATTTTTGATATTTATTTTTTTTGAAAATTTTGGACCAAATTTTATTCAATGAACAATAAAGCTAAAAGAAAACTCAAGAAATAAGTAAGAAAGTGCTATAGTCGGTCAAGCCAGACCATACGATACCCTTCAATGCTAAGGTCAGAGGTCTTCTTTTTCCTGTATAAAGACAAATATTTGGTAAATTTTGCCAAAGCTTATATATTTAAAATTGATTACAGTTGTTACAAAAATTATATATGCAAAAAATAAACTTAAAATTCTCATTTTCTTCGGATCTACGAGCGTTTAAAGCTGAATTCATCCACTGTTTCGGAACGAAATTTTTGTTCAGGGAAGTGGGACCTATAAGAGGTACCATAAATAATTTACCGATTTTGACGAATTCAATTTCCCATTATCAAAAAAATGATCCGTGCCAAATTTCATTAAATTATCTTTAAAAATGCGACCTGTAGTTTGATTACAAGGTTTACATGGGGGTCCAGCCAGCCGCCCAGGCAGCCAGACGGACGGACATCGCTAAATCGACTCAGAAAGTGATTCTAAGCCTATTGGTATACCAAAAGATGGGTCTAAGACAAATATTTCTATGCGTTACATACATCAGCACAAACTTATAATACCCTTTCCACCTATGGTGGTGAAGGGTATAACTACCTTTTTTTGGCACATCTGCTCGACTAAAAGCAGAGTCCTTGGTTGTTGGTATTAAACCACAGATTAAATGACTTAAGTTGCTAAAGGATGAGTTCAATTGTACTCAGAAACTTTCCCGGACTCTATTATCACATACTTATGCAAGTCGTCGCACCAATCTCTAGTCTAGTGATGCCAGAATATCGCTCAGGTAAAAATTCCATAGTAATAGCGCTGTTCCCCCACAACTAAGTTGTTCAAGCCAATCGACTCTAATACGACTCGTTGTTAGAAGATTACAATTTATCATGAAACAGCCAAATTTTTACGATTATAGGTCTAACATCTTCAGGTCCTGTATGAAAAGGTTTACGCGCTTAAGGAATCAAGGCTACTTTGATATCCCTAGTTGCGATATATGTAGGTTGATATACGAGATGTATGTATTAGGGTGGGTCGTTTTTTGACTTTTGTCTCTGATCGACTTTTAATAGTGAAATTATATGGCCAAATTATGTCAATCGGAAGTGTGCAAAATATTATTGATTTATTTTTAGGATACGAGCCCGCGCAACGGGCCCAAAGTTTTTGAGCCCATTTGTATGGGGAAAAATTAGAGTATTTGCAGTTTTTGTTACATTTCGTTCATTTACAATTTATTTTTAAGAGAAAAGATAATAAAATTTAAAAGTGAACTAATGCGGCTTTAATTGTAGTCACCAATAATTGAAATCCATAAAACAGTTTTGAAGTTATTGCGATTTTCCCCCAAAAATTTCGTGTCCTTGACAATACGCCTAAGGATACACCGCTAGAAAAAACTACTTTGGACAAAAGCTCACAAAACAAGACATGATTTATCATTTTAAGACTTGTAAGTACTTCATAGTTTAATTTTGTTAAAATATAACAATATTTACATAGTTTTTTTCATAATCGAAAATGGGTCATTTTTCTCATGTGCATTTCTCATCATGCATTTTTTAATTTTTTGAAAATTTTGTTAAACAAATATTACAAATTTGAATTTCTCTCATCGGTGTGTTAAAATAGACAGTGAAGACAATAAAACTCAAAAAAATTGAGGTCGGTATCTCAAACCATTTTCCCGTACCTTGTGTTCGAATTCGACGAATTTCGCAAAAAAGTGATTTTTGGCTCATAATTTGAGTAAATGCTTCATAAATCTTAGTTATGTTCAATTTTAATAATGTTTATTTGGAATAAAATTATCCATACTATGGAAAATATAAACAGGTTCTTTGTTTTTAAAACTGGGTAAACTCAACCCTTTTTCCGGAGGCAAAAATGAAAAATTTGATTTTTTGTGTATTTTTTTTATTTTTTTTTATTTTTTCAATACGTAATGTTATTAATTTATTACTGAATTTTAATAAATATACTTAATTAATTATTTTCCACTAAGACAAAGTCTAAAATATTTTAACCCTTTTTAGACATGGGGTCAAAAATGACCCAAGTCATTGTGGTTTAAATTATAGAATTCTCTAAGCTTTGTAACGTTTCTCCAACAGCTACGAAACATAAGCTTTTTATCTACGGAAAGACACGTTGGACAGAGCTTAAAGATTTATTTCGGCATTTTAATTGGAAACTGGATTTGCTAGACAGTGATGGCATTGACATGGCGAAAATGATGAAAAGTATTATAAAGTTTTGCAGAATACTTTCATACCAACAACAAAATGTTCTTCTAAACTACGACACAAAACGTGGTTAAATTAGACATGTAACACAGTCAGATCTAGGGAGAAAGTATTTAGAATCTGGAGAAATTATAAAGCTCCAGTTACTGATTTGCTACGCAAAAAGTCGAGATCTACGTGTGCCAAGGTACTAAGTCATGAAAAATCTTTATATGGGCAGCGTCTTCGTACTGCCCCCAAGGACAGTAAAAGTTTTCGGACATTCATCAAAAGACTAAGGAATAATGCAAGTTCATCAATTCTAACCCTTTTAAAGGATGACCAGTCATTCACTAACATATAACTATCCTATAGCTGAACAATCAGCTATAGAATAGTTATATGAAGTAATTCATATTTGCCGGAAAGCAATCAACCACTGCCCGTGCTTGAAAGTGTATCAGTAACTATGCCTAACATATTTTTCGAGTTGTGCTGTTAAGAGAGTTTTAGCGGATCTAAACATAAATAAGTCTTCGGGGCCGGAGTACTCTTCGACGTTAGCTCGTCCATTAGCCAGCCTTTTTAGCACCTAATACCATGCAGGTGAATTTCCTATATGTTGGAAGGTTGCTAATATAACGCAAGTCTCCAAAAAAAGGTGAGGCTAGCAACCCCGATACCGCCCAATAGCAATTTGTTTGGCGCTTTCCAAAGAGATGGTATGGTAAACTATCATCTAAATCATTTGGAGTCAGTAACCTATTAAACGACCGGCAGTATGAATTTCGAACGGGCCGATCTACGGGTGATGTATTAGCCTTTTTATCGGAAAGATTGTGCCGTTCTATTCACAGTTTTGGCGAAAGTAAGGTTATAGCTCTTGATATTTCTATGGCGTTTGATAGAGTGTGGCACGGAGCACTTCTATCAAACCTTATTGCTTTTGGTGTCGGTAACAATTTCTCTCGGTTCATATCGTGCTTTCTCAGAGATCGCACTATAAGAGTTGTTATAGATGGCATATCGTCCGACGAGTTCATGATTAAATCGGGGGTACCACAAGGCTCCGTTCTTTCTCCTACTCTATTTCTTATTTTTCTAAATGACCTTCTATGTCAAACTTCCAATCCTATCTACTCTTTTGCAGATGATAGCAACATCTGTCATTCGTATTCATTCAACTATAGGCCAAGCATGTTGAATATCAATTCCAAGAGGCAAACCATGAATGATACGCTAAAATCCGACCTTTCTACAATATCTAATAGGGTCGATTCCAACGCTCGAAAGACCCAATTTTGTGTGTTAACACACAAACGCGTTACGAACAATGTTGCATCATCCGTAAGTATGGGTGGTATAAATATTAAGGAATCAGAAACTCTTGATGTTCTAGGCATGAAAATTCAGTGTGATGTCCGTTGGACTAATCACGTATTTCAAGTGTCGAAAGAAGCATTCAAGTGTCTCGGCTTTCTAAAGTGGTGTAAGACGTACTTTACTCCAACTGATCTCCTTAATATCTATACTATTTATATTCGATCGAAAATGGAATACAACTCTCATGTATGGGCCGGTGCTTTAAAGTCTATTTTAGAGCTTCTCGACAGGTTACAAGAGAGGGCGAAGGTGCTTTTGATGACAGTAGTGTAGCTAACTTTATTAACTCATTGGAGCATCTCGCAATGTGGGTTGCGTTTCACTGTTCCATCGTTACTATAATGACATGTGCTCAAACGAAATTAGGGATATTGTTCCTGATACCCGTACAAGCCTTATAAAGGCTAATTCCTTTGTAGTCGATTTCCCAGTGGATCGCATTACGCGCTATAGAGAAAACTCTATAGTTTTCTAAAGTTTTGGCTGTCCTCTTTTACGAGTTCCCTCGTAATCATTTTCGAACACTTTTCTTGCTGGAGTATTTTACCTATTCGAACATGTCCTAGCCAATGATAAAGGAGCTGCTTACTGCATTTTACTGTGTCCAAAGATTTTGGGTAGAATCTTTCTTTCAAAAACTCCAAGAATAGCTTTATCTGCTTGTGTAGCAAGGGTAGTAAAAGCATTTTAAAGAGCATAATTTTAGTTTAGGGAAAGCTTTATTTCTTAGCTGTCTGTTCAGGTCAAAATAGCGTTGATTGGCAAGTATGTTTCTACGTTTTATTTCGAAACACGGCTAAAATCGAATGTTGTTCCAAAAATTTATATTGAGAATAAGGCAATTTTAAATATTTATTATTATTATTAAGGCCAGCAAAAGAAAACCATTTGCGATTCGTTTCAAAAACGGCTCATGTCAATTAGTCTCAAAAGATTATAATAAATACGCAGCAGTGGTTCCCAACAACTGGTGGCGAATGATGAATCTACAAGTGCGTGTTTTTCAAGATAAGTCATTAGAACTCGAAGTGCTTCTAAGATCCGAAAGTTCTAAATAGTACACAACAATTTGTCATTCGCCGTATAATAAAATAGTTTGGAGGTACCCTTTCGAAATGGAGAGATCATATTTTAAATAGCAATAAAGCTATTTTCGAAGATAAATATTTATGATGATAAATTGGAACACTTTCTTACTACTCCTTTAATATCCCCAAATTTGTGCACTAAATCTCTCTTGTGTACTAAATCTCCACTTTTTAACAAATAACTTCTGATCATGCTTTTTTCGGTATACCATAAGCTACAGGTGGTCCATTGATTGCACTGTACTAGTTGGAAAAATCGAAAAAAGGATTAGTTCTGGTTTTCGAGATATATCGTTATTTAATAAATGGAGGTGGTTGAGCCATAATAATTCCCGTAACTTTAAAACTGTTTATTTTCCTGAACAAAGTAATAAAATCGAAATTCAGCAGTAAAATTATCTTTCAGAAACACTGATTATATTTTTCAATACTAGCAGGTGTTTTGTAAAAAATTTTTTTTTCCAAAACGATTGCTCGGATTAAAAAAGATAATTAGTGTTTCTGAAAGATAATAATATTCGAATATCGGTTTTTTACTTAGTTCAAGAAAATAAACAGTTTTTGAGTTACACGAATATTTATTAGGCAACCAAATCCATTTTTTTAATAACGCTTTATCTCGAAAACTAGAGCTAACCTAAAAAAACGGTTAGAACCATTCAATTCAGCATACTCGATTTATATTCACCCACTAGGTCTGTGTTGTCAAAATCGAGCACAGTATTTTTAGTTTTAAAAAATAGGTAAGGATTTATGGCATTCTATGAAATATACTAGTAAAAGGCCTAATGGAACAAATCAGTTTTCGAGATATAAATAAAAACACAATAGCAATTATTTGCATTTAAATTTTATTAAAGTAACTTTTTACATACATTTTATTTTAATGGTTCTGGTTTTTTTATTACTATTGTGACTTATAACAGTTTTAATGTAAATATTATTTTAAGGCAAATATGGATTAAATATTTCAGTATACTCTTCTTATGTGATGAAATATTGAATAAATTAAGCGAATTCTTGTTTTACAATCTTGATAAAAGAAATATATATCTAAATCTTGAGATCAGGGAGATTGTAGAAAGACAAAAGCTTTAATAAACAATAATTTTTGGGTATATTTTTAGGTGGCTTAGAGCCATTTTGACAATGTCTGGTTATTTTTAACAATATACTAAGAATTTAGGTATCTTAACCGGATATTGAAAAATGGCTTTAATTTATTAAAATATTGGCTGTGATTTATAAATTCATTTAATAAAATTTATGTAGCATACTTTTAGGTTTTCTAACTTGTTGTTTTTAATGACAAAATTAAATGAAACTGTATATTGTTTTTAATGTTTTTATAATTTCGTTATCGTTTCTTAAATTTACTTATTTTATTAACTTATATTTGAGTTAGAAAAATGTATGATTTTTGTAAAAGTTTTGATGTTAAAAAAAAATTTTTAAATTAAATAAAAATGATTTTAAAGGCAATTTCGATTTATTGTATATAAAAAAAAGAAAAAAGTGATGTATTTAATAAATTTTAAAATAATATCACATTCTTATTAGATAAATATGTTATTTGTGGAAATTAAAAGAAATCGTTAACTAAATGTTTTTTTTCTATAATAATAATGAAATTTTTATTTTGTATCGTATAATAACAATTATGAATATTTATTTAAATATTATATTTTTGATTTATCTGATTTTAAATAGCACTTTTAAGTGCTTGGTAATATATAAAAAAGGCAGTTTATGGCAGATTTGATAAAATTTGGCTTAACTTTTTTATATTACTTAGTACCGTATAAAAATAATTTTTAAAATTTAAGGCTTTTTGGTATAAGATTGGAATAAATGGATGAAGTAGAACATACAAGGGCAAATAATTTATTAGCTATAATTAGTTATAGGCAAATAAATAACTCACATACACGCTACGCAACAATTTTAAAAAGCATTAAAATACTTTTACGATCCAGCTTTTTATAAACTCTCCTCGACAAATTCAATCATTCGCATTTGATAACACACAACGGAATTTTTTTTTTAATTTTCTCTACTGCTACCAGTGCGATCGCAAATTTTATGTGTTACTGACTTTCACTGAAGTAGAAATACTATATTAAAAGTACCTAGACAGAATGATTTTATTATAATTTTGGGTGCCTTTTTAGGTGTAGGGCTTGATTGGTCAAAAGACCGAAACCAGTGAACTTTTGGTTATTATTATTTAAATTTGAATATTATTGCGGCTACAATGCTTCAAAATCATGTGAAGTCTGACCTATAGGGTATACCGAATTAACAGTCCGAATGAAAAAATCCTTTAGTAATTTTATTAATCGTTTATAAATAAGGGGGTTAAGTTTTAGAAATGCTGTAGTAAAAACATTTTTCCCCAATCGATTTACTTTGGTTAAACGTATCTCCAAAATATATAATTCTAATATTTTAACGAAAATTTTTCTATAGAAAAATAATTGTAGTGAAAAATTATCTGTAGAAAAATATTTTTGACAAAAATTTTTCTATAGAAAAATTTAAAAAAAATTTCTCTATAGAAAAATATTTTTGTCAAAAATGTCTCCATAGAAAAATTTTCGTTAAAAATATTTTTCTATAAAAAAAATTAATACAAATATTTTTCTATAGAGACATTTATGACAAAAATATTTTTCATCAAAACTAATTTTCTATAGAAAAACTCTTGATAATAATATTTTTCTATAGAAAAATTTTTGATAAAAATATTTTTCCATAGAAAAATTTTTGATAAAAATATTTTTCTATAGAAAAATTTTTGATAAAAATATTTTTCTATAGAAAAATTTTTGATCAAAATATTTTTCTATAGAAAAATTTTTGATAAAAATATTTTTCTATAGAAAAATTTCTGATAAAAATATTTTTCTATAGAAAAATTTTTGGTAAAAATATTTTTCTATAGAAAAATTTTTGACAAAAATATTTTTCTATAGAAAAATTTTTGATAAAAATATTTTTCTATAGAAAAATTTTTGATAAAAATATTTTTCTATAGAAAAATTTTTGATAAAAGTAGTTTTCTATAGAAAATTTTTAATAAAAATATTTTTCTACACAAAAACTTTTGATAAAAATATTTTTCTATAGAAACATTTTTGATAAAAATATTTTTCTATAGAAACATTTTTGATAAAAATATTTTTCTATAGAAAACTTTTTGATAAAAATATTTTTCTATAGAAAAATTTTTGATAAAAATATTTTTCTATAGAAAAATTTTTGATAAAAATATTTTTCTATAGAAAAATTTTTGATAAAAATATTTTTCTATAGAAAAATTTTTGATAAAAATATTTTTCTATAGAAAAATTTTGGTTAAAAATATTTTTCTATAGAAAAATTTTTGATAAAAATATTTTTCTATAGAAAAATTTTTGATAAAAATATTTTTCTATAGAAAAATTTTTGATAAAAATATTTTTCTATAGAAAAATTTTTGATAAAAATATTTTTCTATAGAAAAATTTTTGATAAAAATATTTTTCTATAGAAAAATTTTTGATAAAAATATTTTTCTATAGAAAAATTTTTGATAAAAATATTTTTCTATAGAAAAATTTTTGATCAAAATATTTTTCTATAGAAAAATTTTTGATCAAAATATTTTTCCATAGAAAAATTTTTGATCAAAATATTTTTCTATAGAAAATTTTTTAATAAAAAATTTTTTTATAAAAAAATTTTTGATAAAAAATTTTTCTATAGAAAAATTTTTGATAAAAATATTTTTCTATAGAAAAATTTTTGATAAAAATATTTTTCTATAGAAAAATTTTTGATAAAAATATTTTTCTATAGAAAAATTTTTGATCAAAATATTTTTCTATAGAAAAATTTTTGATAAAAATATTTTTCTATAGAAAAATTTTTGATAAAAATATTTTTCTATAGAAAAATTTTTGATAAAAAGATTTTTCTATACAAAAATTTTTGATAAAAATATTTTTCTATACAAAAATTTTTGATAAAAATATTTTTCTATACAAAAATTTTTGATAAAAATATTTTTCTATAGAAAAATTTTTGATAAAAATATTTTTCTACAGAAAAATTTTTGATAAAAATATTTTTCTATAGAAAAATTTTTGATAAAGATATTTTTCTATAGAAAAATGTTTGATAAAAATATTTTTCTATAGAAGAATTTTTGATCAAAATATTTTTCTATAGAAAAATTTTTGATCAAAATATTTTTCTATAGAAAAATTTTTGATCAAAATATTTTTCTATAGAAAAATTTTTGATCAAAATATTTTTCTATAGAAAAATTTTTGATCAAAATATTTTTCTATAGAAAAATTTTTGATCAAAATATTTTTCTATAGAAAAATTTTTGATAAAAATATTTTTCTATAGAAAAATTTCTGATAAAAATATTTTTCTATAGAAAAATTTTTGATAAAAATATTTTTCTATAGAAAAATTTTTGATAAAAATATTTTTTTATAGAAAAATTTTTGATAAAAATATTTTTCTATAGAAAAATTTTTGATAAAAATATTTTTCTATAGAAAAATTTTTGATAAAAATATTTTTCTATAGAAAAATTTTTGATAAAAATATTTTTCTATAGAAAAATTTTTGATAAAAATATTTTTCTATAGAAAAATTTTTGATAAAAATATTTTTCTATAGAAAAATTTTTGATCAAAATATTTTTCTATAGAAAAATTTTTGATCAAAATATTTTTCTATAGAAAAATTTTTGATAAAAATATTTTTCTATAGAAAAATTTCTGATAAAAATATTTTTCTATAGAAAAATTTTTGTTAAAAATATTTTTCTATAGAAAAATTTTTGATAAAAATATTTTTCTATAGAAAAATTTTTGATAAAAATATTTTTCTATTGAAAAATTTTTGATAAAAATATTTTTCTATAGAAAAATTTTTGATAAAAATATTTTTCTATAGACAAATTTTTGATAAAAATATTTTTCTATAGAAACATTTTTGATAAAAATATTTTTCTATAGAAAAATTTTTGATAAAAATATTTTTCTATAGAAAAATTTTTGATAATAATATTTTTCTATAGACAAATTTTTGATAAAAATATTTTTCTATTGAAAAATTTTTGATAAAAATATTTTTCTATAGAAAAATTTTTGATAAAAATATTTTTCTATAGAAAAATTTTTGATAAAAATATTTTTCTATAGAAAAATTTTTGATAAAAATATTTTTCTATAGAAAAATTTTTGATAAAAATATTTTTCTATAGAAAAATTTTTGATAAAAATATTTTTCTATAGAAAAATTTTTCATAAAAATATTTTTCTATAGAAAAATTTTTGATAAAAATATTTTTCTATAGAAAAATTTTTCATAAAAATATTTTTCTATAGAAAAGTTTTTGATAAAAATATTTTTCTATAGAAAAATTGTTGATAAAAATATTTTTCTATAGAAAAATTTTTGATAAAAATATTTTTCTATAGAAAAATTTTTGATAAAAATATTTTTCTATAGAAAAATTTTTCATAAAAATATTTTTCTATAGAAAACTTTTTGATAAAAATATTTTTCTATAGAAAACTTTTTGATAAAAATATTTTTCTATAGAAAAATTTTTGATAAAAATATTTTTCTATAGAAAAATTTTTGATAAAAATATTTTTCTATAGAAAAATTTTTGATAAAAATATTTTTCTATAGAAAAATTTTTGATAAAAATATTTTTCTATAGAAAAATTTTTAATAAAAATATTTTTCTATAGAAAAATTTTTAATAAAAAATTTTTCTATAGAAAATTTTTTAATAAAAAATTTTTCTATAGAAAAATTTTTGATAAAAATATTTTTCTATAGAAAAATTTTTGATAAAAATATTTTTCTTTAGAAAAATTTTTGATAAAGATATTTTTCTATAGAAAAATTTTTGATAAAAATATTTTTCTATAGAAAAATTTTTGATAAAAATATTTTACTATAGAAAAATTTTTGATAAAAATATTTTTCTATAGAAAAATTTTTGATCAAAATATTTTTCTATAGAAAAATTTTTGATAAAAATATTTTTCTATAGAAAAATTTTTGATAAAAATATTTTTCTATAGAAAAATTTTTGATAAAAATATTTTTCTATAGAAAAATTTTTGATAAAAATATTTTTCTATAGAAAAATTTTTGATAAAAATATTTTTCTATAAAAAAATTTTTGATAAAAATATTTTTCTATAGAAAACTTTTTGATAAAAATATTTTTCTATAGAAAAATTGTTGATAAAAATGTTTTTCTTCTTTTTTCTAAATCAAAATACTATATCTAAATCTCGAGAAATTTTTTCTATGATTAGAAAATGTAGCTCAGAAGATATGTAAAAGGTTAAGAGAAACTTCGATATTTTTTGAAAAATATTTGCCCATATTGCTGTAGGGTATCATATAATCAAGGTTGAACAACTTGTTTAAATTTATTAATTTCATTTCATTAAATTTTTTATTAGTTTATTTAAGCCTTTCAAATTTATCCTGATGGTTAAACGAATAGAGATCTAGCGGAAGTTATAAGTCTGGGTGAGGACGTACAAAAACCATTTTCAAAGATTTCGAGAAACATGCAAAATTTTGAGATATTCGCGAAAAACTGCTTTTGGGTAGGTCGTAGTACTTAAGAACCTCCTACTCTAACATTTCAAGAGCGATTTTAAAATTTTAAACAGTTTTGGAAAGTCAAGGGATCAAGCTTTTACAACCTTTATACATAGGGCTTATATTTTAAGAAATCAGATAGTTTTTATCAAAAGTTTCGCTTTATTTAATTTTTTTCGAAATCTTTAAAATTCAAAAGCTATTGTTTCAACTTTTTTCTCTAAAAGCCTATTTTGTTTTAAAGTCTTTTAAAGCTAATTCTATATAGAAAACAAGTAAGAAAAGCTATAGTCGGTCAAGTCCGACTATATCATACCCTTCACTACTAAGGTCAAATATGGACAAATAATTAAACAAAATTGTCTTTAAGTCTTAGAGATATACATACATATTCTATGTACTTTTTTTCAAAATTTCGAGATTTATGTCGTTTCCGGCTAAGGGCCTAAGGGGGGAGCTAGGGTTAATTGTGGACCGCTTGTTACCAAATTTTGGTTATTGGTTTATATTTACAAAATATTTACTTGTTCAAAGTTTTAGTAATCAAATGCATTTATCTTTAGAGTTTTTGTGCTTTAATGTACATATATATAAACGTCATTTGAGAATGTGTCTTGTATGGGAGGTATGGTCAAATATGGGCCATAAGTTCACTGATTAAAGTTATCATAAGCAATATTTTTGCTGAATATTAATTAAATACAACTAAATTTGTAGCTGTATAGGACCAAAAACTCTTTTCCGGGAAGGCATCCCCATGGGAGGTATCCGAAATAGTAATCCGATTTCGCCCAAAAATTATAGGGATCGTCCAAAATATAAGCCTGTGCCAAATTTCATCAAACTATCTCATTATCAAGCTTACATGGATAACCGGCCAGCCAGCCGGACGGACATCGTTAAAACAAGTCAGGGAGTGATTCTAAGTCGATTGGTATACTAAATGGTCTCAGACCAATATTTCAACATCAGCACAAAGCCAATATACCCTTTCTACCTATGGTGGTGAAGGGTACAAAAATGAGACATAACTTATTGGTATGGGTTTGCGTTTGCGTTTACAAAAGTTATTTAACTTTTTCCAAAGTTATATGTTTACATAGTCGCCTAGTCGGTTTATGAAAAGCTTAATAACTTTTCGATTTTTCGCCTGATTTAAAACATTTTATTTGGAACTATGTAAATTCTTTTGTTATATTGATATAAACTTCTATGAGCTTTCATATAAGAATAAGCAATAAAAAGCTACTAAAATCAAAAAAGTGAACAAAATTTTTTTTTTCTGATATTCTTAACAAAAAAAAAAATCGGTTTATAAATTTTTCAATGATACCCATTTCTAAAGCGCTATCTGCTTTCTTATATTTGCTGTTAAAAAAAAATAAAATCGGATACAAACTGGCTGAGCTACGGGTCGATAAGTTGACAAACTTCGTTAAAATCGGTTTTTTTTTGCATATAACTCCTCAACTAGGACGTATTTCTGAATAAGGCCTAAAACCTACGCTAGTGTATCAGAGTGCTATATATGTAAAACTTCAATTTAATTCTTTTTAGGGTGAAATCAATTAATTATGTTTGTTTATTTTAGCCTTAAATTTAAAAAAATATTGGAAAAATTAAAAATTGTTAATAATATCTTTAAGAAATTTTGGAATTTTGTTATAAAGTTAAAATATTATATAAAATAAACTAAAAAAGTTGTATACATTTAAATTTGTTTAAATATATTGGTTTACAATTTACTATAGGTCTGTTCGTTATGATAATAATTTTAATAGTTTAAGCTTATATACAAAAGGGCCTAACTGACAAAAAAAAAAAGAAATTTTGATTTTATGATTGTTTATTGATATAATTGGATTTAGATTAAAAAAACAATAAAAAAACCATTTAAAAAATTTTGTTAGTTAGCCTCTTTTGTATTTTAGGTGATGGGAAGTATTTTATTTTAAACATATCGCACTTGTTCAACAAGAGGGTATTAACTCAAAATTTTTAAATTTTCACTTTTTTAAAGAAATTGATCTGTAGTAGTCTTATCTACCCACTCTAAAAATCTGACATCATTCTCACTATAATTTCACCAAAAAACTACAGTTTTACCCCTCTTCCTTATATGAAAGTAGTAGTAAAATAAAATAGTTTTTTGACTCTACTGAAAATTTAAAAATTTTGAGTTAATACCCTTTTGTTGATCAAGTGCGATATGTAGACTATAACGAGAATGAGGGCTAACAGTACATTTTTGAAACGTGAAAGTACATTTTTTGGTTCCTAAATAGACCATATGATCTCAGTCTAGTTATAGTCTAGGATTTTAAATGTTAAAGAATGTTTTCAAAATTTGTTTTTCAGAGATCTGATATTCGAAATCTATGAGAAATAAACTTTATTGGGGCAAGTGCGGGTAATGTGGTATAGTAACTTTTTTTTTCTTAAAATGACAATATATGCTAGAAACACAATCAAGGCTACATGCTACGGGCTACAACCTGTCAAAATTAGGTTACACTCAAATGGGAATACATTTTTAGCGTCGGCACAGCTACACGACTACCGACCACCGTTGTAGCTGTAGCCGAGATTAAACTAATTTCAATTTTCATTGGCGACAATAATAGATTTAGTGCTGTCAACTCCATAGAATATTGAAATTAATGAGCGATTTAAACCACTTAACTTTATTTGCAATAATTATGAAGGAAATTGAAATAAACAATTAATATACTTATCAAATATTTATATTTATAATGTATATAATAATATCTGATAAATATATGATATAAAAATTTATATTTATATAACTCCACCTCAATAAAAGTACATTTTGAAGAAGTTAATTTTTAAACTGTCATAACTCACGTGCTAGAGCTACGTAATTTGGATTACATAAAAGCCCAGTATGTCCTGTATAAAATCTATTATTTAAAAGAGCATACTTATATATCGCACTTGTTCAACAAGAGGGTATTAACTCAAAATTTTTAAATTTTCACTTTTTAGAAGAAATTGATGTGTAGTGGTCTTATCTACCCATTTTAAAAATCTGACATCATTTTCACTATAATTTCGCCAAAAAACTACAGTTTACCCCTCTTCTTTATATGAAAGTAGTAGTAAAATAAAATAGTTTTTTGACTCTACTAAAAATTTTAAAATTTTGAGTTAATACCCTCTTGTCGATCAAGTGCGATATATGTTGTTTTAAGATATGCGTATTTTTATAAATGTCGGTTGTAGAAATAAGTTTTTAGGACATGGGCTCTTAATCCATTATAAATCGGAAGAATATATCATTTGAAAAGTATTTTTGGTAGCTTTTGTTTGATATCAAAATAGTTATATAACCTTTGATATATCAAAATAGTTATATAACCTTCTAAAGTTATGCCCTATAATTCTTAAAATTTAAAAAGCTCTCAACTCTCAAACTATAAGTGATTCCACTAAAATCTTTCTATTTGAATTTTATATATATTATATTTATTTTATTTTATTTATTTTATATATATTATCAGATACATAAAAACTGCTGATGTCGGAGGTTGATTACTAAAAAGGTAGCTTTTATTTGATATCAAAATAGTTATATAACCTTTGATATATCAAAATAGTTATATAACCTTCTAAAGTTATGCCCTATAATTCTTAAAATTTAAAAAGCTCACAATTCTCAAACTATAAGTGATTCCACTAAAATCTTTCTATTTGAATTTTATATATATTATATTTATTTTATTTTATTTATTTTATATATATTATCAGATACATAAAAACTGCTGATGTCGGAGGTTGATTACTAAAAAGGATTTGCGTAATTCCTATCAAAATATATATCGTTATTTTGCCCATCTTCTAAATGCGATATTGGCATCACTCATAAGCAGCTGTTTCTATTGTAGACATTTTGATTT
This sequence comes from Stomorhina lunata, assembly GCA_933228675.1. Lineage (NCBI taxonomy): Eukaryota > Metazoa > Arthropoda > Insecta > Diptera > Rhiniidae > Stomorhina > Stomorhina lunata. The sequence goes on along the minus strand of OW121744.1, from coordinate 84,377,554 downwards.
ATTTTTTTTTTAATTTTTCTATCTGTAGGCTTTTATTTTATTTGGTAAGTTTATTATAACTTATTCCTGATTTATTATTAATAATAGCTCTTAATATATTTCAGGTATTGGTATGGACTTGGATGAAATGATAATAGAGGAAGTGGTCCAAACGTCAAAAATCTATATCAGCTGTTTTCAATGCAGCTGCCGTCTTAAAAATAATTAAGTAGCTGACTACAAAGTGACTGTTGCAGCCAACGACTTTTGTAGTCGGTGTTCGTGTAGCCTGCGGTCGTGATTGTGTTTCTAGCAATACATTTTAAATAAAGGATATATATGAGAAATAAACTTTAATGGGGTAAGTGTGTGTAATGTGGTATAGTCAGTTTTATCTTAAACTGATAATATACCCTAAGAATAACATAAAAACGGGTTATAGTTTGTATCTCTGAAATTGTATGTTTAATATTTTTCTTAAATAAATCCGTGGAAGCACAACACACTTATCATGTGGAGGGTTAAATCATTTGTTAATCGGACAAAAACTAAAAAACTTAAAAATAAATAGGTATACCGCAATACCCGCACTTTTTCTATTTTAAGTTAGTTACATCCTTTTTGCTTCTCAGGTGTTTTGAAATTGAATTACAAATTTTTCAAATAATAGGTATATTTTTATATCCAACGAACATTTCTTAAATTTATGAATATATTCTTTTATTCTTCATATAAAGTTATTTAGTCTTAAAATTCTAGATCTATAGTTTATAGGTATGCGCCTTAAATTTTATGCTTTCTTTTCTTTTATCTCACTCTAATATAATTTCCAACTCTTTTTTCGTATTATTCTTAAATTTCTATAATTTAAAAAAAAATACATATTTCCACTTTTTCTAACATAAAATCTAACTCCTTACTAATGAATACATGGAACATAATAGCAGTATTACAAGAGACCCTCTGGTCCGATAAGCCGTGCTTACATCAAGCTTATCATTTTCTGAGATCAAGGGAGCCGTTCGCGTATACTCATCATCAACATCATTAACTCTGCGGGGACATTTCATCCATTTGTGGGCGGAAGACATTTTATGAGGATGAGACACATGCATTAGATCATCATTGAATTCCCAATAGCCGGTGCCTTTGAAGAAATAGGTCTTACGATCGTTATATTGGAAGGCAGCATCGATATTGTAGCCTATACCCGCCCATATAGATATATCTCGAGGGTAATCCAACTCAACACGGCCTGTATCACGATCAAGACCCCAATAGAGGGTGCCACTTAAGAGATAAGTATGATTATTGTGACCCCAAATGAAGGCAGCATCAATGTGTTCCAGAGACAAGGGTAAGCCCAAAGATGTTAGGGGTTGTTCTTGTATTAGGGTCACAGAGTCAAAGACAAGATATTTGCGGCCTAGAATCGTTAAAAGGAGAAATTAATAAAGTTTTTGATAAAAATTTAAGATTTTTGCTTTGAAGATTTACCTATAAAGAACACAATATGATTTTGTCGATTTTCATAGACGGCATCTATTTTATTATAGTTTTCGGGCAGTTGGATCCATAAACGTCTAGTTTCGGTGGGGTAGCCGGGATAAAGGCCGCGATCACCAATACGCCAAACGTACTGTAAATAAAAAAATGGCATATAATATCCAATATAAAATGGAGAAATATTAAGCTACTAATTTATAAATGTTTTATAAAAGGGTTACCCTCTTATTCATAAACCAATCATAAAATTACACTGTGCTAGTTGAAAAAATCAGCAAAACGGAGACCTAGTGGATAATGATAAATCGAGAACGTTGAATTCATTGGTGCTAACCGTTTTTTTAGGTTGGCTCTAGTTTTCGAGATATAGCGTTATTTAAAAAATAGAGGAGGTTGAGCTATAAATATTCGCGTAACTCTAAAACTTTTTATTTTCTTGAACTAAACAAAAAATCTAAATTTGGCAACAAAATTATCTTTCGGGAATACTAATTATTTTTTTAATCCGCGCTGTCGTTTTGGAAATAAACTTTTTTATTTGCAAAAAAATTTTTTTTTTGATTTTTCAAATAAGAATTTTTTTTTGCAAACAAAAAAATATATTTCCGAAACGACTGCTCGGATTAAAAAAAGATAATTTTGTTAATGAATTTCGGTTTTTTTTTAATTAGTTCCAGAAAATAAACAGTTTTCGAGTTACTTTTTATAGAGGAGGTTGAGCTATAAATATTCGCGTAACTCTAAAACCTTTTATTTTCTTGAACTAAGTAAAAAATCTAAATTTGGCAACAAAATTATCTTGTGGGAACACTAATTATTTTTTTAATCCGAGCTGTCGTTTTGGAAATAATTTTTTTTATTTGCTAAAAAAAATTTTTTGATTTTGTCTTTTGATTTTTCAAAAAAGCAATTTTTTTGCAAACAAAATAACATATTTCCGAAACGACTACTCGGATTAAAAAAATAATAAGTGCTTTCGGAAAGATGATTTTGTTGCTGAATTTCGTTTTTTTAACTAGTTCCAGAAAATAAACAGTTTTCCAGTTACGCAAATATTTATTTCGCAACCTCCTCCATTTTTTAAAATAACGCTATATCTCGAAAAATAGAGCTAACCTGAAAAAACGATAAGCTCCATTGAAATCAGCGTACTCGAATTATCTTAACAAAATTATCTTTCAGAAACACTAATTATTTTCTTAATCCGAGTAGTCGTTTTCTTACGAGTATGTGCCAACAATTTTTTTTTGATTTAAAAAAAAATTTTTAGCAAACAAAAAAATTTATTTATTTATTGGATTGAAAAAATAATTTGTGTTCCTGAAAGATAATTTTGTTGCTGAATTTCGGTTTTTTACTTAGTTTCAGAAAGTAAACCTTTTACGAGTTACGCGAATATATATGGCGCAACCTCCTCCATTTTTTAAATAACGCTATATCTCGAAAACTGGAGCTAACCTAATAAAACTGTAAGCGCACTCGAATTATCTTTACCTTCTAGGTCTCTCTTTTGTCGGGGCTTTCAACTAGCACTGTGTTATCAAGGGCTTACCCTGTTATTCATAAACGCTTAATAAAATTATCAAAGGGTTATAGTTGGAATTTTGTATGGAAGATTTGTTTAATAAGATTGTCATAACTCTTTTTTGTTTATGAATTAGGGAGTTGTTGTACAAATTTTGTTTTGAAAATTTGTTTCATTAGCTCGTCATAATAAATTATTTTTCATTTATGAATAAGAGAGTGAATCCTTTTAGATCAGAGGCCCTATAATAATCTTTGGATCCAATATTTAAAATTTTAATATCAAAATTTTTGTATATTTCAACTCACCTGTCCCTTAAATATAAACAATTCCCCACGTATCATTGAGATGGCATCATACGAAGTCATACAATTATCCGGTTTCATTTTTCTCGGTTTTGTGGATTGAGTCAGACGACGTTTTGTTGGTCTTACGGGTGGACGTTGTGGTGCCTGAGTTCTGGGACGTCGTGTGGTTGTTGTTGTTGTTGTCGTTGTAGTTGAAGTTGTCGTACTGGTTGTAGTCGTTGGTGTAGTTGGCCTTGGTTCGTAGTTGGGATAATTTCGGGAAGGTGTATTATTGTTATTATAATACGGATAATGTTGATTGCGATGATGATGTTGATGATGATGTCTATTGTTATTGCGATCGTATGGATAATACTGGGGATTATTTGGATAGGGATTATTTTGGGGATAATAACGATTAGGATTATTATTCTGTGGATAATAAACTAATGGTCTCATAGTTGTTGTTGTGGTCGTTGTAGTTGTTGTAGTGGTGGGTGGTCTTTGCTGTGGCTGGTAGGAACCCCATATTTTGACTTTGGACCCATAGAGTTCTTGTATGGCAGTACGATCGTCATCTGGCAAGGCACTACCCACTTGATAGCCCTGATACCAGGGAAACATAATGGCCTTTTGATCGGATGAATGGCCCAGGCCCAGGGAATGACCAAATTCGTGAACGGCTACATTTAGTAAATCAGTACCTGGAAAAAGAAACAAAGAAAGGTTGACAGTTAAAATAGGTCTAGGTGAAATAAAATAGGCATTAGAAAAATTTTGTTAAAAGAAATATGACCTGGGTTCGATCCCCGGTACCGGCAACATCAATTTCTGTAATTATTAATTTCTATTAAAATTACACTGTGTTCGATTTTGACAACTTTTTTACCGACAAAAGGGGTAAAGATAAATCTAGTTCAATGGTGCTAACAGTTTTTTTTAGGTAAGCTTTAGTTTTCGAGATGTAACGTTATACAAAATAGGAGGTTGCGCAATAAATATTCGCGTAACTCGAAAACTATTTATTTTCTTGAACTAAGTAAAAAAACCTAAACTCGACAACAAAATTATCTTTCAGGGACATTAATTATTTTTTTTAACCGAGCAGTCGTTTTGGAAATAAATTTTTTTGTTTGCAAAAAAAATTTCCATTTTTTGCAAAAAAAATTTCCATTTGTTTGCAAAAAAAATTTCCATTTTTAAAAATTATTTCCTTTTTTGACCCATTTGTATGGGGAAAAATGGGAATTTTTTCAGTAATTCAAAATGTGGACCAAATTTGGAAAAAAATTATTTTTGTGAGTGGTTTTTATATTAATGCTATGGTCAAATATGGACCGATTCCTATTAAATTCTTTTGGTCAATTTCTGCAAAAACACATATGTTTTAAGCAAAATCAATAATTGGATGTAGAAGATAATAAAATCAGCTTTCATTAGAGTCATAAAAACTAGAAAATTCGTGTACTTTTCAAAACGCCTAAGGATATGCAGCAAAAACTTAACTTTAGAGTACAGCAATTACAATGTAAGACCTTCCTTATCATCTAAAGGCTTATAAGTACAAAAGAGTTGACATTTTTTGAAATATAATTAAATTTACATAGTTTTTTTTGTAGTGGAAAATGGTACATTTTTTAAGGACCGTTTCAAAACTCACTTTTTAAGTTTTAGAAAATTTTGTTTAAAAAATATTCAAAATTTTTGATAGGCATGTTAAAATAGACAGATGTGGTAATAGAATCCAAAAAAGATGAGTTTGATATCTCATATGGTTTTGCCGTAACTGCGACTTGAAGTCGTAAAATTTCGCGAAAAAATTTAAATTAAAAATGTCGTAAAATTTTTTGACATTATTTAAGTAGATGCCTAGCTAATATTAAATTTTATTGCCCAGTCATTGAGCAATGTCCACTAGAACTTTCTTTAATATTGGGTGAGCTTAACCCTTTTTTCATCGGGGTCAAAGTTCAAAATTTGGATTTTTAGTGGCAAAAATACGAAATTTTATGAATTTTGTGGCGAATTTCGATCAAAATTAATAAAAATAGTTATTTTTAAGAATCGTTGTATTGTTTTATTAAAAATATTTTTTTAACCCTTAACAGACATTGGGACTAAAATGACCCAACATTTTTGTTTCGAAAATTTATGATGAATGAAATTAATCACTAAAATAAACCAAACATATAAATTTTGGAAAAAAAAATTTGGGCCATTTTAGTCCCCATTTCTAAATAACTTTAATGAAAGCTGATTTAGTTGTCTTCTACATCCAATTATTGGATTTGCCAAAAATAGGGTTGAAATTTACCAAAATCCGAAAAAACTCCCATTTTTCCCCATACAAATGGGTCCTATAAATAAATGTCCTTTGCGACACCCCAGGACATTGACTTAGGAAGACAAACATTTTTTTCTGACCACCTTAGGATGTAGAGCATCGATTTTTAACCCAGGCGTATCGAATTTCAATATAAGTTGTTTTTCGCTCCACCCTAATGGGTAGTATTTGCCTGAGTTTTATTTTTCTTCTAAATTTGCTGTAACTTTGTTCGAAAACTTATAATTATTTTGCCAACATTTTTTTTAGTTAATTTGTGCCTAAAAACAGTTTTAATTTCCCCCAACAACATATCCTTATATTGTTTACTCCAATTCTATTCAATCCAATCAATCATCTCTTTATTTGTTAAATATTTTTTTCCATTTTGGACATTCACATATCATATTCCTAAATGGATCATCAATCAATTGCAATATCAAATCATACATTTATTCTTACATCCATTTAAAAGCCTACAAAAGCGAAGGGGGGGGGGGTATGAGGGGTCAGTATAATTTCTTTTTTTTCATTTCCTTTTTCATGGTCCATTTAGATTTTGGTTCCATTAATTGAACACATTGAAAATTGTGTAATAAGGTTTTTTATGGATTTTTAGGAATGAGGACAATAAGTTAAAATTTCAAAGACCTAATAAAGATTTTTTTTAAATTAAGAAAATTAAATAATGAAGTATGAGGTCATATGTTCACAGAATACACTGGTCAACCGCCAAAAATAACTTAAAGTAAAACAGTTTTTTCTTTGTGTGCTATGGTTCCCTAAATACAAAAACACCAGAAATTTATTTTTTTTTTTTTATTTCTAAAATTTGAAATTTTTGAACAAGTCATCCCAGTTATTTTATCATATCATGAAAACGACTTATACAATTTTTCTGAAAATACATCAATGAATAAAGAACAAAATTGCGATAAATTTGTGCTAATATAAATTTTTCATGTGATCAACGGTTTTAGAGTTATTCACATTGCAACACTAAAAATATTTTTTTTTTTGAAAAATCGAAAACTTTTTTTTTTTTAATTTACTAAAAATTGAAAATTGCAAAAAAAATTATCACTGATTTTAAGCGATCATAAAATTATGAATATTCCAAATAACATGATCTCTTTACCAAAAAAATCCATCAATTTCTAGTGATTTTATTACGAAAAACGTGAAAATACACAATTTAATGAAAAGGTGGCTTATAACTCAAAAACAAAATTTCGAAAAATAAGCTAATTTTTCGAAATCTTGTTTTTGAGTCATAGGCCACCTTTTCTCTTTTCATAGACCGGGTCACATATAAATAATTCCTATCATTTTAAAACAATTTAAGTAAAGGCCACAAATTTTTAGAATACTTCCATGAGACTTGGCGTGAAATATTTTTTTGCTGCAAGCCTTTTAAAAATTAACAAAATTGTTAGAAATGTTAGGGTATCTCCCAAACAATTTTCTTCCCGATATATAGCTTTACATTCCTCAAAGCCACAAATTTTCTTTGATCATTATGAAATTTGAGGCAGACATTTTTTTTGGGCATTAGAACTATTTATATAATATTAAAATTGGAACATTTCGGGTACCTCCCATGAGTCTTATTTTCCGGAATTGAGATATAGGCCAGAAATTTTATTTTATTTTATGCAATTTTAAAGGAATATTACTTATGAAAACAAAAATCTAATCATCAAATTTTCTTGAAATTGTTCCATATTTGACCATGACTTCCATACAAGGCCTTTTGACAAAAGCCACTTAAATGCGTTGAAATTCACAAAAAAGCTCCTAAATTTGAAGATAATGACAATTTGATGTTTGTTTGTCACATGTATAGTTCATGTGTAAACTTCGGTCCACACTTGCCAGTAGCTTCCATATAAGAACCAATGACGGAAATGGGTAAAAATAGGAAAAAGTCGAAAACGTTATATCTCCTAAAGACATAGGTATAGTAACAAAATTTAAATTATGTTTTAAATAGCTATAAAAATAAAGGGATAGGTACTTTTAGAAACAATGCCCAATAGGGGGTAAAAAAAGGTAAAAATAGATTTTTTGGTACCTTTATGTACTATTGGACCAAAGAATATAGAAAGTAACTTTGTACTGCAATCAATAGACGTGAAAAAGTATTGAACACATATTTGGTACTTTTTTTTTGATTTCGGGGGGTTAAATAGGTAAAAAAGGGATAAAATAATAATGCATATTAAAATTGGAGGATAAAAAGCGGAAATTGGTTTCTTTATAACTTTTAAAGTAATGGAAACAAAATTTAAATTGACTTTTGATTTTCTTCTATACGAGACCTTTTGACAAAAAATACTTAAATGCATCGAAATTCACAAATACGGTTCTAAATCTGAAGATAATGACAATTTGATGTTTATTTGTTACATGTATAATTTATGTTTTAACTTCGATCTACATTCGCCCGTAGCTTCCATATAAGAACTAATGACGGAAATGAGTAAAAATAGGAAAAAGTCGAAAAGGGCTTATTTTCTATAGACATAGGTATAGAAACAAAATTTAAATTATGTTACAGCTATACTTTTTTGAAACTATGTCCGATACTTTTTTGAAACTATGTCCGATACTGGGTAAAAAATGGTGAAAATAGTATTTTTGGTACTTTTTTAACCTACTCTTATCTATTGGACCAAAGAATATAGAAAGGAACTTTGTACTGCAATCAATAGATGTGAAGACATATTTGGTACTTTTTTTGATTTCGGTGGATTATATAGGTAAAAAGAGGATTAAATAATAATGCATATTAAAATTAGAGGATAAAAAGCGGAAAATGGTAACTTTATAACTTTTAAAGTAATGAAAACGAAATATGAATTGACTTTTGATCAGCTGAAAAATTAAGAAGACGAGTAATTGGTACTTTAGGGGATAACAATTATTTATTTGCTACTTTTTTTTAACCCACTCTTATGTATATATTGGACCAAAGAATATGCAACTTTGTACTGCAATTAATAGACGTGAAAAAATATTGAATACATATTCGGTACTTTTTTGATTTCGAGGGGTTAAATAGGTAAAAAAGGGATAAAATAAAAATGTATATTGAAATTAGAGGATAAAAAACGTAAAATGGTAACTTTATAACTTTTAAAGTAATAGAAAAGAAATTTTAAAAATTTTACTTTTTTGAAAAAAGATCGAGCAGAACCAAAAATGCGTGAAAAATATTTTTGGTACTTTTTTACTTTTTAAGAAATTAACCTCAAAAACAACAAGTTAGAGTGTAATATTTGGCTATGCCGAATCTTATATACCCACCATCAAGTTGTGTTAAATTAAGAAATATATCTCATATATCTACGAGGTTGCAGCTAATTCAAAATGTGCACCAAATTTGAAAAAAATTGTTATTTCTGGGAGTGGTTTTTATATGAAAGCTATATATATCAAATACGGACCGATTCCTTTAAAACTTGATATACTGACCAATAGTTGCATAAAACTTCTCTGTTCTAAATTAAGTCGTCATAGCTATTACAACTGTGTTCAATTTGTTAGCATTAATGAATTCCCGGGACGGGGTTATATGGGAGCTCTAACTAAATGTGCACCGATTTTTCCCATTTTCTGCACGCAATTTCATATCGAAAATATTTTAGTTAAACTTGGTCTCTCTAGCTCTGGTAGTTAAGGCGCTATTGAGCTTTCATCTGACAGACAGGCGGACATAAACGCCCTTGTCTTTTTGAATTTTTGTATTTCCATAAGTTTTTTATATGGGAGCTATGGTCTAATGTATTTAAGGTAGAATTTAGGCTGTTTCCGTAAGTGTTTTGTATAAGAGCTATGGTTAAATGTAAAGCGATTTCGATAAAATTGTATATACTGCCTAGTGCTTATGAAAAACTTCTGTATACTAAAATTTATCATCATTACTGTTATAATTTGTCATTTATTAGCAAATAAGCAATTAACCTAGACGAGGTTATACGGGAGCTATGGTCAAATGTAAACCGATTTTGTCCAATTTTAATACCAACAATGAAGAAAATCTTTGCCAAGTTTCAATAAGGTAGCTCCTTTCGTTTAGGCGTTATGATGATTTTAAAAGACAGACAGGCGGACAGGCTCAATCGTCTTAGAATTTCATAAGGATTCAGAATATATATCCCTTTTGGTTTTTGAGCCAATATTAAGGAAATTACAAATGGAATGACAATCTCAATATACCCCCCATTCTTTTTGATGGTGGGTATAAAAATATTTATAGGTGTGTGGAAGAACATTTAAGGGCCCAACCTCTGGATTAATATGAAGGCGGCTAAACAGTAGACGACAAATATATAAGACATTAACTAAGTCAGAGACTTAAAGTCATCGAAACTGAACCTTCAACATTGCAGTACTTTTTTTTCCCCCGTGTGGTTATGTGTTTTTATCTGGCATTATAATTAGTACCACATACAATAATTAGTTATCTAACAAGTTCCATTTGTATTGGTCTAGCATTTTCTATGCAATTGAATTGCAGTTGCCTCTCAATTTAAATAGTGCAACCGAGATAATAAGTTCCTGATAATTCGTTATTAGATGATGAATGTCATGGATGTTTTATTACAGTTTTTGCAGACGACATACTCGTATCATATTGTAAATTATAGAATTTATCACAAAACTCATTTTCCACCGAACAAGCAGACAAATAAAGGAAATGTGGAATACGTTAATTTTAAAACTAAATAGAAAAGGCACAGTGGGGTCAAGTGTTCAAAAATAGTAGAAAAAGTTATTTACCAATACCGCTTAGTTGAAGATCTTGCTTTTTCAGTGATAATTGAAATGCATTAACAACCTTCGTAACAAACGACTCGAAAATATCAAGAAAATTTTTTTATCAAAAATTTTTCTATAGAAAATTTTTTGATAAAAAAATTTTCTATAGAAAAATTTTTGATAAAAAAATTTTCTATACAAAAATTTTTGATAAAAAAATTTTCTATAGAAAAATTTTTGATAAAAAAAATTTTTTATAGACGAATTTTTGATAAGAAAATCTTTTATAGAAAAATATTTGATAAAAAAGTTTATTATAGAAAAATTTTTGATAAAAAAATTCTCTATAGCAAAATTTCTGATAAAAAAATTTTCTATATTTTTCTATAGAACAATTTTCTCTAGAAAAATTTATATAGAAAAATTTTTCATAAAAAAATTTTCTATAGAAAAATTTTTCATAAAAAAATTTTCTATAGAAAAATTTTTCATAAAAAAATTTTCTATAGAAAAATTTTTCATAAAAAAATTTTCTATAGAAAAATTTTTGATAAAAAATTTTCTATAGAAAAATTTTTGATAAAAAAATTTTCTATAGAAAAATTTTTGATAAAAAAAATTTCTATAGAAAAATTTTTGATAAAAAATTTTCTATAGAAAAATTTTTGATAAAAAAATTTTCTATAGAAAAATTTTTGATAAAAAAATTTTCTATAGAAAAATTTTTCACAAAAAATTTTCTATTGAAAAATTTTGGATAAAAAAATTTTCTATAGAAAAATTTTTGATAAAAAAATTTTCTATAGAAAAATTTTTGATAAAAAAATTTTCTATAGTAAAATTTTTGATAAAAAAATTGTCTATAGAAAAATTTTTGTTAAAAATATTTTCTATAGAAAATTTTTTTATAGAAAATTTTTTTATCAAAAATTTTTCTATATAAATTTTTTTCTATAGAAAAATGTTTGACAAAAAAATTTTCTATAGAAAAATGTTTGACAAAAAAATTTTCTATAGAAAAATTTTTGACAAAAAAATTTTCTATAGAAAAATTTTTCACAAAAAATTTTCTATAGAAAAATTTTTGACAAAAAAATTTTCTATAGAAAAATTTTTGACAAAAAAATTTTCTATAGAAAAATTTTTGACAAAAAAATGTTCTATAGAAATTTTCTATAGAAACAGTTTTGATAAAAAAATGTTCTATAGCAAAATTTCTGATAAAAAAATTTTCTATAGAAAAATTTTTGATAAAAAAATTTTCTATAGAAAAATTTTTGAAAAAAAAATTTTCTATAGAAAAATTATTGATGAAAAAATTTTCTATATTTTTATATAGAACAATTTCTGATAAAAAATTTTCTATAGAAGAATTTTTGACAAAAAAATTTTCTTTAGAAAAATTTTTGATCAAAAAATTTTCTTTAGAAAAATTTTTGATAAATAATTTTCTATAGAAAAATTTGTGATAAAAAAATCTTCTATAGAAGAATTTTTGATAAAAAAATTTCCTTTAGAAAAATTTTTGATCAAAAAATTTTCATTAGAAACATTTTTGATAATTTTCTATAGAAAAATGTTTGATAAAAAAATCTTGTATAGAAACATTTTTGATAAGAAAAATTTTCTGTAGAAAAATTTTTGATAAAAAAATTTTCTATAGAAAAATTTTTGATACCAAAATTTTTTATAGAAAAATTTTTGATAAAAAAATTTTCGATAGAAAAATTTTTGATAAAAAAATTTTTTATAGACGAATTTTTGATAAAAAAATTTTCTATAGAAAAAATTTTGATAAAAAAATTTTCTATAGAAAAATTTTTGATAAAAAAATTTTTTATAGACGAATTTTTGATAAGAAAATCTTTTATAGAAAAATATTTGATAAAAAAGTTTATTATAGAAAAATTTTTGATAAAAAAATTCTCTATAGCAAAATTTCTGATAAAAAAATTTTCTATATTTTTCTATAGAACAATTTTCTCTAGAAAAATTTATATAGAAAAATTTTTCATAAAAAAATTTTCTATAGAAATATTTTTCATAAAAAAATTTTCTATAGAAAAATTTTTGATAAAAAAATTTTCTATAGAAAAATTTTTGATAAAAAAAATTTTTGATAAAAAAAATTTCTATAGAAAAATTTTTGATAAAAAAAATTTCTATAGAAAAATTTTTGATAAAAAATTTTCTATAGAAAAATTTTTGATAAAAAAAATTTTCTATAGAAAAATTTTTGATAAAAAAATTTTCTATAGAAAAATTTTTGACAAAAAAATTTTCTATATTAAAATTTTTGATAAAAAAATTGTCTATAGAAAAATTTTTGTAAAAAATTTTTCTATAGAAAATTTTTTTATCAAAAATTTTTTTATAGAAAATTTTTTTATCAAAAATTTTTTTATAGAAAATTTTTTTATCAAAAATATTTTTATCAAAAATTTTTCTATATAAATTTTTTTCTATAGAAAAATTTTTGACAAAAAAATTTTCTATAGAAAAATTTTTGACAAAAAAATTTTCTATAGAAAAACTTTTGACAAAAAAATTTTGTATAGAAAAATTTTTCACAAAAAATTTTCTATCGAAAAATTTTTGACAAAAAAATGTTCTATAGAAAAATTTTGGATAAAAAAAATTTCTATAGAAACATTTTTGATAAAAAAATGTTCTATAGCAAAATTTCTGATAAAAAAATTTTCTATAGAAAAATTTTTGATAAAAAAATTTTGCTATAGAAAAATTTTTGATAAAAAAATTTTCTATAGAAAAATTATTGATGAAAAAATTTTCTATATTTTTATACAGAAAAATTTTTGATAAAAAAATTTTCTATAGAAGAATTTTTGATAAAAAAATTTTCTTTAGAAAATTTTTGATCAAAAAATTTTCTTTAGAAAAATTTTTGATAAATAATTTTCTATAGAAAAATTTGTGATAAAAAAATCTTCTATAGAAGAATTTTTGATAAAAAAATTTCCTTTAGAAAAATTTTTGATCAAAAAATTTTCATTAGAAAAATTTTTGATAATTTTCTATAGAAAAATGTTTGATAAAAAAATCTTGTATAGAAACATTTTTGATAAGAAAAATTTTCTGTAGAAAAATTTTTGATAAAAAAATTTTCGATAGAAAAATTTTTGATAAAAAAATTTTCGGTAGAAAAAATTTTGATAAAAAAATTTTGTATTCAAACATTTTTGATAAAAAATTTTTTATAGAAAAATTTTTGATAAAAAATTTTCTATAGAAAAATTTTTGATAAAAAAATTTTTTATGGAAAAATTTTTGATAAAAATATTTTCTATAGAAAAATTTTTGATAAAAAAATTTTCTATAAAAATATTTTTGATAAAAAAATCTTCTATAAAAAAATTTTTATAAAATATAAACATTTTTGATAAAAAAATTTTCTATAGAAAAATTTTTGATAAAAAAATTTTCCATAGAAAAATTTTTGATAAAAGAATTTTCGATACAAAAATTTTTGATAAAAAAAAATTGTATACAAAAATTTTTGATAAAACCAATATTCTATAGAAAAAATTTTGATAAAAAAATTTTCTATAAAATATAGAAAAGAATTTTCTAAATTTCTGTAGAAAAATTTTTGATAAAAAATTTTCTGTAGAAAAATTTTTGATAAAAAAATTTTTGATAGAAAAATTTTTGATAAAAAAATTTTCTATAGAAAAAGTTTTAATAAAATAATTTTCTATAGAAAAATTTTTGACAAAAAAAATTTTTATAGGAAAAGTTTTGAAAAAAAAATTGTCTATAGAAAATTTTTTGGTAAAAAATACAATTATTGTTAATCGATGGAAAATTCGATTCACATTTGACCCTTGACATTTTGACCTTTGTGCTAAAGTAAATCATATAGTCGAGCTTGACATACATTAGCACTTTCTTAATTGTTTTAAAATTTGTCTTTCTATATTTGGTAAAAATTTTTAACAAACTACCATAACGGTTGATTTCAATTGCAGCTTAAAATTTTTTGCCTCTTACCCCACTGTGCTCTGCAGTTTTTCACTTTAATATTTACATTTTGATTTACATGGAGGCAACCAAATTTGGTTTTTAAATTTTTGACGATTTGTTATTGCATTTACTACCCACGACCAATCCATAGACAGGTTGAGTATTTTTTCCCGATGTTGGTAAATTTGATTTTGGCTTAATTACATTTTGGATTATTTTGTTACAAAATTAAAGCGGGTCGGTCGGTTGGTCGGGTCGGTTGACATTTTATGCATGTAACTAATATTTTATTGAATTGTATTTTTTTTTGACAGTAAATATGGGATTGTGGCATGAACAATTTTCAAATATTTTTTTCTTTCGCAGAAAAAAATGTATTTTTACTAATTATGGCATTTGCATGCAATTCAATCAAATAGTGATTGTGCAATGGAGCATTAATGTCTATAATGATGATGATGATGTAGGTCATGATGTTTATCGTAACAAATTATGATTTAATTGGATTATAAATCATATAGACGAAAATTAAATATTACATCAAATTTATGGCGAAGTTGAAAATGTTGTATGTTATTTTGGATGTTATTCAAAATTATTGAAGTTATCAAGAATTTGTGTATAAAAAAAGAACATTAAAATCAAATATCAAATTTCATGATTTGCCTTATAGATTTTTTCGCATAACATTCATATTGTCCAATTATAAGAGTTATAAGTAATTCAGATTTATGTTTTCGTTTAATAACTTTCAGTATTAAGAGCCAAACAGTAAAATTCTTATTGTTAAATATAAAAGATTTTTCGTCTTTATAAGCAAGATTTTTTCTTAACAACTGAATTTATTTCAAATATGAAAATGGCTTTATATAACTGAGATTTTTATTGTTCAAATTAAGATGGCGAATTGTGATACTTGTATAAATGACTTGATATAAAGTAAAATATATAACCCATTTTACACTCGCCCAAAAAGGCTTAAATGCTTATGATAAGTGTCAATATTTTATTCGTATCGAGTACACGTATTTACGACATCTTTTATTAAAAAACTGTTCATATTTATTTATGACGACAGGAATACCTTTCTATAGAAAAGTTGACGATAGGAAGACATTTCTATAGAAAAGTTGACGATAGGAAGACATTTCTATAGAAAAGTTGACGTTAGGAAGACATTTCTATGGAAAAGTTGACGTTAGGAAGACATTTCTATGGAAAAGTTGACGTTAGGAAGACATTTCTATAGAAAAGTTGACGATAGGAAGACATTTCTATGGAAAAGTTGGCGATAGGAAGACATTTCTATAGAAAAGTTGACGGCAGGAAGACATTTTTATAGAAAAGTTGACGATAGGAAGACATTTCTATAGAAAAGTTGACGATAGGAAGACATTTCTATAGAAAAGTTGACGATAGGAAGACATTTCTATAGAAAAGGTGACGTTAGGAAGACATTCCTATAGAAAAGTTGACGTTAGGAAGACATTTCTATAGAAAAGTTGACGTTAGGAAGACATTTCTATAGAAAAGTTGACGTTAGGAAAACATTTCTATAGAAAAGTTGACGTTAGGAAGACATTTCTATAGAAAAGTTGACGTTAGGAAGACATTTCAATAGAAAAGTTGACGTTAGGAAGACATTTCTATAGAAAAGTTGACGTTAGGAAAACATTTCTATAGAAAAGTTGACGTTAGGAAGACATTTCTATAGAAAAGTTGACGTTAGGAAGACATTTCTATAGAAAAGTTGACGTTAGGAAAACATTTCTCTAGAAAAGTTGACGTTTGGAAGACATTTCTATAGAAAAGATGACGTTTGGAAGACATTTCTATAGAAAAGTTGACGATAGGAAGACATTTCTATAGAAAAGTTGACGATAGGAAGACATTTCTATAGAAAAGTTGACGATAGGAAGACATTTTTATAGAAAAGTTGACGATAGGAAGACATTTCTATAGAAAAGTTGACGTTAGGAAGACATTTCTATAAAAAGTTGACGCTAGGAAGACATTTCTATAGAAAAGTTGACGTTAGGAAGACATTTCTATAGAAAAGTTGACGCTAGGAAGACATTTCTATAGAAAAGTTGACGTTAGGAAGACATTTCTATAGAAAAGTTGACGTTAGGAAGACATTTCTATAGAAAAGTTGACGTTAGGAAGACATTTCTATAGAAAAGTTGACGTTAGGAAGACATTTCTATAGAAAAGTTGACGTTAGGAAGACATTTCTATGGAAAAGTTGACGTTAGGAAGACATTTCTATGGAAAAGTTGACGTTAGGAAGACATTTCTATGGAAAAGTTGACGTTAGGAAGACATTTCTATAGAAAAGTTGACGATATGAAGACATTTCTATAGAAAAGTTGACGATAGGAAGACATTTCTATAGAAAAGTTGACGATAGGAAGACATTTCTATAGAAAAGTTGACGATAGGAAGACATTTCTATAGAAAAGTTGACGATAGGAAGACATTTCTATAGAAAAGTTGACGTTAGAAAGACATTTCTATTGAAAAGTTGACGTTAGAAAGACATTTCTATAGAAAAATTGACGTTAGGAAGACATTTTTATAGAAAAGTTGACTATATGGAGACATTCCGCCCACCCCTAAGAGCGTTACGTAATATGTAAACAGCCCCAAAGTTGACGGTAGAAGAAGACTTTAAAGCTAAGATATATATAGAAAAATTTAGAAATTAAAGTTTTGGACTCTCTGCTTATTTGTCTCGTTATGTTGCTCTAGTAATAGAGTTAAAAAGAAAAACTAATGACAAAATGCTGTAAATTTATAAGCTTCTTTAAGAAGACATTTATTTTTTATGCTGCACAAATAACCCTCCTTCCTCATCGCTTTGAAGGGAAGATATAAAATAATATATGTACTTATAAGCAATATAAAAATATTGTAATTTGCATTATTTTGCAAATAAAGAGTTTAAGTTTTTTTTTTATTAATTTCAATAATTTTTAAATTTTTGCTTTACAAAAAACGCATAAAATATGTGGTTTAAATTTAACTAATTGACAAATAGTGTTTTTTCGCATCTAAAATCTAAAAGGTTTTAGAGGATTATAGATTTTTAGATTCATTTTAATTTAGTTGTCTAACCAAAAAAGCCATAATCTACAAAAAAAAAAAGATAACAAATAATTTAATTTATTTTGTTGGTAAAAAACTAAATAGAATTTGATTTGTCTGTTCGCCATTAATCGCCAGTTTTGTAAAATCAATTTATTGTAATATTTTTAAATTATTTTAATTTAAAGGGTGTTACATTGTGGGCGGTCAGTTGATTTGTGATTCCCATGTGATACTACTTAATAATGGCTACATTGAACTACATATGGGATCTGTTTGCTTGGATTCCTTCTAAGATCCTTCTTCTCAACAATGCCAATCTTTTGATATGAAAGACACTTGATAAAGCGATAACACTCCATGGAATTTTTTCTCTGCCTCTACAAGAACAGTCACAATTTTGAATATGATATAAAACCTCAAGACATTGGTTAAGATAGATTGTAAAAATCGGTCTACATTTGAATATGGTTTCCGACTCTGGAAACAACTTCAATAAAACACAATATCAATTTTAGACAGAAGAAAAAATAAAAAAGCAGAAACTACAGTTAAAGCAAGTAAGTAAGTGCTATAGTCGGTCAAGCCCGACCATACGATACCCTTCACCACTAAGGTCAAAGGTGTTCTTTTTCCTGTATAAAGACGAATATTTGCTAAATTTTGCCATCATACAAACATATTCTCAAAACTTATACATTTAAGCTATTTCCGCCATTTGGACTTATATGAGAGCTAGGGTCAAATGTGCACCGATTATCTCAAAATTTGACAAATTGATTACAGTTGCAACAAAAATTATGTATGCAAAAAATAAACTTAAAATTCTCATTATCTTCGGATTTACGAGCGTTTTAGTCAATTTTGTCTCATTTAGTGCGTTTTGAGAAAAGAGTTTGTATGGGAGCTATGGTCAAATGTGGACTGATTTCAACGAAATTTGGTACAGTGATTTTGTTTTACATAAGCAGTATTTGTTTTAAATTTCATGAAAAAATATTAATTTTTGTGGCCAATATATCAATTCCGGAAGTGGGACCTATGGGAGGTACCATAAATAATGGACCGATTTTGACGAATTTCAATAGCCATGGTCCCATTATCAAACAAATGATCTGTGCCAAATTTCATCAAATTATCTTTAGAATTGCGACCTGTAGTTTGATTACAAGGTTTACATGGGGGTCCAGCCAGCCAGACGGACGGACGGACATCGCTAAATCAACTCAGAAAGTGATTCTAAGCCTATTGGTATACTAAAAGATGTGTCCAAGACAAATATTTCTATGCGTTACATACATCAGCACAAACTTATAATACCCTTTCCATCTATGGTGGTGAAGGGTATAAATATTGTGAGAATAGATAAGACAATGCTTTAATTTGATATCGATCTTTAAGTAGACCGATCGACTCAGATCACTTTTAAATCGATTTTGCGGGAGAGCTACCAAGAGGAATAAATTAGGTAGAGTGTGAGTTTAAGACAGCAACTGGCCGATCTGGTGGAAGACCTCGGATCGGCCGTAATTCAATACAATGATGACATCATTATTAAGAACAAAACGAGGAATTGTAAAGGCAAAACTTAGCTACTTTAGGCTTAGTAGTTGCTTAAAAAATAGAATCATGTCTCAAATAATAAAGCTTACACTCTATAACGCTATTATGATATACGTATTTACTTTGATATGACTGAGGGAAATTGGAACTTTTAGAGCAAATGTCCATTATTTATGGTATGATATATTGACCACAAATATCAAATTTTTTTTAAGAAATTTAAAACAAATACTGCTTATGAAAACTAAAATCACTGTATCAAATTTCTTTGAAATCGGTCCACATTTGACCATAGCTCCCATATAAACTTATGTGCCAAAAACGCACTAAATGAGACAAAAATCACTTAAATGCTCGTAAATCCGAAAATAATGAGAAAACATAATTTTTGTAACAACTGTAATCAATTTGTCAGATTTCAAGATAATCGGTCCACATTTGACCCTAGCTCTCATATAAGTCCAAATGAAGGAAACAGCTTAAATATATAAGATTTGAAAAAAATGTTTGTCAGGGGTGTCATAGAAACCAAGTCGGTTTTTAAATTTCTCGGTTTTGAAAACCAATACTGGTATTATTTGGTGTTATGAAACCAAGTTGATTTTGTTATTATTGGTTTGAAATCAAACAAAATGTTCGAATCAATTGTTTTTTATTTTATTTGAATTTTTTGTGAAACATCAAAAATCAAATAAAAAATAATTATTAAAAAATAATAATTTGAAGAAAAATGTTCAGTTTTTTGCGATGTTTGTGGTATAGGTATAAAAAAAACGCTGCTATTTGGACAAATGAAGCTTGTATACACCAACATAATGGAATGACCGAATTGCGGATTGAAAAAATTGAATCTACCTACACCAAGAAACAAATCACAGCCAATCAAAGGACGATTGTCACTTACATGGGATATTCGTTAAATTGATATGCATTTGCTTCGCCAGTACCTTTACACAAAGAAATTTTCACTTAAAATTTTCCCCATTTTTGAAATTTTTTATGTTTGTCGATAGGGTTGATTGATTCCAATGACACAAAAAAGTACCAAAACTAGCTTTTATCTTATTACATGATAAAAAATTTTATGTAAACTTTTCACCCATCTCGTTTTATTTGTAGGTTAAAGCTAAAAAGTACCAAAAATAATTTTTCTCTTTTTCTCCCCTTTTTTTCGAAAATCATTTACCACTTGTACTGTTTTTTTTGTAGCTGATCCAAACTCGATTTAAATTTTAGTTCTATTGTTTTTAGTCTGGAAATCATGTCGTTACTGAATTTACCCTTTTTTATCCCCCACAAGGCCGAATTATCAAAAATCCGTTCTTAGTGAATCTTTAAATCGAAAAAGGCACCAGCTGGCCAATAACGCCTTTGTTTCAAATAGATAATAAATAAAATATTATTTTCTGTGACACATAAAACCAATAGAAAATGTAGCTCGAACATTAATATTGGAATTCATGACACCAATTTAATTTTTTTGTCGTTTTCAAAACCAATACCAATGAAATTGATTTCTATGACACCCCTGTGTATGATGGCAAAATTTAGCAAATATATGTCTTAATACAGGAAAAAGAATACCTTTGACCTTAGTGGTGAAGGGTATCGTATGGTCGGGCTTGATCGATTATAGCTCTTTTTTACTTGTTTTTTTTTTAATTTTAACATTAGATAAGACTTTTTTGAATCCATGTACGATTAATGTTATCATTTATGAGTTATCATTTCTGAATGTTATCATTTCTGAACTATTGTGATTAGATTATGACTGCACAGATTTTACTAGATTTGTTAAAAAAAAAGAAAGAGATGAAGCTTTATATTACTCAACACTTTAATTGCACATCATATCTACTTTTAGAACAGTGAAATTACGTTAATAATTACAGAAATTGATGATTATGTCATGATTAGTAGTCGACGTGCTAATCAACTAAGTCACATCACCACTGTGCGACGGTGATCCAGTTATTGATCCACTACTGTTACCAATAACCATATTCACCCTCACCTATACTCTGTTGAGAGTTGTATTTCGTTATTGGTCGAATATAGGTGTTGTGAATATTTCTTGTTGCATAGTGTAATTTTGGGTCAGTGTTAATTATAATAAATAAACATATGATTAAATCTATTTGTTAGTATTTATGCATAATAATTTTAAGTTATTAAATATA
Organism: Stomorhina lunata; assembly: GCA_933228675.1. Lineage (NCBI taxonomy): Eukaryota > Metazoa > Arthropoda > Insecta > Diptera > Rhiniidae > Stomorhina > Stomorhina lunata. Next base: position 84,356,356 of record OW121744.1, on the reverse strand, counting down.
TTATAAATTATTATTTTCTAAATATATTTAGGGAATTCACAAGGTGTGTTAAATCAAAATCTGAACAAATTTTTATATTTTTTCAGAGTTTCCCCGCAGAAATCGTGACTACTCCTTAAATGATGGAAGGTGTATTCTAAAATGTGCAAAAGTATTATTATTATTATTTACTGATCTTAGAAGAGAATCATGTAATCCATTAATGTATAACATCTGAGTAATCCTAAAACTAGTCTAAGTCATTTACCTTGTGAGTCCCCTTGATACTTTCCTCATACATACCCAGTAAAACTTTTCATTACCAAATAATGAGTTAAACAGTTAAACTATTGAACACGAACTACTTACTCATTCGCTGTTTAAGTCATTACATTAACATGTGGATGTCATTGGAGGCAAGTACTTACCAATTGCAGAAAAGTAATGACTTGGGTAAGCAATTTGAAAGCAACAACAACAACAGCAACAACTTTTTTGTTGTTGTTTTATTAAAAACATATATTTTTAAACGAAATACAAAATTTTTTTTATGATCCCATGGGGGCTCGAACCCAGACCCTCCGACTGCTAGGCAGAGACTCTTCCACTGAGCTACTTCATATGTTGAAAACTTAGCAGCTTATAATTAATATAAACAATTTTTATTTTTAGATCCAAAATCATGTGAAAATAACTTTGTTTTTCCCTGCTTTTTTTGCTTTGTTGTAATTTTTGGAAAAATATTTTTATACGACTTTTTGTAATTATTTTAAAACTTTTTTTTAAATTATTTTGAAACTTAAACAATTTAAATCTTCTTTTTTGTATAAGTTTTTACATAAGATTGACTCTTACTTACTTAAATTGGCTATAGTTACAACCTGTTAAGGTCAAAGTCCGAGCATATTTTAGAATTCCATGGATTTCGATATTGTGCGAATATTCTCCAATTTTATAGGCCAAGCTTTGAAAAATGTACCTCTACTTGGTCTTTCTATCAAAGTTTCGGACATCCTCCTCTAATATTAGGTAGTGGGACATTTCAATTCTAATTTTATCCTCTTCATTGTATTTTTTTTCAAGAGAGGGTTACTAGCCCGTAATCCTAACCCATTTTTATCGATCTTATGGGACAACTCTCGGATCATGTTAAGTCACAATATTAATGGGTGTTAAACTAGCTCCCCGGGTGATACTATGAGGTATTCAACATCCCCTACATAATCAAAATTGACTCATGATGGTATTTTTTCATTAACGTGAGTTAGTTTTACAAATTTTTTTTACAGAAGATAATATTTAAGTTCTTAAAATTCAAAAATCATTTAAAAAGACTCTTTTAATAAAAAAAAAAAAAAACTAAAAAAAATTGTTGCCCTTGGTGGGATTTGAACCGGGGCCATTCAGTTTAAATTACCATCTTAATTACAAATAAGTACTTCTGTAATAACTTTTTATTTATTCGGAGGGTATGTTGTAGTCATTACAAGGTAACCAGTTATCAGAGTACTTGCCATTACCAAAGTTTTGCTGGGTATACTCAACACATTTATTTTTCAATTCATATGTAAAACCTAAATGTAAATTTATTAAAATTTTGGTTTATTTATTGGACAAAAACTCCCGACCACAACCACCTAAAAAGTATGTCCGTTTGTAATGGTTTTCACTTCCCCAAAAAAACAGACAAACCAAAAATGTAACTGATTAAATTGATAATTTATTATATTCAAATTTAGAGTTTTTTTTTGGCAATTTTTGGCCAACAAAAACTTCATGAATTAGTCATTTTTGCGAGAATATTAAAATAATTGTCAAAATGGTTAAAAACTAATAATTTGAAATGTTTAAAACCCAGAGGGACATAATAAATTAGAGCAACATATTGTTTTTATAATTAAATTGTCTGGCTTAATGGGGGAAATAGATTAACTCCATAAAGTCAAAAAAAAAAAAAAAAAATTGAAATAAATATTAATTTATTAAATATATCAAAATTTAAAATTGATTTGCTCTTTTATTGTAGCACAGTGGGTTAGAATGTACGAAATATAATGAATACTGCCACCTAGCATTTTTTGAAAATTTTAATCAAACATGAGTCTTTTTAGACTCCAATGCACGATTCAAATTATCGTTTATGATGTCACTTATGAGTCAAAAATTATTTTTTTGTGTGAGAAAATGGTACCCTTTATGTGACTCTTCAGAAAGAGTCTTTAATGACTCGTTTTTCTAAACCATTATGATTAGATTATGACTGCACATATATTGATAGATTTGTTCAAAAAACTAAAGCTTTATATACTCAACACGTTTTATCTATTTTAAGAACAATGAAGTTGAGTTAATAATAAAAGAAATTGATGTTGCCAAGACCGAGGATCGAACTTAGGCTGAATATGAAAGATATATTAAGCTTAGTAGTCGACGTGCTAACCAACTAAGCCACATGACCCATAATGAGATATGAGTATTTTTTTGTGCTATTTTTAATTAGTCACTTGCTAAGCTTCTTTCAGTCTTTTTGCATACTTTTTTGATCACCAAGCTGATTAATCAGTTTTTGATCATCTAAACTAGTCCCAAAAGACTCATTTTGCTGATATTATCATCAACAATCTCCCAATTGCTAGCTGGGTCATAGTGAATAATTGAATTTGTTGGGGAGACTTTGTGTCTTTAAAATTGTTGTATGTGTGATTTTATTTTTTTTATAACTAGTGATAGCAAATGAATTGTTTGCCCTTAACTGGTCTAAATACATAAATAACAATTGTTATATTAAATTTCTCATTAGGTTTTTCCAAAAATACTAAAAATAGAAAACATTTTTTCATGCCCTAAATCGTGCAACGAAATATTTAGATTTTTGTAGTCTATTTTTAGTACTAATGAATTTCAATCAATTTGACTTTAAAGTTTAAACAAAATATGATATCTACATATGTATATTAAAATTAACACTTGTATACATTAGACCGGTTCGGAAGCCAACAATTTTCCAGGTCAGAACAAAAGTAAACAATTATGAGTCTTAGCATTTAAGTACTTTTTGAGGTATTAAAGGAGTTTCATGGAACGAAGGTTGCATTGAAGGTATATCTAAATGTGGACCGATTGTCGCAATGATTTGGTATTCATTGCTAATATAATTTTAGATTGCGGGGATTATATGGGAGCTGGGGTTAATTGTGGGACGATTCTCGTTAAATTGTATATCTCTGTAATTATTCGTAGCTATTAAAATCTTATATTCTTAAACGAGCAATAATTGTATATTATATATATATATATATATATATATATATATATATATATATATATATAGAATGGCTATCTCGAAAACGGCTCTAACGATTTTGATAAAATTTGGACAGTGGGTATCTTTTTTGATGTATAGGTCGAAGAAGAAGGGACTTTTGGAACTTTTACCTCTAAGAGGGTAAAAACGGGTAAAAAGGGGAAAAAAATCGAAAACGCTATGTCTCCTAAAGTAATAGGTATAGAAACAAAATTAAAATTACGTTTTAAACAGCTTTGAAAATAAGTGGACAATTGTTTGGTACTTTTTTGAAACTATGTCCGATAGGGGGTAAAAAAGGGTGAAAATAGTTTTTTTTGGCACCTTTTTAACCCACTCTTATATTTTAAACTAAAGAATATAGAAAGAAACTTGGTACTGCAATCAATAGATGTAAAAAAAACATGAAACACGTATTTGGTACTTTTTTGATTTTGGAGCCAAAATGGGTAAAAAAGGGATAAAATGATAACTTAACATCTCCAAAGTAATATGAACAGGAACATTATACATTATGTTACATGCGTTTTAAAATAATGTACCGAATTCAATTAGCACCAAAAAAGTACCAAATATACATATGGAACTTTTAGAAATTAGGGTATAAAAAGGGGGAAAAATTAGTATTATTTTAAACAAATGAATGTTTGTCTGTATCTATGTTCTTTATAGAACAGTAAACTGTGAATTTGATTGTGTTATGCTCTTTAGCGAAGATGTTGCGGATAAGCCGGCGAAGGTTTTAAAGTTAATAAGACTAATTTCCGACAGATGTCGCCACTGAAAATTACTAAAAATTAATTAAATCGTAAACTGTACATTTGATCATGCTATGATCTTTAGCAAAGTTGTAGCGCATGAGCCGACGAAGGCTTTCTAGTTGGTATGAATAATTTCCGACAGGTGGCGCTACAGAAACTTACTCAAAGTCAATTTAATCGTAATCTGTACATTTAATCATGCTACAATCTTTAGCAAAGTTGTTGCACATGAGCCGACGAAGGTTTCTTAGTTGGTATGAAGAAATTTCGACAGGTGGCGCTACTGAAATTTACTCAAAGTCAATTTAATCGTATGCTGTACATTTAATCATGCTATAATCTTCAGCAAAGTTGTTACGGATAAGCCGAAGAAGGTTTATGAATTGGAATAAGCAAAGTCCGACAGGTGGCGCCACAGAAAACTACTCAAAATGAATTAAATCGTAAACTGTGCATTTGATCAGACTATAATCTTTAGCAAAGTTGTTGCGCATGAGTCGACAGAGGTTTCTGTTGATATGAATAATTTCCAAAATTATTCAAAATGAGTTAAACTGTAAACTATGCAAACTATGTGTTGGTCGGACAAAATAAATCAAATAATTCAAAATTTACTGAATATTTCTACAATGTCTTTCCTCTAAATTTATTTTAGCACTTTATAATATAAAATATATAAAAACTTTAAAATTTTCCTCAAAATGCTTATCATAAAGCTCCGAGTAAGGCTCGGTCTACCAGGTACTTTAATATTAACCCAGCAAAACTTTGGTAATGGCAAGTACTCTGATAACTGGTTACCTTGTAACGACTACAACATACCATCCGAATAAATAATAAGTTATTACAGAAGTACTTATTTGTAATTGAGATGGTAATTTAAACTGAATGGCCGCGGTTCAAATCCCACCAAGGGAAACAATTTTTTTTTTAGTTTTTTTTTTATTAAAAGAGTCTTTTTAAATGATTTTTGAATTTTAAGAACATAAATATTATCTTCTATAAAAAAAATTTGTAAAACTAACTCATGTTAATGAAAAAATACCATCATGAGTCAATTTTGATTATGTAGGGGATGTTGAATACCAAACACGATTCTAATTGGTCTTAACTTGGTAAGCCCAACTTATCTGGGTCATCCTTCATCTCAACTGTGGACACACACCTCCTCATGGTATTACCCGGGGAGCTAGTTTAACACCCATTAATATTGTGAGTTAACATGTTCCGAAAGTTGTCCCATAAGATCTATAAAAATGGGTTAGGATTACGGGCTAGTAACCCTCTCTTGAAAAAAAATACAATGAAGAGGATAAAATTAGAATTGAAATGTCCCACTACCTAATATTAGAGGAGGATGTCCGAAACTTCAATAGAAAGACCAAGTAGAGGAACATTTTTCAAAGCTTGGCCTATAAAATTGGAGAATATTCGCACAAGAACGAAATACATGGAATTCTAAAATATGCTCGGACTTTGACCTTAACAGGTTGTAACATTTAAGTAAGTAAGAGTCAATCTTATGTAAAAACTTATACAAAAAAGAAGATTTAAATTGTTTAAGTTTTAAAATAATTTTAAAAAAGTTTTAATTACAAAAAATCGTAAAAAAATATTTTTCCAAAAATTACAACAAAGCAAAAAAAAGCAGGGAAAAACAAAGTTATTTTCACATGATTTTGGATCTAAAAATAAAAATTGTTTATATTAATTATAAGCTGCTAAGTTTTCAACATATGAAGTAACTCAGTGGAAGAGTCTCTGCCTAGCAGTCGGAGGGTCTGCGTTCGAGCCCTCATGGGATCATAAAAAAAATTTTGTATTTCGTTTAAAAATATATGTTTTTAATAAAACAGCAACAAAAAAGTTGTTGCTGTTGTTGTTGTTGTTGCTTTCAAATTGCTTACCCAAGTCATTACTTTTCTGCAATTGGTAAGTACTTGCCTCCAATGACATCCCCATGTTAATGTAATGACTTAAACAGCGAATGAGTAAGTAGTTCGTGTTCAATAGTTTAACTGTTTAACTCATTATTTGGTAATGAAAAGTTTTACTGGGAATATACTTATTTATAATAGAGTGAAAAGTTGGCGGTTTTAAATGTAGACCGATACCTGCACGATTTCTATACCAAACTTTTTTAAAAAAATGGACAAATTTTGTCGTCTCAGTTTATTTTGTTCAAGCCCTATCGTATTTTCAACAGTATGACATCGCTACATCACGATTTATAAATGATTTGCTAGTATAAATATGGAACTTATATGTGCATGAAGCTTTTCATGGCTCTGGTGGTACTAGCGAGAGCTGTAAAAGTGACGGGCTTTATGCCAATTTAGGCAAGTTCCGATATCAATGAATCAATTTATACAATTACAATGAATCAATTTATACAATTTACAACCAGGAATAGACAAGAGGTACTATATGTCACTTTTGTCTCTCTAGAGATCTAACAGATAGATTTGTGCAATAGAAATCGAATTGGCCATTATACACGCGAGACATGATCTCAACTGGCGAACCAAAAAATAGTAGCACACACACATTTTCCATGGCTCAACAAGCTATGTATCTGATATATCAGTCTAATATATATCGCCACAATATGGAAGGTGAACAATGTAGTCTTTATTCAGAAATCAGATAAAACTTCTAACATGAGACTCCTGAAAACAATAGAGGGACTTGATCGATTCCTTAGGAAATATATTGACCAGAAGCTGCTTTAAGGGAAAATCCACTAAAATAGATATGTACGAATTGGAGTTTTTCAAAATAAGCTTGTTCACGATCTTCTATCAAAAATACTTATTAGGGTCTAATAAGGTCCGTATGAATTAAATGGGTAGCGGTATATAATAGGGCGGAGTTCTATGTCCCGCAATATAATTTTAACCTATATAATACTCTGGAGATTGGTAATAGAATTGTCGTATACATAGATTATGTGGAAATATCAGTTATGGGTAAATTTCTAAGTACTCTTAGGGCCTTCAAAAAGCCCTCCTAACTATGGCGAAATAGGTGGACGGTAATGATTTTTCGGTAAATTTAAACAAGACTAAATTAGTTCGGTTCACCAGGAGGTACAGTTGACTTTTAAAGTGATTTTTCAATTTTCTTTTTTTTGTAAATTGTAGGAAATAACTGAAATAAAAATGCAATGAAAAGACTTTTTTCAATTAATGTAAAAAGTTTTTTATAGAGAAGTTAACACGGGGAAGTACAGAATATGAAAAATTTGAGAGGGGGAAAATTTTTTATAAAAATGTTGAAAGTGTTATAATTTTTCTGCAAAAAAGATGAGAGTGGGGCAAGTTTTCAATACAAAAGTTGACAGTGGGACAAGTTTTCTATAGAAAAGTAGAAAGTGGGACAAGTTATCTGCGGAACAGTGGAAAGTAGGACATGTTTTCTAAAGAAAATTTGACAGCGGGACAAGTTGACTATAGAAAAGTTGACAGTGGGACAAGTTTTCAATAGAAAAGTTGACAGTGGGATAAGTTTTCAATAGACTGTGGACTGTGGCAAGAACTTTGGAGCATTACTGGACAAAAATCTAAATTAAAAGCCAAAGAGCATAAAAAGCCAAAAATCTGCAAAAAAGATGAGAGTGGGGCAAGTTTTCAATACAAAAGTTGACAGTGGGACAAGTTTTCTATAGAAAAGTAGACAGTGGGACAAGTTATCTACGGAAAAGTGGAAAGTAGGACATGTTTTCTAAAGAAAATTTGACAGTGGGACAAGTTGACTATAGAAAAGTTGACAGTGGGACAAGTTTTCAATAGAAAAGTTGACAGTGGGATAAGTTTTCAATAGACTGTGGACTGTGGCAAGAACTTTGGAGCATTACTGGACAAAAATCTAAATTAAAAGCCAAAGAGCATAAAAAGCCAAAAATCTGCAAAAAAGATGAGAGTGGGGCAGGTTTTCAATACAAAAGTTGACAGTGGGACAAGTTTTCTATAGAAAAGTAGACAGTGTGACAAGTTATTTACGGAAAAGTGGAAAGTAGGACATGTTTTCTAAAGAAAATTTGACAGTGGGACAAGTTGACTATAGAAAAGTTGACAGTGGGACAAGTTTTCAATAGAAAAGTTGACAGTGGGATAAGTTTTCAATAGACTGTGGACTGTGGCAAGAACTTTGGAGCATTACTGGACAAAAATCTAAATTAAAAGCCAAAGAGCATAAAAAGCCAAAAATCTGCAAAAAAGATGAGAGTGGGGCAGGTTTTCAATACAAAAGTTGACAGTGGGACAAGTTTTCTATAGAAAAGTAGACAGTGGGACAAGTTATCTACGGAAAAGTGGAAAGTAGGACATGTTTTCTAAAGAAAATTTGACAGTGGGACAAGTTGACTATAGAAAAGTTGACAGTGGGACAAGATTTCAATAGAAAAGTTGACAGTGGGATAAGTTTTCAATAGACTGTGGACTGTGGCAAGAACTTTGGGGCATTACTGGACAAAAATCTAAATTAAAAGCCTAAGCAACTTCAATTAAAAACTAAAGAAACTTCACTGTTCTAAAAATAGACTTCCAATTACCTTCCATCTCTCTACGATCACAATGTAGTCCTTAATATAATGCCTGAAATACTAATGCACGCATTGTCGTTCTTAACTCAACTCCGTTTGGTTGTCTGCCAGTTGACCCTACCTTCACTTAACCAAATTATTTTTTGATATTGTGGAATTGAGTTGAGAACGGCAATAGAGTCATAAGTAAAATTGGCTTCACTCTGGCAGTATTATATACATATTTATATACTTATTCCAAAGACAGATGCTTGCCTATGCAGAACTTCTGGTAAAGGGCTTTATATTGAATTCTATACTGATGGCTCTCTACTGAATTATCAGAAAGTCTTCGCATCAGTTTACTTTATAATTTGCTTACTTTATAAATTACAAACCATCTGGCCTTTATAGGCATTTCTCTCAGGTAAATACTGTCAATATACATATTGGGTTCCCATTTTTTGAAATGGAATAGTAGAGAAGTGGTGAATATAACAGATAAAGCTTTATTTTTTACCACTGTTATTACACGTCATGTCTATTTTTACAACTTTGGCTTTTTATTCTACAGCCAATTTTATTTCTTCTACATCGACGGCTTGCAAAAGCTATAGAGCTTACCACCGATGGAGGATGCTGTAGAAATTTATAATTTTAATATAAATTAATAATTACAGAAATTAATGTTGCCGCGACTAGGGCTCGAACCCAGGTATAATTTGATATGTTGTGCTTAATAGTCGACGTGCTAACCCACTAATTATAAAAATAAGCGTATTTTTAGATTTAGATTTAAAAACTAGATTTAAAAACTATCAAATTTATTTCCAGAGGGTGATCTAAGGTTTGATATTTTTATTAGAACCAAGTCGGTCTAACGTATAAGTTTATGCTTTAAAACATCTGTTTGTATGGTCGGAAAATATATAAATTGTTTAGAAGTTTTTAACAAATAAAACAATTTACACATTTTATATTATGCAGGAAATTTTAAATGCACAGTGGGATGAAAGTGAAACAATGACAAAAATAAGTACAGAGTTTCTAAACGTAAAAGCCGATTTGAAGAAATTACATATGTTTTAAGAGTAAGTTTGGAATTAAGGTATTTTGAAGAGTATGCAGAATTATATAAAAATTGGTAAAAGAGCTTTTAAAGGCGATTTAGATGGTTTAACAGTGAAAGCTAGCTTTTAGCTAGCTACCTTGGTAAAACAGTGGACTTTATAGTCTAAGTAAGCCTAATAACTTAACTGCCACGTCAGATTAACCTTACTCATAAATTAAGAAGTTAGTTTTACCACAAGATTCCCTTAAAAGAAGAAACATGTTTTGGTTCTAATTTTGAATTATCCTTCCCATAGTGCCGCGGTTAGAATATGTTTATTTTATTTTGGTAATGTAAACTTGTGTTTATAATTATTTAGTTTTTGTTTTTAGTTATCGCTTTTGTTATAGAATTTATATTAAATATTTTATATATTTCGTATTTAACACATTTTGTTAACAGATTGTAAAACCGCAGAGTTTCATTCTCTGCGAAACCGCTTTATCATGTTGCATTTATTTAGAACTAATGTAATTAATTAGTATATAATAGACTACATATAAAGCGGTGATATTTATAGAGATACACACATATTTACTTTTTAGTTTACCATTAGGCATATCGTTGATCTCATGTAGAAAGGCCCTAACTCATATAGTTCAAACTTTACAGGATAAGGTAAAAACTGATTTAAAACAGTAATTGACATAGTTTTACGTTTATTTTTTTTTAAATGCAGGTTAATTAAAATGAAGGACGAATCGGGTTCTCAAACTTTTTTTTCAACTAAATTGAGATAAAGCTTTTTGTATTTTTATTTCAATTCATAAATGTAATTTAGGCCATTTTTCTGTACTGCTCAAAAACTAATTAGTTATAATTAGGAGAGCTAGGTAAGCTTTCGATAGCTAATGCTTTCTACGATGTTAAAAGTTTTCTATAGAAAAGCTTTTGATATTGTTTCTATAGGAAAGCTTTCGATATTGAAAGTTTGACTTGGAATGTTTTCTATACGAAATCTTTCGATATTCAAAGTTTTATGAAGGAAATCAAAAGTTTTCTATAGAAAATCTTTCCATATCAAAAGTTTATTATTATTAAGCATTTCGAAATCGAAAGATTTATATAGGAAATCTTAAGATATTGTTATTATTAAAATGAAGGACAGATTTGGTTCTCAAAACTTTTTTCTGTAGTAATCAAAACTAATTATATTAAGGAGAGCTAGGAAAGCTTTCGATAGCAAATGCTTTCTACAAGAGATCTTACGATATTAAAAGTTTTCTATAGAAAAGCTATCGATATTCTTTTTATAGGAAAGCTTTCGAAATTGAAAGTTTGACTTGGAATATTTTCTACATAAAATTTTTCGATATTCAAAGTTTTATGAAGAAAATCAAAAGTTTTCTATAGAAAATCTTTCCATATCAGAAGTTTATTATTAGGAAACATTTCGAAATCGAAAGATTTGTATAGGAAATCTTAAGATATTGTTATTATTAAAATGAAGGACAGATTTGGTTCTCAAAACTTTTTTCTGTAGTAATCAAAACTAATTATATTAAGGAGAGCTAGGAAAGCTTTCGGTAGCGAATGCTTTCTATAAGAGATCTTTCGATATTAAAAGTTTTCTATAGGAAAGCTTTCGATATCGTTTCTATACGAAAGCTTTCGATATTGAAAGTTTGACTTGGAATGTTTTCTATATAAAACCTTTCGATACTCAAAGTTTTATGAAGTAAATCAAAAGTTTTCTATAGAAAATTGTTCCATATTAAAAGTTTATTATAAGGGAGCATTTCGAAATCGAAAGATTTATATAGGAAATATTAAGATATTGTTATTATTAAAATGAAGGACAGATTTGGTTCTCAAAACTTTTTTCTGTAGTAATCAAAACTAATTATATTAAGGAGAGCTAGGAAAGCTTTCGATAGCGAATGCTTTCTATAAGAGATCTTTCGATATTAAAAGTTTTCTTTGGAAAAGCTATCGATATTGTTTCTATAGGAAAGCTTTCGATATTGAAAGTTTGACATGGAATGTTTTCTATATGAAATCTTTCGATAATCAAAGTTTTATGAAGTAAATAAATATATTTCTACAGAAAATCTTTCCATATTGAAAGTTTATGATAAGGAAGCATTTGGAAATCAAAAGATTTATATATGAAATATTTAGATATTGTTATTATTAAAATGAAGGACGGATTTTATTCTCAAAACTTTTTTCTGTAGTGATCGAAACAAATTATATTAAGAAAAGCTAGGAAAGTTTTTGACAGCAAATGGTTTCTACAAAAGATCTTTCGATATTAAAAGTTTTCTATAGGAAAGCTTTCGATATTGTGTCTATAGAAAAGCTTTCGATATTGAAAGTTTGACTTGGAATATTTTCTATACAAAATTTTTCGATATTCAAAGTTTTATGAAGGAAATCAAAAGTTTTCTATAGAAAATCTGTCCATATCAAAAGTTTATTATTAGGAAGCATTTCGAAATCGAATGATTTATATAGGAAATCTTAAGATATTGTTATTATTAAAATGAAGGACAGATTTGGTTCTCAAAACTTTTTTCTGTAGTAATCAAAACTAATTATATTAAGGAGAGCTAGGAAAGCTTTCGAATGCTTTCTACAAGAGATTCTTCGATATTAAAAGTTTTCTATAGTGAAGCTTTCGATATCGTTTCTATACGAAAGCTTTCGATATTGAAAGTTTGACTTGGAATGTTTTCTATATGAAATCTTTCGATATTTAAAGTTTTATTAAGGAAATCAAAAGTTTTCTATAGAAAATCTTTTTTTCGAAAGTTTATTATTAGGAAACATTTCAAAATCGAAAGATTTATATGGAAAATCTTTAGGTATTGGCATTTTTGTATTAAAAAGCTCGAAAGATTTATATAACAAATCTTTAGATAATGGCATTTTTATATTGTCAAGCTCTTGATATGGAAGTTTTCAGTACAAAGCTTTGGATATAAAAAGTAACCTTTAGGAAATCTTTGAGGCCTTATGCTCTGCGGGGAGTCAAGGATAACAGAAGAAGAAGAAGGAAATCTTTTAATATAAAAGGTTTACAATCCGAAATATTTTGACGACAAAAAACTTTATATCTATAATAAATCTTTTGATATCGAAAGTTTTCTATTATATGAAACCTTTCGACATCGAAAGTTTTATATAGAAAATTATTTTTTTTTAAAGCTTTTGATATAGAATGTTTTTAATTGAAAGCCTTTTATATTAAAAATTACTTATAGGAAAGCTTTGATATTAAAAGTTTTTTATAGGAAAGTCTTGTATAACAAATCATTTGATATCGAATATTTATTATAGGAATCCTCTTTTTTAGAAAGCTTTAGAGAAGTTATCTATAAGAAAAGCATTTATTATTGGTATTTTGACGATATCGAAAGTTTTATGTAAGAAAACTTTATGAAAAATAATGACAGTTTTTTATGAGAAGAAAGTTACCTATAGAAAAGCTTTTAATATTAAAAGTTTTCTATCACAAAAAATGTGATATATTTATATAAGAAATCATTATACATCCAACCGAAAGCTTTAAAATTCGAAAGTTTTCAATTATTTGTTAATGTAACGACACACAATTAGACGAAATAGGGTTTTTTTTAGGAAAGCTTTCGATATGAAATGTTTGAAACCATCCTTAAAAGTTACCTATAGGAAAGCTTTGATATTAAAAGTTTTTTATAGGAAAGTTTTGTATAAGAAATTTTTTAATATCGAATGTTTATTATAGGAATCCTTTTTTTAGAGGGCTTTAGAGAAGTTATCTAAAGGAAAAAGCTTTTAGTATTGAAATTTTTCTATAGAAAATATATTGACGACAAATGTTTTATATAAGAAATCTTTCGATATCCAAAGTTTTTTTAGGAAAGCTTTCGAAATGTTTTTAGTTGAAACCATTTTTTTATTAAAAGTTACCTATAGGAAAGCTTTGATATTAAAAGTTTTTATTAGGACAGTTTTGTATAAGAAATCTTATCGAATGTTTATTATAGGAATCCTTTTTTTATAAAGCTTTAGAAGTTATCTATAGGAAAAAGCTTTTAATATTGGAATTTTTCTAAAGAAAATATTTTGACGACAAATGTTTTATATTAGAAATCCTTCGATATCGAAAGTTTTATATAAGCAAACTTTAGATAAATAATGACAATTTTTTATAGGAGAAGAAAGCTTTGGATATAAAAAAGTTTTCTATAAGCTTTTAATATTGAAAGTTTTCTATCCAAAATATGTTGTCGACAAAAGTTTAATATAAGAAATCATTATACGAAAGCTTTAAGATTCGAAAGTTTTCAATTATTTGTTGATGTAACGACATACAATTTGACGAAATAGAGCTTTTTTAGGAAAGCTTTCGATATGAAATGTTTTTAGTTGAAACCTCTTTTTTATTAAAAGTTACCTATAGGAGAGCTTTGATATTAAAAGTTTTTATTAGGACAGTTTTGTATAAGAAATCTTATCGAATTTTTATTATAGGAATCCTTTTTTTATAAAGCTTTAGAAGTTATCTATAGGAAAAAGCTTTTAATATTGGAATTTTTCTAAAGAAAATATTTTGACGACAAATGTTTTATATAAGAAATCCTTCGATATCGAAAGTTTTATATAAGCAAACTTTAGATAAATAATGACAATTTTTTATAGGAATAAAGCTTTAGATATAAAAAAGTTACCTATAGAAAAGCTTTTAATATTGAAAGTTTTCTATCCAAAATATGTTGTCGACAAAAGTTTAATATAAGAAATCATTATACGAAAGCTTTAAGATTCGAAAGTTTTCAATTATTTGTTGATGTAACGACATACAATTTGACGAAATAGGGCTTTTTTAGGAAAGCTTTCGATATGAAACGTTTTTAGTTGAAATCTCTTTTTTATTAAAAGTTACCTATAGGAAAGCTTTGATATTAAGAGTTTTTTTATAGGAAAGTTTTGTATAAGAAATCCTTTAATATCGAATGTTTATTATAGGAATCCTTTTTTTAGAGGGCTTTAGAAAAGTTACCTATAGGAAAAAGCTTTTAATATTGGAATTTTTGTATAGAAAATATTTTGACGACAAATGTTTTATATAAGAAATCTTTCGATATCAAAAGTTTTATATAAGCAAACTTTAGACAAATAATGACAGTTTTTTATAGGAAGAAAGTTTTAGATATAAAAAAGTTATTTATAGAAAAGCTTTTAATATTGAACGTTTTTATAGGACAATTTTTTATAGGAAGAAAGTTTTAGATGTAAAAAGTTACCTATAGAAAAGGTTTTAATATTAAAAGCTTTCTATCCAAAAAATGTTGTCGACAAAAGTTTTGTATAAGAAATCATTATTCATCCAACCGAAATCCTTAAGATTCGAAAGTTTTTAATTATTTGTTGATGTAACGACATACAATTGGACGAAATAGGACTTTTTTTAGGAAAGCTTTCGATATAAAATGTTATTAGTTGAAACCTCTTTTTTATTAAAAGTTACCTATAGGAAAGCTTTTATATTAACAGTTTTTCATAGGAAAGGTTTGTATAAGAAATCTTTCAATATCGAATGTTTATTATAGGAATCCTTTTTTTAGAGGGCTTTAGAGAAGTTATCTATAGGAAAAAGCTTTCAATATTGTATTTTTTCTGTAGAAAATATTTTGACGACAAATGTTCTATATAAGAAATCTTTCGATATCAAAAGTTTTATATAAGCAAACATTAGACAAATAATGACAGTTTTTTATAGGAAGAAAGTTTTAGATATAAAAAAGTTATTTATAGAAAAGTTTTTAATATTGAAAGTTTTCTATCCAAAATATATTGTCTATCAAAAGTTTAATATAAGAAATCATTATACATTCAACCGAAAGTTTTAAGATTCGAAAGTTTTCAATTATTTCTTGATGCTTCTCTTTAACAAATGTTTGTATAAAAAATTATATAAAAAAAAAACAAAGAAATGAGCAGTAGTAATTAGTTAATCTAAAAATCTAATAAAACTATTATTATGTCAGTTTAAGTAGATTTTTGGATTAAATTAAGGTTGAAACAAACGATTTTTTGGTGCAATGTCCCCCACTTGTATTACAAAGTGTGCAAAAAGTGGGCATATGTCTACACTCTGCATTAGGGGGTTAGATAGCAAAATTAATTCCTTCCCACCTTCAACTGTACCCTCCCAATAAAAAAACTAAACACATAATTAGTTTAAGGGACAATTGTGGCTTTTAAAAGTATGAGTTTTTGGACATAACCTTAAACTCTATCTCGGATTATCATTTACCACAACATTAACAGAAGTAATAATGATGACCACAAATGAAATGAAGCTTAAAAATCACTATCAATCAAACTTGATGGAAAAAAAGTCATCCTTTACATTCCTCTTACAAATGTCAAGCTCACATATGACAAAGACAAGCATGTGTCAGCAAGTTTGTGCATGTTTAGGCATGAAAAACACAAAAATTAAGACAAAAAAATATCAGAGAGAAGAGAGTGATGATGTAGTGTCAAATCAACACATAGACAATGATATTATCATTGCTAATGTCCTTTTAACGAATTACAAGAAAAATAAATTAAGATGCGAGTGACAATTCTTTTAGCTCAGGGTATTTTTGTTTCTTAGATGTCAAAAAATTAATAGGATTTTTATACGCTTTGCCCAAAACAAAAAAAAAATTGTTAGATTTCTGTATTTCAATTTCCTTTTTGGTTTTAGAAAACATTTCCTAGGATAATTTGACATTTAAAGGTTTTGTCTAACAAAATTTTAATTTATTGATTAATTTGGATTTAAAAAACTGAATTTTTTCATCATCTTTCAAATTTTGAACACTTATTACACAGTACGACAGTGGTTGGTACACATGAGAAATGTTAACAGAATATGAAAATAGGCTTAAAATAAAGATATACGTGCCTCGGCGTTTTGCTGTAGCACGTCAGAGTTTTAAGAAAATCGATTTTGAAGATTCAAAGGACGCTGGAGGTTCACTTGTAACGTAATACTATTATAAAAAGTTCTATAAAATTAGAACCGATTTAAATGCTTGAGCCAGTTTTAAAAAGGGAACTAAATTTGAATTTGTTTCGTTTTGTTTTTTTCCGCTAGATGGCGCTTTCATTTTCATGTAAAGTTAAAAAATATAAAAAAAAGTAATGACAAACTTAGAAACGATCGACCGCCATATGGTTCAAATCCTAGACGGCTTGTTTTAATTTTTTCTAATTGCATAATTGTATTTTAAATGAATTTTGTAAATTTTTTGTATATTTTTAATTTTGAAAATTAAGACATGAAAATTAAAGCGCCATCTAGCGGAAAAAATTGTTTATTTTAATAAAAACAAATCCAAATTCAATTCCCTTTTCAAAACTGACAAGCATTTAAATCGGTTCACCCATTCTAATTATATAGAACTTTTTATAATAGTATTACGTTACAAGTGAACCTCCGAGGTCCTTCGGATCTTTAAAATCGATTTTCTTAAAATTCTGACGTGCTACAGCAAAACGCCGAGACACATATTTCTTTATTTTAAGCCCATTTTCATATTCTGTTAACATTACTCATGTGTACTCAAAAAAATTTGATTTTGTCGTACTGTGTTATAAAACAAAAACTTACCTCTATTCTCCTCCTCTTCACTCAATTGTTCTGGTGTAACAGCCCAATTTTCATCATCATCGAAATGAGCATCACCACCACGTCCACTACCCGGGTAAAAGGCATGAGCCAAAATTAGACCAGGACCATCAAATTTATAGCCGTCACCATGATCACGTCTATCAAGAAAGAAAATAGATAAAAAAAACATGAAAAATTAGGATAAAAAAACTTTAATGAAATAAACTAAGATAAATTTTATCATTTAATAAAACGTTTGTAATTAATATTGAAAAGCTATTAATGATGAAAAGTGTCGTAAAATGGAGGAATCAATTTTTTTAACTTTAAGAAAAATTAATTAATAATTTTTTTTTAATAAATTAACACCTTTAAATTACTATTGTATCAAAATAAAATGCTTTAAATAAAATTTCATGGAAATATTATGGAAATATTATGTTAAACCAAATATAAGGTTATAAAAAATATTTAAGGGATTCACAAGGTGTGATATTACATTATATTGTTCACACATCTTACTCATAAAAACTTGTACAAAAACTTAAAATTAAAAGCTTTTTTGTAAAAATCTCGGTGGCAATATGGGCAAATCCGAAAAACCTTAAACCAAGGACAAAATTTTAAAACTGTCAAAATCGCTTTTTTGTGTTTATGGAAAAATTTACCATATATTGATCTTTTAGAATATATAATGAAGACTAGACCCTTATAAACTCCCACGGATGTCCGGATAATAAATATATATAGGTATATCAATAAGATATTGGCTTAATGATATTATATCCAAAGTCTCTGTTAAAAAGTGACAGAATTGTTTGCATTTCACTCCACTGTGCAGAATTATTTCTTAAATTTAAATTTATGTCTCATAAAAATCATTTATAATACAACGTTTAAAGATAACACACAATTCTTTATGACCATAACTCAGCGCTTGAGCACGAAAAGCTGCAGATAAAGATAGAAAATCGTGTTTCGGTTTCGTAAATATATTTAATAAAAATCGCAAGAAATGTTTATATTTTACAAAACATTTGGAGTTAAAAAAATATCATATAAACGGGTTTTACTTATTGTAATAAATGCAATAGAAGTATATAAAAAAGAATTAGGGCATTCCCAAAAAACAGTTTGATCAAACATTGGTTGCAAAAAAAAAGGTTTTGAATAAGAAGTATAGCAATACGAGGAGACTTTTTGAGTGAAGTTTCTTCACATTTGACCTATGTTGAAATGACGTTATTGTCCATAACGTCGTTTGCCAAAGTATCGTATTCGAGCCTAAATGGAAATTCGCATCAATAGGGTGCTCTGGTGTACCTCTTTTCTGATTTATTTATTCGATGTCAATTGAATTGTAATATCAAATGGAAAAAAACTTTAAGTTCATTCGGAAATTTAGACACATTTCTAAAAATAGTTAGTTCATTAATTTATAGGTTCATTTTAGGTTCAGTTATAGGTCCAGTTATAGGTTCAGTTATAGATTCTGTTATACGTTTAGAAACAGGACATGTTCTAGGTTCTATTATAGGTCCACTTATAGGTTTTGTTACAGGTTCTGTTATAGGTTCATTTATAGGTTAATTTATAGGTTCGTATAAAGGTTCAGTTATAGGTTCATTTAAAGATTTAGTTATAGACACATTTATATGGTAAGCTATAGGTTTCAATTTTTTCGTTCAGTTCTAGTTCAGTTTTAGTTCAGTTCTAGTTCTGCTCTAGTTCAGTTCTAGTTCAGTTCTAGTTCAGTTCTAGTTCAGTTCTAGTTCAGTTCTAGTTCAGTTCTAGTTCAGTTCTAGTTCAGTTCTAGTTCAGTTCTAGTTCAGTTCTAGTTCAGTTCTAGTTCAGTTCTAGTTCAGTTCTAGTTCAGTTCTAGCTCAGTTCTAGTTCAGTTCTAGTTCAGTTCCAGTTCAGTTCTAGTTCAGTTCTAGTTCAGTTCTAGTTCAGTTCTAGTTCAGTTCTAGTTCAGTTCTAGTTCAGTTCTAGTTCAGTTCTAGTTCAGTTCTAGTTCAGTTCTAGTTCAGTTCTAGTTCAGTTCTAGTTCAGTTCTAGTTCAGTTCTAGTTCAGTTCTAGTTCAGTTCTAGTTCAGTTCTAGTTCAGTTCTAGTTCAGTTCTAGTTCAGTTCTAGTTCAGTTCTAGTTCAGTTCTAGTTCAGTTCTAGTTCAGTTCTAGTTCAGTTCTAGTTCAGTTCTAGTTCAGTTCTAGTTCAGTTCTAGTTCAGTTCTAGTTCAGTTCTAGTTCAGTTCTAGTTCAGTTCTAGTTCAGTTCTAGTTCAGTTCTAGTTCAGTTCTAATTCAGTTCTAGTTCAGTTCTAGTTCAGTTCTAGTTCAGTTCTAGTTCAGTTCTAGTTCAGTTCTAGTTCAGTTCTAGTTCAGTTTTAGTTCAGTTTTAGTTCAGTTCTAGTTCAGTTCTAGTTCAGTTCTAGTTCAGTTCTAGTTCAGTTCTAATTAAGTTCCAGTTCAGTTCTAGTTCAGTTTTAGTTCAGTTCTAGTTCAGTTCTAGTTCAGTTTTAGTTCAGTTTTAGTTCAGTTCTAGTTCAGTTCTAGTTCTGCTCTAGTTCAGTTCTAGTTGAGTTCTAGTTCAGTTCTAGTTCAGTTCTAGTTCAGTTCTAGTTCAGTTCTAGTTCAGTTCTAGTTCAGTTCTAGTTCAGTT
This sequence comes from Stomorhina lunata, assembly GCA_933228675.1. Taxonomy (NCBI): domain Eukaryota; kingdom Metazoa; phylum Arthropoda; class Insecta; order Diptera; family Rhiniidae; genus Stomorhina; species Stomorhina lunata. The sequence continues at coordinate 84,336,426 of OW121744.1, read as the reverse complement.
CTAGTTCAGTTCTAGTTCAGTTCTAGTTCAGTTCTAGTTCAGTTTTAGTTCAGTTTTAGTTCAGTTTTAGTTCAGTTTTAGTTCAGTTCTAGTTCAGTTCTAGTTCAGTTCTAGTTCAGTTTTAGTTCAGTTTTAGTTCAGTTCTAGTTCAGTTCTAGTTCTGCTCTAGTTCAGTTCTAGTTCAGTTCTAGTTCAGTTCTAGTTCAGTTCTAGTTCAGTTCTAGTTCAGTTCTAGTTCAGTTCTAGTTCAGTTCTAGTTCAGTTCTAGTTCAGTTCTAGTTCAGTTCTAGTTCAGTTCTAGTTCAGTTCTAGTTCAGTTCTAGTTCAGTTCTAGTTCAGTTCTAGTTCAGTTCTAGTTCAGTTCTAGTTCAGTTCCAGTTCAGTTCTAGTTCAGTTCTAGTTCAGTTCTAGTTCAGTTCTAGTTCAGTTCTAGTTCAGTTCTAGTTCAGTTCTAGTTCAGTTCTAGTTCAGTTCTAGTTCAGTTCTAGTTCAGTTCTAGTTCAGTTCTAGTTCAGTTCTAGTTCAGTTCTAGTTCAGTTCTAGTTCAGTTCTAGTTCAGTTCTAGTTCAGTTCTAGTTCAGTTCTAGTTCAGTTCTAGTTCAGTTCTAGTTCAGTTCTAGTTCAGTTCTAGTTCAGTTCTAGTTCAGTTCTAGTTCAGTTCTAGTTCAGTTCTAGTTCAGTTCTAGTTCAGTTCTAGTTCAGTTCTAGTTCAGTTCTAGTTCAGTTCTAGTTCAGTTCTAGTTCAGTTCTAGTTCAGTTCTAGTTCAGTTCTAGTTCAGTTCTAGTTCAGTTCTAGTTCAGTTCTAGTTCAGTTCTAGTTCAGTTCTAGTTCAGTTCTAGTTCAGTTCTAGTTCAGTTCTAGTTCAGTTCTAGTTCAGTTCTAGTTCAGTTCTAGTTCAGTTCTAGTTCAGTTCTAGTTCAGTTCTAGTTCAGTTCTAGTTCAGTTCTAGTTCAGTTCTAGTTCAGTTCTAGTTCAGTTCTAGTTCAGTTCTAGTTCAGTTCTAGTTCAGTTCTAGTTCAGTTCTAGTTCAGTTCTAGTTCAGTTCTAGTTCAGTTCTAGTTCAGTTCTAGTTCAGTTCTAGTTCAGTTCTAGTTCAGTTCTAGTTCAGTTCTAGTTCAGTTCTAGTTCAGTTCTAGTTCAGTTCTAGTTCAGTTCTAGTTCAGTTCTAGTTCAGTTCTAGTTCAGTTCTAGTTCAGTTCTAGTTCAGTTCTAGTTCAGTTCTAGTTCAGTTCTAGTTCAGTTCTAGTTCAGTTCTAGTTCAGTTCTAGTTCAGTTCTAGTTCAGTTCTAGTTCAGTTCTAGTTCAGTTCTAGTTCAGTTCTAGTTCAGTTCTAGTTCAGTTCTAGTTCAGTTCTAGTTCAGTTCTAGTTCAGTTCTAGTTCAGTTCTAGTTCAGTTCTAGTTCAGTTCTAGTTCAGTTCTAGTTCAGTTCTAGTTCAGTTCTAGTTCAGTTCTAGTTCAGTTCTAGTTCAGTTCTAGTTCAGTTCTAGTTCAGTTCTAGTTCAGTTCTAGTTCAGTTCTAGTTCAGTTCTAGTTCAGTTCTAGTTCAGTTCTAGTTCAGTTCTAGTTCAGTTCTAGTTCAGTTCTAGTTCAGTTCTAGTTCAGTTCAGTTCTAGTTCAGTTCTAGTTCAGTTCTAGTTCAGTTCTAGTTCAGTTCTAGTTCAGTTCTAGTTCAGTTCTAGTTCAGTTCTAGTTCAGTTCTAGTTCAGTTCTAGTTCAGTTCTAGTTCAGTTCTAGTTCAGTTCTAGTTCAGTTCTAGTTCAGTTCTAGTTCAGTTCTAGTTCAGTTCTAGTTCAGTTCTAGTTCAGTTCTAGTTCAGTTCTAGTTCAGTTCTAGTTCAGTTCTAGTTCAGTTCTAGTTCAGTTCTAGTTCAGTTCTAGTTCAGTTCTAGTTCAGTTCTAGTTCAGTTCTAGTTCAGTTCTAGTTCAGTTCTAGTTCAGTTCTAGTTCAGTTCTAGTTCAGTTCTAGTTCAGTTCTAGTTCAGTTCTAGTTCAGTTCTAGTTCAGTTCTAGTTCAGTTCTAGTTCAGTTCTAGTTCAGTTCTAGTTCAGTTCTAGTTCAGTTCTAGTTCAGTTCTAGTTCAGTTCTAGTTCAGTTCTAGTTCAGTTCTAGTTCAGTTCTAGTTCAGTTCTAGTTCAGTTCTAGTTCAGTTCTAGTTCAGTTCTAGTTCAGTTCTAGTTCAGTTCTAGTTCAGTTCTAGTTCAGTTCTAGTTCAGTTCTAGTTCAGTTCTAGTTCAGTTCTAGTTCAGTTCTAGTTCAGTTCTAGTTCAGTTCTAGTTCAGTTCTAGTTCAGTTCTAGTTCAGTTCTAGTTCAGTTCTAGTTCAGTTCTAGTTTATTTTCCGGTTTAATCTGAGGTCTTTAATGTTTATCCTTATTTCGATTTCAGTTTGTGCAGTTTTGCTTTAGTTTCTTATTTTCCTGTTATATATTTCTTTCTTCCTTTTGTTTTCGAAAAAAAGTTTAATAGCTTTTAAGTAAGCAGGTGCATGTGTATAGGTAAGTAAGTAAGTGTGTGTGTGTGTAAGTGTAGTAAATTGTATGTTAGTGCATGATTATAGGAATTTGAAAGTGCGTGTTTTATCCTTTGGTTTTAGTGGTATTTTATGTATTTTTCTCTTAGCCAGTTTTATGTGTTTTGGTTATTTGCTGTTTATTCTGTTCTGTTTTTTTTAACATTTTTTGTTACACTTTTCTTTTGGTTTATGGCTTTGGAAAATGTTTAGTAAAAATATTTATCTATACTTTACATTTCATTGGCTGCAATAGTATTTGTTTCTGTTATGAACTTACTTGGCAAATAGAACTTGTATATCTGCTTGATCACTGTAGACTTCACGGAATGTCAGCTTGGAGTTACTTTCCCAAACACTCAACGCCTTGCGTAATGTCATGCGAATTTGACCTGCATTGGGCATTGATTGATTAACCAAACTAAAAGTGAAAAGAAAAAGAGAAATTGGAAAATTTTAATGCAAAAAGTAACAAACAATTTGATTGGGTTAAGGAAAGTTTATGATGTCTAAAAGTCAAAAAAAATTTTGGGGGTAAAATACAAGAAGTGTCAGTCAATGATTTTGAAAAGAAGCTCAATCAATATTAATTTATCAAAAAACTAAGTATTATCAATATAAAATGTGCTATGATTTTGATGAAGTTTCTTTATAGGTATAATGATTAAATTTCATAAGTTTTATAAATAGTTATTAAGAAAGAAATTCGGAGTTTACATTCGACTACTAAACCCTCTATAATATAAAGATATTGCACACCATACATTTGTTTTCTTTCAAAAGTGAAACTGAAGTGGATTAAAAACAATAAAAAACACACAAGTAAGAAAGTGCTATAGTCGGTCAAGCCCGACCACATGATACCCTTCACCACTAAGGTCAAAGATGTTCTTTTTCCTGTATAAAGACAAATATTTGCTTAATTTTGCCATCATATAAACATTTTCTCAAAATTTATATATTTAAGCTGTTTCCGTCATTTGGACTTATATGAGAGCTAGGGTCAAATGTGGACCGATTATCTCGAAATTTGACAAATTGTTTTCAGTTTTTAGTAAAATTATGTATGCAAACAATAAACTTAAAATTCTCATTATCTTCAGATTTACGAGCGTTTTAGGGATTTTTGTCCATTTAGTGCGTTTTTAAAGAAAAGTTTGTATGGGAGCTGTGGTCAAATGTGAACCGATTTCAACGAAATTTGTTACAGTGATTTTGGTTTACATGACCAGTATTTGTTTTAAATTTCATGAACAAATATTTTATATTTGTAGCCAAAACATCAATTCCGGGAAGTGGGACCTATGGGAGATACCATAAATAATAAACCGATTTTGACGAATTTCAATAGCCATGATTCCACTATAAAAAAATAATCTGTGACAAATTTCATCAAATTTTCTTTAGAATTACGAACTGTACTTTGATTAAATGGTTTACATGGGGGTCCAGCCAGCCGTCCAGACGGACGGACGGACTGACATCGCTAAATCGACTCAGAAAGTGATTCCAAGCCTATTGGTGTACTAAAAGATGGGTCTTAGACAAATATTTCTATGCGTTACATACATCAGCTCAAAGTTATAATACCCTTTCCACCTATGGTGGTGAAGGGTATAACAAAACCCTAGTTTATATTTGGCTATACCAAAGACTCTGTACATTTTTTTTTGTCAAAAGTGAAGTTAAAGTAGATTAAGAACGATAAAAAACACATAAACACACAAACAAACATACATTTCATGAGCACGTGTGTGTGCCTTAGCTTTCCCTCATTGGATAATCGTCTCCATTAGCTGTTTTCGAATTAGAGTAAAAGCGGTATACACTCATTGTTATGGGACTTATAGAAAGGACCATTCGCCAAATCAATGTATGGAAGTGCAACATCTTTATACTATAGAGTCTTTGGATATACTAATTCTTATGCATCCTTGACTGGCATAAATACATGAACCATTTCTTTTTGTTTAATATTTAAATATTTAAGAAAGAAATCAAAATATTTTATTACGAGATTTTGGTATAAATAATATTAACATTTAAACCAAAATAATGTCTTCCTTTTTAAATAATCACCCAAAAAATCTGTTCTTAGGATCCTAGCCTCTAGTCACCCTCATCACTGCCGCAAATTAGTCTACAGGTGCTAAACACCGCATACACATTACCTGTATATGCGGTTTTAAATAAATATAAAAATATTTAAATTTATTTTCTATGCATTAGATTCAGTTACATAACATGTGTTGACACTTTTTTTCATGGCCACAAATTTGATTTTATTTCATTTAATTAAGAAATTTTTTTGTAACGTTTCCCATAAGGTGCCGCCACCACAAAAGGATGTTATAGAGGTTGAATTTAAAAAAGGGTTTATTTAAGAGGGAGATTAAATAAAGGATTTAATTAAAGCAATTAGATTGTGTATTATAAGAACAATTATTTGGAGTCTGTTACCCAGCACTTGCGGAAATTTGCTTTTTAATAGGGTAGGATTATATCCTATGAGATTTTTTTTTAAATTTCCTAAATTGATTTTTTTGCCGCCAATTTTCACAATGAAAAATACTGCCAGATTCTTAGTCTCTTAAACAAGTATAAGCCATAAAAACTTTTAGATTAGCATTATATTTCGGTAAAATTGGGACCCTCACAGTTTCATGTTTAATTGTAAAATACCTGGTTGGCCGAGCTTTGCCCGGAGCTTTTTGATAAGCAATTCGAGGCAAATTTTCAACTTTTCAAATATTTTATTTTATAAAGTACTAGCTAAATAAATACCTAATTTATTTTGAATTATTTTTTTCGTCTTGTCCGATCAACACATGTCAAATGCATAGTTTACAAGTTAATTCATTTTGAATATTTTTGGAAATTGATCATACCAACTTAGAATTCTCAGTCAACTTATGCGAATTTTCAGTCGAATTCTTAGTTGACTTTGCTTAATATCATAAACATCTTTGTCGGCTCATGCGCAACAACTTTGCTAAAGATCATAGCATAATTAAATGCACAGTTTACGACTTAATGTATTTTGAGTAATTTTCAGTGGCGCCACCTGTCGGTTCCCCGGCTCATGCGCAACAACTTTGATAAAGAGCATAACTTGATCAAGTGCATAGTTAACTTTTCTATTAAGGACATATATATAGAAGATATATTTATACGTTACCAATTTGTTTCCTCTTTCTATCACCAAATTTCCAAATAAGTTGCATATGCATATTTGGTACCACTTAAATTCGGTACATTTTATAAAAACACTATTAACATATTATCCCTATTCATATTAGTTAATGAGATGTTAAGTTATCATTTTATTCCTTTTTTTATCCGAATTCAAAAAAGTACCATATACGTGTACATTATTTTTTTCATATTTATTGATTGCTTTACAAAGTTCCTTTCTATATAATTTGGTTCAAAAGATAAGAGTGGGTTAAAAATAGTACCAAAAAAACTATTCCCACCCTTTTTTTATTTAAATTTTGTTTTTATATCTATTACTTTGTGAGATATAACGTCTTCGGTTTTTTCCCCTTTTTACCCATTTTCACCCTTTTTACTCCCGTTAGCAGCAAAAAATGCACCCATTTCCCAAATTTTATCAAAATTGTTGTTAAAGCCGTTTTCGAGATAGCCATTCTACAATATATAAGATAACTTTGCAATATCAAATTCAAATACCAAATTTTTTTGTAGTCGGTCCATATTTAATGTAGCTCCCACACAAGATCTATTCTAAATAACTGAGAGTGCTGTGGCTTAGTTGGTAAGCACGTCGACTATTAGGCCTGAGTTCGATCCCCAGTCACGACAACATCAATTTCTGTAATTATAAATTTGTATTTAAATTATTAGTTACCAAAGAATCCTCCGTCGGTGGTAAGCTTACAGCAATAATACGCCGCCGATGTAAAAAAAATCAAACTGGCTGTTGTACGAAAAAGCTTTAACAATGAGTTTAAATAACGACAAATATTCAAAAAAATGGACATGCATGAACTTTCATTTATCTACTATCACCTTTCCGAGGAAGGTAACCCAATTCGTATACAATTGCGAAGGCGCTATTTGCCTGAGTATTACTTCTCTTTTGAAAAAAAAAAAAACATTAACTGATCTAGATACTGGGGGTAAACTGCCATAGACAAAGAAATGTGTTCTCTGAATAGGCTCTGGAGCTGATGGCAACTGAGCCTAATTTCATCGAAAAACTATTAGCAAAGAGGCCAATTTATGAATGAATCCAAGAATGGCAGAAGATTGGTTCAAATTTCTTGAAGAACGACATTGACTGGCCATCATCATCAATGATTTTTAATGTGCTGTGGTTTAGTTGGTTAGCACATCGACTACTAAGAATAATATATCACATTGAGCCTGGGTTCGATCTCCGGTCACGACCATATCAATTTATGTTATTATTATAATTAAAATTATCAATTACCAGAGCATCCTCTATCGGCGGGAAGCAAAACAACAATAACACGCCGTCGATGTAAAAGAAATAAAACTAGCTGTAGAACAAAAAGCTTAAAAATGCGTCTAAGTAATAACAAATGGCGCCACTTCATTGTTCTACAACTAGAAAGCTTTATCTCTCTTTTTCGCCACTTTAAAACTCTCTTCCCTTACTAAAGAAAGTAACCCAATTAGTATATCGTTAGTCTCATGTAGAAAGGCCCTAACTCGTTTATTTAAAGCTTTAGAGGAGAAGGTAAAAACTCATTTTAAACAGTAATTGACAAAATTTTACAATTTTTTTAATGCAGTTTTTTATTAATATAAAGGACGAATTTGGTTCTCAAAACATATAAAAAACTTAATTGAAATAGGGCTTTCTGTATTCATATTTCAGAGCATAAAGGTAATTACGGGCTTTTTCTGTAGTAACCAAAACTAATTATATTAAGGAAAGCTTTGCATAGCGAATGTTTTCTATAGGAAAGCGAATGCTTTCTACAAGGGATCTTTCGATTTTAGTTTTCTATAGGAAAGCTTTCGATATTGTTTTTTTAGGAAAGCTTTCGATATAGCGAGTTTGAAATAGAATGTCTTCTATATGAAATCTTTCAATCTTCAAAGTTTTATGAAGGAAATCAAAAGTTATCTATAGAAAATCTTTCCATATCAAAAGTTTATTATAAGGAAGCATTACGAAATCGAAAGATTTATATAGGAAATCTTTAGATATTGGCATTTTTATATTAAAAGCCTCGAACGATTTATATAGAAAATCTTTAGATATTGACATTTTTATATTGGAAAGCTCTTAATATGGAATGTTTTTAGTAAAAAGCTTTGGATATTAAAAGTAACCTTGAGGAAATCTATTAATATTTAAGGTTTTCAATCTGAAATATTTTAACGACAAAAGTTTTATATCTTTTAATATCGAAAGTTTTCTGTAGAAAATCTTTCAAAATCAACAGTTTATAATAGAAAGCCTTTCGATATCGAAAATTTAATATAGAAAATCTCTGTTTTTCCATAAATTTTTCGATATAGAATGTTTTTAGTTGAAAGCTTTTTATATTAAAAGTTACCTACAGCTTTGATATTTAAAGTTTTTATAGGAGAGTTTTAAATAAGAAATCTTTTGATTTCGAATGTTTATTATAGGAATCGTTTCGACGTCGAAAGTTTTTTTATAGGAATTTTTAACATAAACAGTATTTTAGAAAACTTTAGATATTAAAGTTATATTTTATAAAAGCTTTTGATATTGAAATTTTTCTATAGGATAGTTTTCCATAGGAAAGCGAATGCTTTCTACAAGGGATCTTTCGATTTTAGAAGTTTTCTATAGGAAATCTTTCGATATTGTTTCTTTAGGAAAGCTTTCGATATAGCAAATTTGAAATGGAATATTTTCTATATGAAATCTTTCAATCTTCAAAGTTTTATGAAGGAAATCAAAAGTTATCTATAGAAAATCTTTCCATATAAAAAGTTTATTACGAAATCGAAAGATTTATATAGGAAATCTTTAGATATTTGCATTTTTATATTAAAAGCCTCAAACGATTTATATAGAAAATCTTTAGATATTGACATTTTTATATTGGAAAGCTCTTGATATGGAATGTTTTTAGTAAAAAGCTTTGGATATTAAAAGTAACCTTTAGGAAATCTTTTGATATTTAAGATTTTCAATCCGAAATATTTTGACGACAAAAGTTTTATATCTTTTAATATCGAAAGTTTTCTGTAGAAAATCTTTCAAAATCAAAAGTTTATAATTTTATTTTATTTATTTATTTATATTGTTAGTCTATTTTTTTCGATATAGAATGTTTTTAGTTGAAAGCTTTTTATATTAAAAGTTACCAACAGGAAAGCTTTGATATTTAAAGTTTTTATAGGAGAGTTTTAAATAAGAAATCTTTTGATTTCGAATGTTTATTATAAGAATCATTTGGACATCGAAAGTTTTTATAGGCATTTTTAAAATAAACAGTTTTTTTTAGAAAGGTTTCGACATCGAAGTTGTCAGTTGACAGTTTTATGTAGAAAGCTTTTGATATGAAATGTTTTTAGTAGAAAGTTATATATAGTTATATATATTATATATATATTAAAAGTTATCTATAGGAAAGCTTTTAATATTAAAAGTTTTCTATCCGAAAAAAATGTTGTAGACAAAAGTTTCTTATATTAAACTTCATTATATCATTATACCAGGGATGGAAAATGGCACTCTTGATTTTGTATCAAATATGAAAACAAAATGTATTTTTTAGACCATGATGGTGACATTTTTTATACAGATACATTGCTTTAAAAATTGAACAGTTCGACTTCAAAAATGACTCATTTGACGGGTATCAAATTCGAATCTTATTTGATCCTTCTGGATTCGGAAATCGCTTAAAATTTATAAATTGAAGTTCATACTAAAATTTCTATTGAAAATTATTCTATAAAACATTTTTTTCGAGTAATGAAAATGCGTACAAATAACTTTTAACTGAAAAAGTCGTGTAATATAAATGGTCTTATACCCACTTTTATATTTATAGTCGGGATCCTAAACTACCATGATTCGATAAAATTCTTCTTCTTCTATTATCCTTGACTCCCAGTGGAGTATAGAACTTCAAATAGGCCTATGACTATTGTCAACATATTTAGAAGATTTTGTAATGCTTAGAACAATATCTTGAAATATGAGAGCTAGGGTCAGGTATGGACCGCTTGTCACGGGTTATTAAAGTAATTTTTAAATAAAGACCTTGAATGGAAGCTATGGTGAAATATGCTGCATATTTCATTTGTGATATGAAATTTAATTCCTTTGGTTTCCGTCATGTACTAAGAACCTGAAATAATGAACTTATTTAACCTAATTTTAATAGAAATGTCTTTAAGATTACACTTATATTAAAGACAACCGAAATACTACAAGTTGGTCTCACATCCATTTCTATATGTTACAAACATCAGACCAATGGGATTGAAAGTCAGTCGTATTATGTAGCTGCATATGGAAATCAGTTTACAGTTTTCGTCTTCCGAAAACTTCATAATTAAACAGTAAACAATTTTAAATTGTATCAAGTGGGACGTGGCAATACTACGGTACTAAACAGGTTAAAAATGTATCAAAAAAATACACTTGTACCATGTTTGCCATCCCTGCATTATACATTCAAATGAGAGCTTTTAGATTCGAAAGTTTTCTGTTATTTGTTGATGCAACGGCACATAATTTAGCGAGAAAGGGTTTTTAACCCCTTGACGTATTTCCACGAGTCTGACTCGTGGTAAAATTTCTGTGCCTAACATGATTATAACGAGTCTGACTCGTTTTGCGACAGTTCTATCGCATCAAAACTGGTTTGTTTAGTTCAAGTTGTGTGCGAACAGTTGGAAGCGAACTTCGTTGCGAAAACTGATACGTCAAGGGGTTAATGTTTTTTTTAAGAATAAGTTAGGGTTTTTTAGAAAATTACTTAAATAACCGCTAATTTTGATAAAATTGCCTTAAATATTTGTGAGGAGGTGAATTTGCGTTAAAATTGTATAGGAAGCAAACACTTCGAGAGCGCTCTATTTAGAGAGCCGTGGCGAAGATTAAAAATACATTTTTTAAACTTTCTTCCGAAATCTTTCTTCTTATTTATGATGTCAAAAGCTCCATTACAGCTATTAATAGCACCATCGGTCCATATAATGGTCATACAAAATATTATAACATTAAATAAGCAAATAAATCTTAAGTCAAAAAACCGTCCCAATAAAAATTTGCTTTTGTTTTATATTTTATTTATTAACGGTAAGTATCACAATGATCCTAGCAAAACTTTGGTAATGGCAAGTACTCTGATAACTGGTTACCTTGTAACGACTACAACATACCATCCGAATAAATAATAAGTTATTACAGAAGTACTTATTTGTAATTAAGATGGTAATTTAAACTGAATGGCCCCTGTTCAAATCCCACCAAGGGCAACAATTTTTTTTAGTTTTTTTTTTATTAAAAGAGTCTTTTTAAATGATTTTTGAATTTTAAGAACTTAAATATTATCTTCTGTAAAAAAATTTGTAAAACTAACTCATGTTAATGAAAAAATACCATCATGAGTCAATTTTGATTATGTAGGGGATGTTGAATACCAAACACGATTCTAATTGGTCTTAACTTGGTAAGCCCAACTTATCTGGGTCATCCTTCATCTCAACTGTGGACACACACCTCCTCATGGTATCACCCGGGGAGCTACATAGTTTAACACCCATTAATATTGTAAGTTAACATGTTCCGAGAGTTGTCCCATAGATCGATAAAAATGGGTTAGGATTACGGGCTAGTAACTCTCTCTTGAAAAAAATACAATGAAGAGGATAAAATTAGAATTGAAATGTCCCACTACCTAATGTTAGAGGAGGATGTCCGAAACTTCGATAGAAAGACCAAGTAGAGGAACATTTTTCAAAGCTTGGCCTATAAAATTGGAGAATATTCGCACAAGATCGAAATCCATGGAATTCTAAAATATGCTCGGACTTTGACCTTAACAGGTTGTAACATTTAAGTAAGTAAGAGTCAATCTTATGTTAAAACTTATACAAAAAAGAAGATTTAAATTGTTTAAGTTTTAAAATAATTTTAAAAAAGTTTTAAAATAATTACAAAAAATCGTATAAAAATATTTTTCTAAAAATTACAACAAAGCAAAAAAAAGCAGGGAAAAACAAAGTTATTTTTACATGATTTTGGATCTAAAAATAAAAATTGTTTATATTAATTATAAGCTGCTAAGTTTTCAACATATGAAGTAGCTCAGTGGAAGAGTCTCTGCCTAGCAGTCGGAGGGTCTGGGTTCGAGCCACCATGGGATCATAAAAAAAATTTTGTATTTCGTTTACAACAAAAAAGTTGTTGTTGTTGCTTTCAAATTTCTTATCCAAGTCATTACTTTTCTGCAATTGGTAAGTACTTGCCTCCAATGACATCCCCATGTTAATGTAATGACTTAAACAGCGAATGAGTAAGTAGTTCGTGTTCAATAGTTTAACTGTTTAACTCATTATTTGGTAATGAAAAGTTTTACTGGGATGTTTTTTTAACTTTAATTGGCAACACGAGTCTATATTCGTAAAGAACTTAAAAACATTGGGACAGTTATTTGAGTGACTGTATATAAATCTTGAGATATGTGTTTGGAAGTCAAAATTTAGATTCATAAGCATTGAAAGGAAACTTAATTTGTTGATAATTGATGCTCATTTGATCATCTTAAATTCTTTAAGTTTAATATTTTACAAAAATTTATTCTGTATTTATAGACATTTATTACTTCAAAAAAAGAAATCTTCTTTTAACTTTACATTTCCCCCCTTTAAAATTGCCAGTAACTATCAAACTTTAAATGTTTTTCTTTTTTACATTTTTTTATCCTTAGATACCAAAAGTAAATTTAAAACTTTTCCTTATTTCACAAACAATTTGACTACATTTAAAGAAGACACAAGAAGTTTTTCGTTTTTTGGTCTACTCTGATTTAATGCCTTTGGCAGAGCATCTCTATCTCGTTTGTCGTTTTGGAAAGCCACGTGCTGCGTATTTCAAAGGACAAGAGAAACTTTTTGAAATGTTTTTTTTTGATATTTCCTTCTTTCAAACATGACTTTTTGTTCGCTTCTCGTATGTTTTTAAAATACAATTTCTATGGAAATTTTACAATAATAAAAATTGGCAACATAATGTCATTTTAAAATAAAGTGACACTGCAAGCGATAATAGCAGAGAAAGAGAGATGGGGGAAGAAACTTTAAAGCTTTTAAAAATATTTTCACTGGTATTCAAATCTTATTGAAACATGCATGTATTTTGTCGGGTGGCAAGCGAATTGGCCCAAGTGCTTATTAGTTTTCATCAAATATTCTTTTAAGCCGGAGCCGTCCAGTTCTACAGGGGGGTTACTAGGGTGTTCATTTTTCTCGACTTTTAATTGTTTGAGTAATCAAATAACTTGAAAATGGGGTTTTTTAATTACTCGGAAAATCGATTAATCGTTAAAAATTACTCGAGTTAATCGAGTAAAAAATTCATCCTAAAATTTTTTTTAATACAACAATTTTTTTTAATAAAATTAAAGTGTTTTATTAACAAAAAAGTTTAACAATTTGCAATAAAAAACATAAAACAAAAATAAAAAAATTTATTTTTAATAAAAATTAACAAATGTTAATTCATATTTTAAGAGAGTTTATTTACTTCTATATATAAAAAGCAATCTTTCGATTTCATAAATTCTGAGTTTAATATAATAGATTAGTAGGCTCTTCGACTACCTTTTACCTATGTTTACAATGGAATCATCAACTGGACTAAAGTTCGATTACATTGCGTCCTTTAACTGAACTATAGTAGGACATACTGTTACTATAGTAGGGCCTACGATTACACAGGGATCTTCAACTAAGCTATACTAGTATCTACGAATATATCGGAGACTTCAACTCAACTATAGTAGGTTTTACGATTGCAATGGTACCTTCAACTAATCTGTAACACGAGCTACGATTACATTAGGACCTTTGAATAAACAGCAGTAGAAATTACGAATACATTGGATACCACAACAGCTCTATGGTAGTATCTTAGCTCTCCATTTGGCTAACGTTTTTTTTTACAAACTTAACTTTAGAAATACGCTGAGACAAATTTTAGTCGATTATTTTAAAAAATAAGAACACTTAAAAAATTATTGAATAATTTTACTAGAGTAACTCGATTACTCGGGGAAAATTACTCAAATAAATCTTTATTTGAAATTAGCCATTTTATTTTACTCGAGCGATTACTCGATTTTATTTTTCCGATTAATCGAGCAAACATAACTCGAGTAAACACGCTAGGGGTTACTAAGTATCGCGATTTGAAAATAAAATTATTCGAATTTGTATGATTAAAGCATTGTGTTTCGAAAAGAATTTCTTTCGAATCGAGATACTAAGTAATCCCTCTGCACAATGTGTGAACTTTTGAGCTTACCCACCGACACACTATGTATGAGCCAGACGCAACTATGTTTTTGCCGCTCACACTTATGTAAAATAGCCTATGTAAAGTCAGTGGTTTATTAAAAGTCAGTGCTGCCAGATTAGAATTTTTGCTCGATTATATGAAGAATGCTCGAATATAAAAAATCTGTCAACACTGACCGTAAGAGCTTTAAAAGCTGTTTACCACAAATGCAAGTATTAATGTATATGTTTTTGGACAGGCCTGCTTTAAACCCTTAAATCAAAAAAATAAGTTTTTCCGACAAACATTTTCTGTATCAAATGAGGCTTTGTCAGTCTCATACTAGAAGTAGGTAGTAGTGCGAAATTAATCCAAATTGCTGAAACAATTTTATGGAATATCTGACTAATAACTTAGTCAAAAAGATATATATATTTTTTTTAAATCCCTCATATCCCGTGTTGTCTACAAGTCAATGTGATATGTGCGTTGTTGATTGAATATCTGGAAGTTTAAATTGCCTTAACAAAATCAAAAGTTCAGCCTGAAACAGAGGAAAATACTTTAATATTTAAACCCACCCTTTTTTTTTTGCCAAATTTGCTGCCTGTGGGAAGTGCATGAATTATTTAACGAAAAATTTCATTATATTTTAAAGGTCAGGAAAAACAAGAAAACCAAAAAAATGTACAACCAAATGCATACCGAACACAAAAACGCAATATATACGATATGAAGAACCAATTGAGGCAGAATGTGAAAGAGTGAAATCAATTGCTTTTAACAAAAATGAAAAAGGTTTAGTTATTTCAAATTGTGAATTTTGAGAATTCTTCTAAATAAAACCCGTTTGTGAGTTTGAACATCGTTTCGATTTTGGAGGCTTAGCAAGACGGAAATTCTTGGTCTTGCCAGTAAAAGCAGTTTAAACATTTTTGATTGGAACTCTCTAAACAAAGAGGTGTTTAGAGCATAACATATCAAATTCTTCCTGGGTTCGAGCCCCGGACACGCCAACATTAATTTCTGTAATTATTAATTTCGATTAAAATTATTATTTATCACTGCATCCTCTTACGGCGCCGAGCCCTACAGAATAAACACGCCGTAGATGTAAAATAAATTTTCTCAAAATTTTCAGTCCACTTACAAGTATTTTTCTTTTACATCTATTAAGGGGCGTTAATATTCGTCGAATATTAATCATTCTGTCGGTTTAGAAGCTTAGAACGACTGAGCTTCTAGATCTCTTTTAACAATTTCTGATTAAATCTTCCTGCCTATCCTCTATAAGGAGGGTTTTAAGCACTTGTTTAGGTTGAGATGGGATTTAAATTCTCAGATCGAACTGGTGTTATTCTTACCAGAAGCGAAGAACGCAGATTAACTATTTAGAGGGACAAGTAGTATTTAGTTGCTAAGGTCTAACTATGAATTGTGAACGAATCATGTGGCTTTATCTGATTTTAGGGGTGGTACTAGTATTGAAGAATTAGAAACTCATGATATTCTGGCAATAAAAATTCATATTTTTCAAGTGTTGATAGATATATACGGATGGATTTAAATCGAAAAATGTTATATTATATATATTATACAGGCTAAAATTTTAGCCATCTACAGGGCGAGTAAATGGCTAAGATACCACCAAATATACTAAAGAGATATTCGTTTTTGTAAAGACTCACCATCTGGGCTACCCGTTTCTATACGATTTATCAGAGGCCTCGAATTTCATAATTTGTAAGATTGGCTCATTCATTGCTCCAGATGCAACAATTGGCGCTAACATAACCATTTTCAGTAGTAAATAATATTGAGTATTAGTCCATTAATAAAACAAATTTCATGTCCATAAAATCCATATACTTTGAAGACAGAAGACGTTTTTGTAGTTAAGGTTAGGTTGTGAAATATAAAGCAAAAGTCCTGTCTTAATGCCGAATAAAGATAACGTTTGGATGTTATTAAACTCGACGGAAGTACATCGAATGTATTATATCCAATTTTTAGTTATGTCGATTATAGATGCATGCCTCTTTACAGAAACCCAAACGCGGCTAGGGACACAATGTTATCGGGCTTTAATGCCCTTTCCGACTCAACATCAAAGATCCTCGAGAGTTGCCCGAACAGTGAAATAGTAATTGCTGGTGACTTTAATGTCCACAACTTATATTGGCTTCGCCATCGTCGTGTGGCTCGTCACGACTTCTGAAGGCCAATATGTTGAGCTATTCTCAATATGTTGAGGTATTCACTTAGCTCAACTGGTGAATTCTTCTTCTGTTATCCTTGACTCCCAGTGGAGCATAGGGCCTCAACCATCCTTTTATATCGAACTCTATTGCGAGATGTTAGGCATACATCATTCCATGAGTAGTTTGCTGCTTGTAACTCCGCATCAATTGACCTTCTCCATGTTCTAGCAGGTGCACCGACACGACGGCCGCTCCCTTGTGGATTCCAACGAAGCGCTTGTCGAGCAATGTTGGTATCTGTTATCCTTGACTCCCAGTGGAGCATAGGACCTCAACCATCCTTTTATATCGAACTCTATTGCGAGATGTTAGGCATACATCATTCCATGAGTAGTTTGCTGCTTGTAACTCCGCATCAATTGACCTTCTATATGTTCTAGCAGGTGCACCGACACGACGGCCGCTCCCTTGTGGATTCCAACGAAGCGCTTGTCGAGCAATGTTGGTATTTGGCCTTCGTAGTGTGTGGCCTATCCACCGCCATTTCCATTGACATACCTCTATAGAAGAAGGAATTTGGTTTGTAGCGTTTAGTAGATCTTCATTTCTTATGTGATTTGGCCACAACTGGTGAGTGAACCAGCTCATATTCCATGTGTTGAGGGACATCAACAAAAAACCCTTGACCTTTGATTCCTTGACTTTACATGCTGACAAGTATGAAGTCAAGGTTCTTGCACCTCTTGAAAAATGCGATCATTGTACCATTTCCGCCTTTATTTGGTTCTCCGCATTTCGTAATGTTTTACAAACAGCCACGTAACGTTTAACTTTCTTATACGAAAAAGGTCGTTGGGCTTAGCTCAACGGAAACTTTGTTTCCTCGACAACAATGTCTGTGCCTCGGTGGAATAGGTCTCCAATATTTAATAGCTGGGAATGAAAACTTGATTCAATCAGAAGTGTAAACATGCAGTCAGATCCCGAGAGGTTGCTTTAAGAAGCTGCCGTAATTACCAAGATCCAGTTACTGATTTGCAACGCAAATAGGCAATACTCTTGCCGTGAAAAAGCTCTGTAGGAGCAACGTCTTCTGGCTGCTCCTCAAGACAGTAATAGTTTCTGGTCGTTCGTCCAGATAAGTCTTTTAAAGGGACTACATAAGACTTATAGTTGAAAGATGTATCTGAATCCATATATCATCGTTCTAACTTGAAGTTAGTGAGACCTATGAGTCAAATGTTTTGCTGTAAAATCCTCACTCACATTCAGCGAAGTCAATTATAAATTTGGGAAAACTGAAAGAAGAATGGCTATAGAAATTAAAGAGTGGTTCCATTGAACTGATTTCTTACCATCTAAAAAGCCAGAGAAACCTCTTCAAATCTTGAAAACTTTTCGAGTTCAAAGATCAATGACGGCAGCAGCAAAAGAAGCTGCTTTTGAATTACTTTCCAAATTCCCTGAAATATAATTCATATCCAATGTCCAATAGTCTAATGAATATTCAGAGTTCGTTTAACTCGCATATAACTGTGACTTTTTTCAACTTTGAAAGAAAATTTAAAGCTTTTCAGAAACGATGTATAACTATCCGAATTTCACTCCAAACCTTTCAGTTCCAATTTTAAGTCAAGAAAAGCCACATTCATTGAAGTTGAGAACAAGGTTTGTATAGCAAAAGAAGAAGAAAGAATGTTTGACAGTATATATTTAGGTTAGGTAAGGCTAGGCAGGCACCCGATGATAAGTCAGCGTCACTTAGGTCCTAGAAACGGTCAATGTGTGGTTCCTGCAAGGAATAGTCTGGAAAAGAAAAAAAATTCACAGAGAATTTATTCCAGACCATCGGTGAGAGACTTATTCAAGACAGCCTGTAGCCCTGATATATGAGTCCATTTTACGAATGTTAATACTCGCTAGATCGGATAAATCATGCAGAAAAAGCATCCAGATTTAGAGCCCTTAAAATTGAAAGAGCTGGACAGTGGCAGAGAAGACGAGCTATTGTCTCCTTCTCCTCTTCTATGTTGTGACAACTGCGACAGTAGTCATAGTTTTGAAGGTTAAGCCTGGGTTGCATGCCAAAAAAGGTTGAGATTAGGTTGCGAGGTCGGTGGTGAGGTAGAGATACCAAGCATTTAGAACGTTTATTGTTGTAAATGGGTCATTGCCTGGAGATTGAACAAGTGGTTTCAGTTTACTAAGCAGACCCATAAAGAAATTGTCTAATTACAGGCGGATAGCGGTAAGCCCGTAAATTGGTCGATGTTTTTCTGAGTTAGTAGAGCATCGGATCTAGCAAGTTTGTCCTCATTGGAGTTACCAGGTATGTTGTTGTGCCCGGATGGCAAAACAATCTCGCTAAAAGATGCCCGGCATTCGAAAGTAAGAATAGATGCCGTGTGAACATTAGATAGGGATTTTATGTCAGCCTGACTTTCGATACAGAAACGAATATCCCTTTCGTACATTCAAAATAAAGTCCATCCCTACTTTAAGTTTGTTCGAGAATTAATTTTCATTTCCTAAGTTGAATTTTCCCGAAAAAAGATAGACCCCTGACTAGAAACCAATTTCATTGGTATTGGTTTTGAAAACGACAAAAAAATGAAATTGGTGTCATGAATTCCAATATTGATGTTCGAGCTACATTTTCTATTGGATTTATGTGTCACAGAAAATAATATTATTGGCTTAGTATTGGAAATAAACCAAGCAACTTACAGTTAACAGATTTCATTTCAAAATTGGTATATCAATTTAAAACAAAGGTGTTACTGGCCAACTGGTGCCTTTTTCGATTTAAAGATCCACTAAGAACAGATTTTTGAAAATTTGGCCTTGTGGGGGATAAAAAAGGGAAAATTCAATAACGCTATAATTCCCAAACTAAAAACAATAGAACCAAAATTGAAATCGAGTTTGGATCAGTTACAAAAATAACAGTACAGGTGATAAGTACTTTTCGAAAAAAGGGGAGAAAAAGAGCAAAAATAACTTTGGTACTTTTTAGTTTTAACTTTCAAATAAAAAGAGATGGGTGAAAAGTTTACATAGAATTTTTTATCATGTAATAAGACAAAACCAAGTTTTGGTACTTTTTTGTGTCTTTGAAATCAATGAACCGTATCGACAAACATAAAAAATATCAAAAATAGGGAAAATTGTAAGGCTAAAATATTTTTTGTGTGGAGGTACTGGCGAAGCAAATGCATATCAACATATTTAATGAATATCGCATGTAAGTGACAATCGTCCTTTGATTGGCTGTGGTTTGTTTCTTGGTGTAGATAGATTACATTTTTTCCAGTCCGCAATTCGGTCATTTCATGATGTTGGGGTATACAAGCTTCATTTTTCCAAATAGCAAAAAACTGAAAATTTTTCTTCAAATAATTTTCTTTAATAATTTTTATTTTATTTTTTTATTTGATTTTTGATGTTTCAAAAAAAATTTCAAATGAAATAATAAAAAAATTGATTCGAACATTTTGTTTGATTTAAAACCAATAATAACAAAACCGACTTGGTTTCATGACAGCAAATATAACCGGTATTGATTTTCAAAACCGAGAAATTTAAAAACCGACTTGGTTTCTATGACAACCCTGAGTATTCCGAAAACTATTCAAACAATATCCCGATCTTCTTCATAATTATATTACATATATTGCAGAGGTGGGCACACATGTGGTCAATGAACATAGTATTTGCTAACCAAAAATTATCGGATCACATTAACTTTAAGGTTTGCTCCAACATTTACTAATTACTCCCTAAAAGCGCTTTTAAATTTTTAATTATTTAAAAACTCTGATTAACAACATTTTTACACGTTTTATCGTGCGGTTGTACAAATACTTCGCAGTAGCCATGTCAGTCGGTCCGTTCTTCTGTTCCTGATAAAATGTAGAGATATTTTACAAAAAGCTTTCAACAAATAAGGATTCATTGAAATGAAATTGTATATCAGGAGCAGTTTTATTGTTATACCCTTCACCACCATAGGTGGAAAGGGTATTATAAGTTTGTGCTGATGTTTGTAACGCATAGAAATATTTGTCTTAGACCCTTCTTTTAGTATACCAATAGGCTTAGAATCACTTTTTGAGTCGATTTAGCGATGTCCGTCCGTCCGTCTGGCTGGCTGGACGGCTGGCTGGACGGCTGGCTGGACCCCCATGTAAACCTTGTAATCAAACTACAGGTCGCAATTCTAAAGATAATTTGATGAAATTTGGCACAGATCATTTTTTTGATAATGGGACCATGGCTATTGAATTTGGTCAAAATCGGTCCATTATTTATGGTACCTCCCATAGGTCCCACTTCCCGGAATTGCTATATTGGCCACAAATATCAATATTTTTTCATGAAATTTAAAACAAATACTGCTTAAGTCAACTAAAATCACTGTACCAAATTTCGTTGAAATCGGTCCACATTTGACCATAGCTTCCATACAAATTCTTCTTTAAAAACGCACTAAATGAGACAAAAAATCACTAAAACACTCGTAAATCTAAACATAATGGAAATTTTGAGTCTATTTTTCATACATAACTTTTGTAACAACTGTAATCAATCTGCCAAATTTCGAGATAATCGGTCCACATTTGACCCTAGCTCTCATATAAGTCCAAATGACGGAAACAGGTTGAATATATAAGTTTTGAGAAAATGTTTGTATGATGGCAAAATTTAGCAAATATTTGTCTTTACACAGGAAAAATAACACCTTTGACCTTAGTGGTGAAGGGTATCGTATGGTCGGCTTGACCGACTATATCGCTTTCTTACTTGTTTTTTGCTGTTGTTGTTGTTGCTGCTGTAGCAGTTGTTATTGTAAACATTGTTAATGTTATATTTGCAAGATTCTAGGAAGAACAAACCTTGGTGGACTGCCGCAACTACGTGCCAGTTGTATATTGCTAAAGGATCTCAAGGGATTGAGGAAAACAAAAAACAAAAAAAGCTCAGGGTAACAGTAACAGCAACAACTATTTAAGCCAAACAGAAAAATATATAAAATAAATACGAGTCCTACAAAAGGAATGAAGAAAATTAAAACAAAAAACAATGGAAATCCTTGTTTAAATAAATTCCATAAATGTGAAAAATAAAGTTATCTGGCAGGTGAATGGATGGATGGATGAATGTTGGATGAATGATTGTTAGTTTCCTGCTAGAATGAAAAGGGGAGCAAAATTGGCCTTGATGCTGGCAATCGTGTCATGGGGTTACTGCAACTTACCAAAGGTAAATGGTTGATTTAAAGCTTTTTTTTTTGCAAGTGCTGAAATGATTTTTTAAATCTTTACTTTTTGGGTGATAAGGAAGGGTTATAGATGACTTGGTGTGCTCAGTTGAAAATAGGACTTTCTCAAAACTTTGATTGAGAATTGAACTATATGAAGTTTCAAATTGAAACTTTTACAATTTCAAGAGTCACGATTGAAAATTGTTCTACATGAAGGTCTAGGGTGATGAAGGGGATGTTGGATACTAAGCAAATGTTCTAATTGGTCTTAACTTGCTAAGTCCGCACTTATCTTGGTTATTATTTATCTTAACTGTGGACACTGACCTCCTCGTGGTATCACCCGGGGTACTACGTAAACACCCGTTAATGTAGTGAGCTAACATGTGCAGCAAGTTCTCCTATAAGAACGATAACTGATATGGGTTAGGACGTCGATCTAGTTACCCTCTCCTGGAAAAAAAAAAAACAATTACTTTGAAAAAGCTAACATTAGAATATAAACGTCCACCCCTTAATGTTATAAGAGGACGACCGAAACTTCGATGGCAAAACCGAGAAGAGGAAAATCATTCAAATTTAGACCTACGAAATTGGAGAATATGCGTACAAGATCGAAGCGCATAGATTTCCAAAATATGCTCGGCCTTTGACCTTAACAGGTTGTAAAGTCAGGCCATATAAGTAAGTTAGTATGTAAGAAGATCTAGGAAAGAAAATTGTGCTTTATGAAGATCTATAAAAGAAAAGTGGACTATTTTTAGAATCTCCATCGAAAATTTGACGATTTAATGATCCTTGTTAAAAAAATTGAGCTATATGAAGATCTAGGATAAAAAATGAAATTAGTCGAAGACTTACAATCGAAAATTGGACTTGGATGAAGATTTAGAATTATAAATTAAGCTTTTTGAGAAACCAGGATAAAAATTGGACCATTTGAAGACTCATAATTGAAAGTTTTAAACTTCACTGCAGATATTTGCAGATCTCCTATCGAATATTATATGATTTGAAAATCCATGATTTCACTACTTTAACGGATGTTTCCCGGGTGATACCACGAAGTGGTCAGTGTGCACAATTGAGATGAAGGATAGGCAATTAAGTCTGGGCTTAAAAAGTTAAGACCAATCAGAACCATTGTATTTGGTATCCAACAAAAGTGGAACGAGTCTTTGGACTCATCACCCATCGATCCATTAATCACGGAATGAAACAACATTGCAGAATCTATAACTTCAAGGGGTTATCACGATAAGAATCCCTTGCTACGGCAACAGACGCAAATATTTTGGAGGAGACGAATGCCTATGCTAAGATATCGGACTATAAAACCTTATATAGGTATAAAGCAAAGGTTTAAGTTTACGTTATCTGTTGGCAGTGCAAAAAGCAAAATGAATAAGACAAATGGAGGTACGGAACGAAAATACTGTAGCTCTTTACGCTTCAATTAGAACCCAATCTGAAAACTTAAAGGTGCTACTTGGCAATTTCAACTCTAGGGTAGGTTCAAAAATACCGTACCATAACATTGATAAGCTTGAAATTGGAGTAAGGAACGAAAGTTCCTAGTCGTTCGATAGAATGTAGCATGATTCATTTTTTTCAAAACTTGTTGCTTTTCATGTCGGTAAAAACGTTTCTCGCGTGAAATCGATCTTTCTCAGTGATCACATTACAAGCTTTGTAATAGGTGGGCTCTCATCAAATAAGTTCAAGAATCTGAATTATTCGGAATTATATTTTGTTATGCTTTGTTCTATTGCTATCATTTATTAACGACCTTCTACATCAAACTTCCAATACTATTAACCATTAATATCGTTTTCGAAACCCAAACATTCTCGGGCGACATCACTTTCCGTTAGATTACTTTAATTGGTCGATTGGCTAGAGGACCGAGTAGGACATAATATAAAGAATATTTACAGAAAAAATCCATAATTGAAAATTGAACCAATTAAAATTCATGGAAAACTTAGAGATTTGGGCTTAATAAATGTAGAGATTTGGGCCTAATACGAACCTAAGATTAGGATCCTCGGGTAACTTGCTACTATCAGTTAGATAATATCAAATGGTCAATTGGCATGAGGATCGAATAACATAACAGAATATTTACAACAAAGACCTATAGTTTAAATAAAGTCCTGTGATTAAACATTGGATTATGTCGTCACCTGAAATGCAAAAGGACGCAACTACACTTTTATTTATTTTACATGAGAAGCAAAAAACATTATAGCTTTTAAACTACAAGAAACATTAAATCCTGGCTTTGGAATTGGGCCAATAAAGTATCAGCCAAGACAAAAACCCTTTAGTTTTTAAACAATTGCGAAAAAACAAAAGGGCTTAACTACAAGTTGAATATTTTCTTAACTATCATAGCAATTTTGAGCAAAAATTTTAAATGCATAAATTTGTTTGTCCCAAATATAGAGATGGGTCTGAAAAATGGTACCAATTTTTTTTAGAATCATGATTTAATCTAAAAAGATAAGTTTTTAAAGCTTAAGAATTTGGAAATGAAGATCCATTTGTAGTCAGTATTTTTATCAAAAAATATTGTCGGGATATTTATTCAAAAGAAAAATAATTCGCACTTAGTCTTAGTCTATTCCATTTATTTATTTATTAATGTAACAGACAATTTATTGATAAAAGACAACAAATGTTTGTGGGGACAACAACGACACGTTTTTATGGCTGGTTAGTCCATCATCTTCCGGAGGAGTTCACTATTTTTAGACAGATCGAAAATCTCGCATTATTACCTATTTTACAAACACAATCATTACGAATTATGTTAGGAAACCAGACCCGTCCAAAAGCACATACATTAATATTTGCATTTATGGTAAACGGCTTTTAAAGCTCATGCGGTCAGTGTTGCCAGATATACATTTTTCTTCGCATTTTCGAGATTTCTTCAAATCAATCAATCAAAAAATTCTAAGCTGGCAGCATTGACTTTCAAAAGAAAACTGACAGGTTTACGTAAGTGTAAGCGGGACAAACATAGATGCATTTCGCTTATACATTGCGTATCGATGTAAAGCCTTAAAAGATATCTTGTAAAAGTTCGCACACTGTGCTGTAGAGCTGGACGGACAGTGCTATCATCCCATACAACCAATGGACAAAAGTCAAAGCAGTTGTCAATGAAATTTGGTACGTGACTTGATATTGATTCAACATGATCATATTCGAAATTTTAACAGAATTGGTCGAATTAGTATTGAAAAATAAATGGAATTCACAAAACTAAAAAAATATCTCATACATGAGTTACTTTGGACAAATAAAATTTGGTACTTGTGCGCATAATATTAATAAAATCGGTAATAGAACACGCCTACCGCCCACATCTTTATTAATATTAAAACATAAATAGAATTCACAAAATTAAAAATATCTCATATGTGAGTTACTTTAGACAAATAAAATTAAGTGCATGATTTAATACGGAATTGTTAAAATTGTTTGTAAACTTTCGACAAAATTGGCCTAAGGTACACCTGGGATGCACAAATCCTTAAATCTGGAAGAATCAACAAATTTCACAAAATTAAAAATATATCTGAAAGCAGTTGTCGTGTATAAATGAAATTTGGTGAGTAACGTAATGCCTAATAGTTATATTTGTGCGCAAAATCTTAGCAAAATCGGTCGAAGGACACGCCTACCGCTTACATATTTATCAATATTAAACAGTAAATTAAATTATCAACATTAAAAATATTTCCTATGTGAGTTACTGTACACAAATATAATTTGACGCATAATTTAATGTAGAATTGGTAAAATTGTTTACAAACTTTCGACAAAATCGGCTTAAGGATATGCCTAGGATTCACAAATGCTTAAATATGGAAGAATCGAAAAAATCACAATACGTCATATATAATTGAAAATTTGTGTGTAACTTGATACCGAATAGGTATATGTGTGTGCAAAATCTAAGCAAAATTGGTCTAAGGACACGCCTACTACCCATATAGAGTTCAATATTAAAGAATCGACAAAAATTACAAAACTCAAAATAAGTCTTAGAGTAGTTGTCGTACTTAAGAGAGACCCGCCTATCATTCATATTTTTCTAAATGTGTCAAATTTGTATTTTTCCACATACGCTTATGTATCAAAAAAAATATAATCCTTTGAAATCCTCGAAAAGATTGATTTTTGACAACGTTTTTTGTGAAGTCACCAAAAACTGTTTTTGAACAACTACTTTTTTTATAATTTTGCTCAACTTTGGCGCCATCTGGCGGCAACAAAAAAGGATAAATTTAAAAAATTTCTTTAAGATTTGTGTTAATTATATTGTTATCTATCGAAATCAATTACTTTTAATAAAATTTGCAGCAATAATTTTTTTGATTTTTGTCCACTGATGGTAGCACTGTGGGACGGCTCCGCTATACATTCATATACGATTTTAGAATAAGAGTTCCCTTTAAAGCCTTGCTATGGAACCACTGTAAATTCTTGTTAGTTTATTATTTTATTTAAGCAAAATATTTGTTTAAATGTTCGTTCACTTAATCATATATTCATTTACGACTGAGTAAACCAACCTAGCAAAACTTTGGTAACGGCAAGTACTCTGGTAATTGGTTACCTTGTAATGACTACAACATACCTTCCGAATAACTAATAAGTTATTACATAAGTACTTATTTGTAATTAAGATGGTAATTTAAACTGAATGGCCCCGGTTCAAATCCCACCAAGTGCAACAATTTTTTTTAGTTTTTTTTTTTTTTATTAAAAGAGTCTTTTTAAATGATTTTTGAATTTTAAGAACTTAAATATTATCTTCTGTAAAAAAAATTTGTAAAACTAACTCACGTTAATGAAAAAATACCATCATGAGTCAATTTTGATTATGTAGGGGATGTTGAATACCAAACACGATTCCAATTGGTCTTAACTTGGTAAACCCAACTTATCTGGGTCATCCTTCATCTCAACTGTGGACACACACCTCCTCATGGTATCACCCGGGGAGATAGTTTAACACCCATTAATATTGTGAGTTAACATGTTCCGAGAGTTGTCCCATAAGATCGATAAAAATGGGTTAGGATTACGGGCTAGTAACCCTCTCTTGAAAAAAAAAAAATACAATGAAGAGGATAAAATTAGAATTGAAATGTCCCACTATCTAATGTTAGAGGAGGATGTCCGAAACTTCGATAGAAAGACCAAGTAGATGAACATTTTTCAAAGCTTCGCCTATAAAATTGGAGAATATTCGCACAAGATCGAAATCCATGGAATTCTAAAATATGCTCGGACTTTGACCTTAACAGGTTGTAACATTTAAGTAAATAAGAGTCAATCTTATGTAAAAACTTATACAAAAAAGAAGATTTAAATTGTTTAAGTTTTAAAATAATTTTAAAAAAGTTTTAAAATAATTACAAAAAATCGTATAGAAATATGTTTCCAAAAATTACAACTAAGCAAAAAAAAGCAGGGAAAAACAAAGTTATTGTCACATGATTTTGGTTCTAAAAATAAAAATTGTATATATTAATTATAAGCTGCTAAGTTTTCAACATATGAAGTAGTTCAGTGGAAGGGTCTCCGCCTAGCAGTCGTAAGGGTCTGGGTTCGAGCCCACATGGGGTCATAAAAAATATTTGTATTTCGTTTAAAAATATATTTTTTTAAATAAAACAACAAAAAAAGTTGTTGTTGTTATCCAATTGCTTACCCAAGTCATTACTTTTCTGCAATTGGTAAGTATCGGGTGGTTAAATTTCAAGGGCCGATGTTGATTTTGAATAAACCACAAACTATTTAGGAAATTATTGTAATTTTATTTTATTATGATATATTGGTATTACTCAATTATGTATGGAATAAAATATCGGCCAAATGGGCGCCGCGACCACGGCGGCACACCTCCATCCGATGGTCCAAATTTTCGATGACACTGAGGCATAATGGAGGTTCTATGCCGTTAATGTGCCGAATTTTCTCATCCTATAGCTCTTGAATTGTTTTGCTGGTTTATCGACGTACACCTTTTATTTCAAATAACCCCAAAGAAAAAAGTCCAATGGTGTCAAATCACATAATCTTGGCGGCCAATTGACAACGCCATTACGTGAGATATCACGGCCATTGAATTTGTTGCGCAAAAGAGCCATTGTTTCGTTAGCTGTGTGGCAAGTGGCACCGTCCTGCTAAAACCACATATCGTCCACATCCATATCCTCCAATTCGGGCCATAAAAAGTTCGTTATCATCTCACGATAGCGAACACCATTCACAGTAACTGCCTGACCGGTCTCATTTTGGAAAAAATACGGCCCGATGATGCCGCCAGCCCATAAACCGCACCAAACAGTCACTCTTTGTGGGTGCATTGGTTTTTCGACAATCACTTTTGGATTCTCATTCGCCCAAATGCGGCAATTCTGTTTATAGACGAATCCAAAAATGTGCCTCATCACTGAAGATGATTTTCTTCGAAAATTGATCATTCACTGTTGCCATTTCTTGCCACCATTCTGCCCATTAACGACGTTTGGAATGATCAAGAGGCTTTAGTTCTTGAGCCAATTGCACCTTGTAAGCGTGTAAATGTAAGTCTTTATGCAGCAATATTTTCTGCAGTACGAGCTGTACGATCATGCACTGGTGTTCTCACATCTTCTACAGATCCGGTTCGAATTTTCAACGATTTTTGAGATTGTACGCACATTTGGACGATTAAATTGACTAAAAAAATCACGAAGTGCACGATATACATTTTGACTTGAACGCCCATTTTCATAATAAGTCTGGATAACTTTAACACGTTGTTGGATTGTGTATCTCTCCATGGTTCGAATTGAGTAAGTCTGAAATGTCGAATAAAATTTGGAAAAAAACTTGGCGTTTAGGTGTGGTTTACATTCAACATCGGCCCTTACAATTTAACCACCTTTACCACCCTTTACTCCAATGACATCCCCATGTTAATGTAATGACTTAAACAGTGAACGAGTAAGTAGTTCGTGTTCAATAGTTTAGCTGTTTAACTCATTATTTGGTAATGAAAAGTTTTGCTGGGAACGTTTCGCATTTTCTTTGCATTAACTGTAAAACTGCAAAATAAATACTGAGTTCTTTTTTCACTTTCTGTTAAATCTAGCAAATAAAGAAAATAAAATGAAAGAATGAATGAAAGGACATGAAAGGCTCTTCTCTCTACATTGGAAATAAATAAATGAAACAACCCAGAATTCCGCAAATATAATGTGAAATGTAACTGAACAAATGACCAGCTAATGCCACTAAATGTCTTTTCCAATTGTATAAAAGAAAATTGATGAAGACGGTGTTGATGATGTTGATGATAATAATGAGGATGGGGGTGGATGTTGATGTGGCTGATTCTGATGCTGAAGCTGTTTTGTGTTAATAATACTTAATAATGATGATGATGACAAGGACGCTGTTAATAATACTGATGATGATGACGCTGATTGCAATACTTTGACTATGATGATGTCTAACAACAAACCGAGAAGGACATGTTGAGCCGACATAAATGCAAACAAACTGAAATATAACAGACCAAAATTGTCTATATAAAAATATAGTAAATATATCTATACTATATATGTAGACAGAAGACCAAGAGCCAGGCAATGAATGGAGAGCACGTTTCTGGAATGTTTGTTAAATGAACTGTAGTCCCATTACAAACACATTGTTCAAATACTCAGACAAACTCTGTATGTTAAGATCCCTCTGAATGCAAATAGTACTTCAATAAAGTGCAGACTAGTGTAAATATGAACAAATTGTCATACATTTAAATATACATACATACTCGTACATGGAGACTCATATAAATATTGAAACTGAAATTCCTGGACGTATCTAAATTCATATGTATGTCTGAATGGTACTACTCGTAAGTATTACTGGGATTTGTAGATGCTAATATTGTTACTAAACTAACATACAGATATTTTAGTATTTTATTTTATATTTATTTAAATGACATTTATTTTTGAAGAATACTAACAGTTTCTTAGCATTTATATGTTTTAGGATTTTTACCTAGGCTTACTTTAATTAAATTCAAATATTCTATTCAGTTTTAGGTCATTTGCTTGAATCAGAAGTTAAGTTGAACACTATCATATGTTAATACTTAGTGTCAGGGTGGCATTTTGGTAATTAGATACACTGGTGGGCCAATTTACGGTCTTCACTAGGGTTAGAATACAAAGTTCTATTGTACATGTGTGATGTAGGAGATATTGGATACCACGCAACAGTTCTGGGGCCTACCGCATTCGATATCGATCGAAAACTCAGACTTTTAAGAGAATATTGTGAAGTATACTTTAGGGATGTTGAAAGTTACTTCGATGCAAAAAGTTTATTGAAATTTGCTATCCATTTTGATTCATTATTAAAAACATATAGTTCAATTAAAACTCTTTTACTATTGTTCATCTTTTTTGTCAAATAACTTCAAAAAAATATTGTAAACTGTGAATCTTTTAAATAATTTTGATTATCCTTAAAGCATGCTACACAAATGTTTTGAAAATATTTAAGATTTCGATCGAAATCGAATGCCGTAATTTGGCCCCTGATTAGTCTTTACTTACTTAGCCCAGACTTTTCTTGGTTATCCTCCATCTCAACTGTGGACGCTGACCCCCACGTGGTATCGGGGTGTCAGTATCCGGGAACCTATGTTAACACGTTGTCTGCTTACATGTGCCGCGACTTCTTTCATAAGAACTATAAAAATATGGGTTATAACGTTGGGCTAGTAAACCCACTCATTGAACAGTTGCTATTTATTAGAAGCGGACGTCCGAAACTTCGATGAAAAGATCAAGTAGAAGAAAATCTTTCCTGGTCTACAAAATTGGAGAATATGCGCACAAGATTGAAGCGCATGGTATTTTTAAATTTGTTTGACCTTAACAGTTTGTAAATATAGGCCATTTAAGTAAGCACATGACAGTTATAAAACCTGGTTGGTTATACAAAATTCGGATATAGAGCATATAGCGAATCGATCTTGTGTTTACCTAATCAACACAGTAAAAAATAGTACAAGAGCAATGTAATGAATTCCGCATCCCCATTAACATATCGTTGATCGACTTTATGAAGACCTTCGATGATGTCAATAGGAGCTATCTATGTAAAACTTTAGAAAATCCTAATATGACAACAAAAATTCTGAACTTAATTTGGCCAATGTATCCCACATTTAAATGTCGGGTCCTAAACAAAGGTAAATTGTCAAATCCTTTCGAAGTTACTACTGGATTAAGGCAAGAGTGTATCCTATCACCTATACTTTTTATCTTCGTCATCGACAATATAATGCGTCCAGCTTTGGATAATAGACACGGTATGTCGTGTCTATTATTCAATTATGCCTGGAGGCTATGGTGCTAACCCGTCAACACACAACAATATGGATAGCCACGTTATTGGATGTGTAGATGTCTTTAATTATCTTGGAAGTTTGGTATCTACAAAAGATGGCGCCGACGAGGATATTGAATCGCATTTTAACAAGGCAAAATCTGCATTCGGCATTCTCCGAGCTATTTGGAAATCTCGGCAAATATCGACAAGTACCAAGTTTCGAATATACAATTTGAATGTCAAGTCCATCCTATATTACGGCTAAGAAATTTGGAAACACACAAATACCATCGATAAGAGCCTGCAAAACTTTGCAAACCAATGCGAATACTTAATATATTGTGGCCGAACCGCGTAAGAAATGCAGATATACTTAACGCGACAAATCAAATGTCTGCTTCTATAGACGTGTGACTTCGAAGGCCAAATACCTACATCAGCCGACAAGCGCTTCGTTCAAACTCACAGGGAAGGGGCCGTCTTGTTGGTGCACCTACTAGAACGTGGGGAAGGTGATGCGGAGTTACAAGGAGAAAGCTATTCTTGGAATATAGAGTGCGATATAAAGGAATGCTCCCCTAGGAGTCAAGGATAGCATAAGAAGATATTGGCGTGACCGGAGGTCGAACCTAGGCCGAACATAATATGTAATACTTGGTAGTCTTCATATATTATCCTTGACTTCCAGTGGAGCATAGTGCTAAGCAAATAAACCACTGCACCCACAGCTCTATAGTAAGATGTTGGAATACTATCCGGACTTGCTATAGTTCAGATTTGCTAAAACCCGTTTTTAATAGCACGAGCTCTATTAAGGCCTGGTAGTGTTTGATAGCTTACCGGAAATTTCCACTTACATAGAAATTACTCAGCTGGAAGGTTGGCGTTATCAAACTGGTCGTTTAATGTCTAAACATACTTTAAAGTTATAGGAATTGAAGAAAAAGCTAGTACAGAGCTTTTTCGTATCTTAACAATTTAGAACACTAATATTTAGCCTACTTATCAGTAACTGGATTTGGGTAGTACCTGTGGTTGAACGCTTACCGGAAAGATAAAATTACTTGCAAACTATTCAGCCAGAATATTGGCTTTATTAAACTGGTCGCTTAACGCCGAATCATCCTTTAAAGTTGTAAGCAATTGAAGAAAAAGCATTAGCCTTAACTTTTCTAATAAATGATCCGCTCGTACTGAGCTTTTTTGTGATTTTATTTTAAAGGATACGAACATTTTACATTTTTGGATAACAAAACAATAAATGGATTTGGGTTATTAGGTCACATTCTCAAGGCTTTTTATCTGAAAACAATTTTTGCCATGGCATTGACATGTTTGCCTAGGAAACAGAGTTTCCAATTAAGGTTCTATAAATATCAAAGTAGCCCCAGCCGAACTAGCTTTTTCATAGATAAAAAGTCATCACTTCGTAGTCGAATTTCCGAATTAGGAGTCTTCATTTAAAGTATTTGAGCAATATCTTTGACATTTCTGAACCCATTTCAATGACTGTTCAGCTAAGATACGCTTAAGAATCTGCTCTATGCTATGCTATTTTGAACCTTAAGTAGATAAAGCTAATACAAAATATTTTGTTACACTTAAATACCCACTCATATGTAGCGACCCACCCGAATTACAAACAAAATCGTATCAGTAGTAAAAATCTATTACCAATAAAATAAATAAACATACATAGATATTTATAGCCTAAATTTATCTGCTTCGTTCTATGCCGCCCTAAAAAGGTACTCCCCCAAAAAATGTTACCCAAAAAAAAAAAAAAAACATCATAAAATTGTAATGGAAAATAATTATGCTTTTAAGCATAAAATCTTTAAAGTACCATAAAATGGATTGTAATAAAGATATGTTATATGTAAAATGGAGATGTGTAATATGTAAAAAAAATATGTAGAGAATGTTTAATGTAACATAAATACACTTATTTACAAAAGCAATTGCCGGCACAAATAATATTCGTATGAAGACTTGCCGTCAAATATTTGTATACGAGCAAATTTATACGAAAGTATTCAGACATTTTAGGGCTAACAGCTGAATATTGGGAAAATTTAAGTGCCTTTAGGGATTTTATTTTTATAACAGAAATCAACTCATAAAATTTAGGCAAAAAAAGAAAAGAAATCAAAATCGATAAAAATGTAAGAGGTTTGTAAGTTGGTATTCTAAATTATTGGGTATTGAAATATGTTTGGTACAAAACTTTTACGACAACATTGAATAGTCGAGAACATGGACTTTAGTCGAGAACATCGACTACAGTCAAGAACACCGACTATAGTCGAGAAGATCGACTACAGTCAAGAACATCAACTATAGTCGAGAAGATCGACTATAGTCGAGAACATTGACTATAGTCGAGAAGATCGACTATAGTCGAGAACATTGACTATAGTCGAGAACATTGACTATAGTCGAGAACATTGACTATAGTCGAGAACATCGACTATAGTCGAGAACATCGACTATAGTCGAGAACATCGACTATAGTCGAGAACATCGACTATAGTCGAGAACATCGACTATAGTCGAGAACATCGACTATAGTCGAGAACATCGACTATAGTCGAGAACATCGACTATAGTCAAGAACATCGACTATAGTCGAGAGCATCGATTATAGTCGAGAACATCGACTATAATCGAGAACATCGACTATAGTCGAGCACATCGACAATAATCGACAACATCGACTATAGTTGAGAACATCGACTATAGTTGAAACCATCGACTAAAGTCGAGAACGTCGACTTTAGTCAAGAACATCGACTATAGTCGAGAACATCGACTATATTTAAGAACATCGACTATAGTCGAGAACATAGACTATAGTCGAGAATGTCGACTTTATTTAAAGCCGAAAACATTGACTATAGTAGAAAACATCGACTAAAGTCAAGATCCACTGCAGTCGAGAACATCGATTATAGTCGAGAATATCGACTTTAGTCGAGAACATCGACTATAGTCGAGAACATCGACTATAGTTGAGAACATCGACTATAGTTGAAACCATCGACTAAAGTCGAGAACATCGACTATATTTGAAAACATCGACTATAGTCGAGAACATAGACTATAGTCGAGAATATCGACTATAGTCGAGAACAGCGACTATAGTCGAGAACGTCGAATATAGTCGAGAACATCGAATATAGTCGAGGACATTGACTGTAGTCGAGAACATTGACTATAGTCAAGAACATTAACTATAGTCGAGAACATTAACTATCGTCGGGAACATCGACTGTAGTAGAGAACATCGACTATAATCGAGAACATCAACTATAGTCGAAAACATAGACTATAGTCAAGATCATCGACTTTAGTCAAGAACATAGACTATAGTCGAGGACATCGACTGTAGTCGAGAACATCGACTATAATCGAGAACATCGACTATAGTTAAAAATATTGACTATAGTCCAGAATATCGAATATAGTCGAGAACATCGACTATAGTCTAGAACATCAACTATAGTCGAAAACATAGACTATTGTCAAGAACATCGACTTTAGTCAAGAACATAGACTATAGTCGAGGACATCGACTATAGTCGAGAACATCGACTATAGTTGAGAACATCGACTATAGTCGAGAACATCGACTGTAGTCGAGAACATCGACTATAATCGAGAACATCGACTATAGTCGTGAACATCGACTATAGTCGAGAACATCGACTACAGTCAAGAACATCGACTATAGTCGAGAACATCGACTATAGTCAAGAACATCGACTATAGTCGAGAACATCAACTACAGTCGAGAACATCGACTATAATCGACAACATCGACTATAGACGATAACATCGACTATAATCGAGAACATCGACAATAATCGAGAACATCGACTACAGTCGAGAACATCGACTATAGTCGAGACCATCGACTATAGTGAAGAACATCGAGAACATCGACTATAGTCGAGAACATCGACTATAATCGAGAACATCGACTATAGTCGAGAACATCGACTATAGTCGAGAACATCGACTATAGTCGAGAACATCGACTATAGTGAAGAACATCGACTATAGTCGAGAACATCGACTATAGTCGAGAACATCGACTATAGTCGAGAACATCGACTATAGTCGAGAACATCGACTATAGTCGAGAACATCGACTATAGTCGAGAACATCGACTATAGTCGAGAACATCGACTATAGTCGAGAACATCGACTATAGTCGAGAACATCGACTATAGTCGAGAACATCGACTATAGTCGAGAACATCGACTATAGTCGAGAACATCGACTATAGTCGAGAACATCGACTATAGTCGAGAACATCGACTATAGTCGAGAACATCGACTATAGTCAAGAACATCGACTATAGTCGAGAACATCGACTATATTGGAAAACATTAAATATAGTTAAGAAAATCGACTATAGTCGAGAACATCGATAATAGTCGAGAATAATGACTATAGTTCAGAACATCGGCTATAGTCGAGAACATCGACTAAGTCGGGAACATAAACTACAGTCGAGAACATCGATTAAGGTAGCGAACCTCTACTATAATCGAAAACATCGACTATCTAGAACCGTTCCTGGTCTTACTTTGGAGTTGCAAGATAGTAATCATCAGATCGGAGATGACTCTCTGACACTAGCCTTCATTTCGACTGATGGTATGTGTACCATTTTATTGTTTTCTGTCTCTGGTGGGCCCTGGTTTACAAAGACTTAAAGTTGCGTTCACTATTTAAAGTCATCTGCACATACGACATATTTTTAAGTATTCATTATTTTTTCCGATTTGACAATTCTTTCAACAATTCAGTAATATTTTTTATATACTCCAAAGTGTCAACAATATCCCTTAAACAGAGCAAACAAAAGTTGTTATTTTTTATATATTTTATTAATAATAAATAATCACAATAAAATCACATACATATGTAATCAAAATTCTACAAAAAGTAAAAAGAAACGACTGATAAACAGACAGACATGCCACTCAACAAGAACAACATACAATGTATGAGATAGAGCTGCAAAAAAAAACTAAACGGCAACATAGTAACGACGACAGTCATATAAATGAGTAGCAAATGTAAAGAAAATAAAATCATGTAAAACTAAACGATACCAGGCGGTAGCAGGAGCAACAGCAGCAGCAATGATTCTTGATTATGCTGCAGGCAAATATCAACAGTAACAACATTTATATTTGAACAACACGAAAAAACAATCATATAAATAATATGATGAATATTTGTGAAAGTGTGAGTATGTGAAAGTTATATAAAATGCTCAAGTGTTTATATTTTAAATAAATAATTTACAGTGGGGGACAAAAAATGAGGATTCCAAAAGCAAAATGCTAGAAATTTGTAATAAGAAATTGACAAAAATTAAGTCTTTCAACATTAGAAAAATTTTTTAAATGTCTATAAATAAAGAATAAAATTTTCTGCCCAAAAGTATGCTGTTAAAAATTGTTTCGAAATTATGATTTAATTTATAAAATCTATGATAAAGTTTAACCACTTAAGATTACATATTTCAAATTTGTAAACTAAACTCAAAAACTATTTACCCAACTTAAAGCTGCATACATACACCACGTTCACACTTTCCTTAGCCTAAAATTATACTCTTTTAATTGCGTTACAAACATTTTAACACATGACAGCATTTTTAATTTCTTGCTGTTTATTTTTTTTTTGGTTGGCATTACATTTTCCACAAATATCTTTTGCCTTAACTTTTACACATTTACATACTAACAATTACTTTACTTTCTCTCTGTCTCCTCCCCCTCCCCTCTTGCAACGAAATCCTGAGGCACTCTAAAATTTTATGGCAAATGAATTTTTTACTAAGCTAAGAGTTTTTCCTCTTGCTGGTTTATACCAAAAAAACTCGTTTAGATTCTAAACGATTTACGCCATAATGTGTTATTAAATCAAAATTAGCTAAAATTTTATTAAGCTTATATCCCCAAATGTATGCTTCACATTTGTATAAATACACACACTAACTGCGTAAGTGCTAGTACATATGTATATGTATATGCACTGAACAAATAACAACCCAAAGGATTTAAAGTAATAAATAGTAAATTATAATAATACTTAACAAAGTACTTTAGAAAAAGTCTAAATTTTGGTTTTTAATTTTTTATAAAACCGGGAAAATAGTCTAATAAAGGGTAGAAAGAAAATTTGCATTAAATTAGATATTAGAAAAATATTATTAAAATTGAGTAAATAACTTTTTTTTGTATAGGACTAGCACTTCTAGTGAACCGTCGTGGTATAGCATGTTAGTCATCCGCTTAGCATACAAGAGGTCCCAAGTTCAATCCCCGGTCAGATCCACTTAAAAGAATAAATTTTTAAAAATCGGCGGTTCACCACATAACTAGCCACTGGTTATTGAGTATAATGCTATGTACAACTTCTCTAACTAATGCATTTGCCGTTCGGAGCCGGAGTTCCCTTTTCAATGAGTCCAAAAATAGAATCGGATGCAGCTCATTGTCTGAGAGAAGTACCCCTTGTTCCAATTGGAATGTTGTTGGGGAATTATATATATATATATATATATATATATATATATATATATATAAGGGCTGATGTTGAATGTGAACCACACCTAAACGCCAAATTTTTTTTCTAAATTTTATTTGACATTTCTCTATTTCAGACTTACTCAATTTGAACCATGGAGAGATACATAATCCAACAACGTGTTAAAGTTATCCAGACTTATTATGAAAATGGGCGTTCAAATCAAAATGCATTTCGTACACTTCGTGATTTTTTTGGTCAATTTGATCGCCCAAATGTGCGTACAATCGCAAAAATCGTGGAAAAATTCGAGCAAACCGGGTCTGTAGAAGATGTGCTCGTACTGCAGAAAATGTTGCTGCTGTTCGCGATAGTGTGGCTGAAGAGCCGTCCACCTCAACTCGTCATCGTGCCCAACAATTGCACCTCTCACGCTCGTCGTTGATGAATATTATGCATAAAGACTTGCATTTACACGCTTACAAGGTGCAATTGGCTCAAGAACTAAAGCTTCTTGACCATTCTAAACATCGTGAATGGGCAGAATGGTGGCAAGAAATGGCAACAGTGGATGATCAATTTTCGAAGAAAATCATCTTCAGTGATGATGCACATTTTCACCTCCAAGAGTGATTGTCGAAAAAAAATGCACCCGCAAAGAGTGACTGTTTGGTGCGGTTTATTTTTTCCAAAATGAGGCCGGTCAGGCGGTTACTATTAATGGTGTTTGCTATCGTGAGATGATAACAAACTTTTTATGGCCCGAATTGGAAGATATGGATGTGGACGATATGTGGTTTCAGCAGGACGGTGCCACTTGCCACACAGCTAACGAAACAATGGCTCTTTTGCGC
This sequence comes from Stomorhina lunata, assembly GCA_933228675.1. Taxonomy (NCBI): domain Eukaryota; kingdom Metazoa; phylum Arthropoda; class Insecta; order Diptera; family Rhiniidae; genus Stomorhina; species Stomorhina lunata. The sequence goes on along the minus strand of OW121744.1, from coordinate 84,298,136 downwards.
AACAAATTCAATGGCCGTGTTATCTCACGTAATGGCGATGTCAATTGGCCGCCAAGATCATGTGACTTGACACCGTTGGACTTTTTTCTATGGGGTTATTTGAAAGAAAAGGTGTACGTCGATAAGCCAGCAAGAATTCAAGAGCTAAAGGATGAGATAATTCGGCACATTAACGGCATAGAACCTCCATTATGGCTCAGGGTCATCGAAAATTTGAACCATCGGATGGAGGTATTCCGCCGTGGTCGCGGCGCCCATTTTACCGATATTTTGTTCCGTACATAATTGAGTAGTACCAATATATCATAATAAAATAAAACTACAATAATTTCTTAAATAGTTTGTATTTTATTCAAAATCAATATCGGCCCTTGAAATTTAACCACTTGAAATACTAGCACTCTGGGGATGACCCCTACTTATGAAATCCATTGTTATGGAAGGGGGATGGTGTAGTAGTATTTGTGGACGTTTGTTTTGTACTTCCCCATGTTGCAACTGACTAGGAAAACTTCTGCGGGAAGCAAATTCCACATGTACGGCTAAAAAAAGAAATTTTCTCTTTAGTGTGCTTTTCGGTCTACTGGCCAATCGATTACCAAGGGATGGGCTCTAACCGGTAGGCGTGTATTGCGTAAGAAAATTCAAGTATCGGGAACGAGTTCACTGATTTTAGATTCATTTCAAAATAGTAACGATAGAACAAAGTGATATAAATTTCATTGCGACGATATTTCAGAGGATCAATTGAGTTGGATACCCTACTGTCACCCTTGAGCACTTTTGGTCTCTTCTGTACTCGGTCGAGAAGCTCCAAAATAGACTTTAAGGCACCTGCCCATACATGAGAGTTGTATTCCATTTTCGGTCGGATACTAAGATCAGATGAAGTAAAGTTATCTAACACCGTTTTTGAAAACCGAAGAACTTGAATGCTTCTTTCGACATTTGAAAATATGTAATTTGTCCAAAGGACATCACATTGAATTCTCTTGTTATCGACAATATAATGCCCACGGCTTTGAATGGTAGACGCGGTATAGAGGACTTGGAATATGCTGATGACGGATGTCTTCTTAGCCAAAGCTCAGGTCAACTTCAAGAAAATACTAAAGCTATCACTGTTGAATCTCGGACAGCTGGGCTGGAAATCAATATTTCCAAAACACAGAATATGCCTTGGCGCAAACTTGTCAACACACATCAATGTGGATAGCGAGGTCATTGGGTGTGTAGGTACCTTTTATCATTTTGGAAGTTTGGTATCTACAAAAGGTGGCGCCTACGATGATATTAAATCTAGTATTAACAAGGCAAAATCTGCATTCGGCATTCTCTGAGCTATTAGGAAATCTCGGAAAATATCAACAACAACTAAGTTACGAATATACAACTCGAATGTCAAGTCCATCCTGTATTATGGCTGCAAAACTTGGAAACGCACAAATGCCATCGATAAGCGCCTGCAAACAAATGCTTACGAAAAATCCTTAATATACGGTGACCGAACCGCAAAAGAAATTAATATCTACTTAAAGCTACAAACCAAATCCCTGCTTCTATAGAGGTATGTCAGTGGAAATGGCGGTAGATAGGCCACACACTTTGTAGCGTTTAGTAGATCTTCATTTTTTATGCGATTTGGCCTCCATATATTAAGGATTTGCCGCAAGCATTTGTTTGCAAAGCTTTGTAGGCGCTTATCGGCATTTGTCCTGTTCCAGGTTTCGCAGCCGTATACAAGATGGACTTGACATTCGAGTTATATATTTGTAACTTAGTTGTTGTTGATATTTGCCGAGATTTCCAAATAGTTCGGAGAATGCCGAATGCAGATTTTGCCTTATTAATACGCAATTCATCCTCGTCGGCGCCACCTTTTGTTCTCGTAGATACCAAGCTACCAAGATAATTAAAGGTACCTACATATCCAACAACCTCGTTATCCACATTGATGTGTGGCGACAGGTTTGCGCCGTAGCCTCCAGGCATAATCTTTGTCTTGGGGATATTGATTTCCAGCCCAGCTGCCCGAGATTCAACAGTAATAGAGCTAGTGTTTTATTGAAGGTGACCTAGGCTTTGGCTTAGAAGGCATACGTCATCGGCATATTCCAAGTCCTCGAGTTGACACCATTTAGTCCATTGGATACCACGTCTACCATTCAGTGCCGTGCGCATTATATTGTCGATGACAATGATAAAAACTATGGGTGATAAGATACATCCTTGTCTTACTCCAGTAGTAACTTCGAACGGATTAGACAATTTACATACCTTTATGTAAACTTGGCATTTGAAGTCCACCTACATTGCCCTAATTAAGTTCAGAATTTTCGTTGGCATGTTACGGTTTTCTAAAATTCTCCATAGATAGCTCCTGTTGACACTCTCGAAGGCCTTTATAAAGTCGATAAACGCTAGGTAAATGGAGTTTATTACATTGCTCCAGTATTATTCTTACTGTGTTGACTAGATCAACACAAGATCTATTCTCTCGGTACCCAAACTGATTTTCGCGTATTGTTTTAGAAACTGTGTCAGACGTTCTATTCAAAATCACTCGACTTAGTATTTTGCTCGGTATTGGAAGAAGTGTTATTCCCCTGTAGTTATTGCAGTCTTTGGAGTCACCCTTTTTTGGTATTTTGACTTCATTCCAGGAGGTTGGCAGAGCTTCTTCTTCCCATATTTTACGCACAAATGGGTGCCACAGTCTCGCCGATAGTTGAACGTCACATAAAAGCATCTCCGCCGAGATATTGTCATTGCCGGGGCCTTGTTACGCTTAAGACTTTAAATTGCATTCTTCACTTCTTGTATTGTTGGTGGGCTGTCTGAAATTTCATTGAATAAATAGTCATGGTTGGTTTCGTTTTGCACTTCCGTCAGTGCTTCTAATCCAATGGGATTGTTTAATGTTGACTGGAAGTGTTCCATCCATCGTATTAATTGTTCATCCGGGGTTGAAAGAAGTGTACCGCTACTACTCAGAATACTATTAGTGTAGGTAGGTTTGCCACACAACGCCCTTGATATATTGTATAAGGTCCTCATGTCGCCTTTACTTGCAGTTGACTCAGCTTGGCTCGCTTGTTCATCTACCCACATTCCCTTGTCCCTCCTTGCAGACCTTTTAATTCTGTTGGATAGGTCACGGTATATTGCACTACGCTCCTCAACATCCACGTTTGCATTTAACATTGGATTTTTTATGGTTTTACGCTGTTCAACCAGATCCCATGTTGCTTGGGTGAGCCACACTTTTCTTTTATGGTCTTTAAAACCTAACGTTTGTTGACCAATCTCATTGTAAGTCTGAGTGACACACCTTTCAATTTCGTTTACATTTGCGTCGTTGTTGTTTACAACATCTGGAAGCCGATTCTTTGTGGATGTAATAAAGGCATTTCGATGTCGCTCTGATTCCAGTTTCCCAAAATCAATTTTCCGATCGGCTTTTGCCGTTTCCGACCTCAGAGCCGCTACTTTCAAATTAACTTTAGATATAACTAGATGGTGGTCGCTGTTTATATCTGCGCCGCGCCTCGAGCGTACATCAAGTAAAGATGATCGCCATTTAGAGTTGATCAAAATATGATCAATTTGGTTCTTAGTGACACTGTTCGCCGATATCCAAGTTATTTTATGGTGGAGCTTATGAGGAAAAATTGTGCCACCTACAATCAGTACAATCAGAAATAATTTATTTTTTGATCAAGTTAGTTTCTATAGATATGTCAGATACTATTATTTTAGAAATTATTAATTTTCAATAGTTCTTTCATTCAAAATGGACTGCGAAAAAAAAGTTCGTGAAAATATAATTAAAACTTTTCAAAAAAATCTGTCATGGACTTTTAAAAAAATAGCTAAAAATTTGAAAGTTGACCCTCGAACGGTTTCTAATGCCATCAGACGGTATAAGGAAAACCTGAGCATTGAAAGAAAACCTGGATCAGGGAGGAAAAAAGGTCCTACAGATATTGGTAAGGCAAAAGAAGTCGAGCGACTCTTTCGAAGAGCGCCTAACACTTCTTTAAGAAAAGCAGCTCGTACGGTGAAATGTTCTACCAATTTTGCACATAGAGTCAAAGCTTATGCTGGACTGAAGACATACAAAGTCCAAAAGGTTCCAGATCGCAATGCTATAAAGAACTTAGAAGCAAAAAAACGAGCGAAAAAATTGAAGTCTGATTTTATAAAAAATACACCTGTTGTGTGATGGATGATGAAACATACGTACTGGCAGACTTTTCTCTACTTCCTGGTCAAGATTTTTATGTTGCTGATAAACGGGGCAATGTTCGGCAAGAGTTTCGCACAAAAAAACAAACAAAATTCCCTAAGAAGTTTCTCGTGTGGCAAGCTATTTGCAGTTGTGGCAAAAGAAGTAAAGTATTTGTGGCATCTGGCACGATAAACACAGAAATTTATATAAAGGAGTGCCTACAAAAACGGTTGTTACCCTTTTTAAGAGAGCACAGAGTGACTACATTTTTTTGGCCCGATTTGGCATCATGCCATTATGGAAAAAAGGCACTTGAGTGGTACTCAAAGAATAATGTCATTTTTGTACCACGAGAGGCAAATCCACCTAACTGTCCAGAACTTCGGCCTGTGGAAAGGTATTGGGCTCTGGTAAAAAAGGAATTGAAGAACACAGGAAAGATTTCCAAGAACATGTCCGATTTTAAGCGCAGGTGGAACACATGCTCCAAAAAGGTATCAGAAGCAACTGTAAAATCTTTAATGGGAGGGTTTCCGAAAAAAGTCGATAATTTTGCAAAACCCGAGTACTAAGTAAACATTTTAATGCTAAATGATTTTGTATAATATGTCATTATATTTGCGTATTTTGTAGAGTTTTTATACTAAAAGGTTTGATTTTTATTTAAGAAAATCCAACTACAAATTTTATTTAGAGCACTCTTTACTCCGACACCGTGCTTACCAATGTAGTGTTCTAAGCTGGTGTTGTTTGAGCCAACTTTGGCGTTAAAGCCGCCCAGTATCATAGTAATGTCACAATTATATACATTACTGTTCATCCAACTGCTTAATACATCGTAAATTGAACCTACTACAAAACAATTTGTTATACATTATTCAAAGTCTGTCCATTGTTAGCCAGATCGTTTTCCCATCGTTGGGGTAGCTTATGGATTCTACGCCAAAAGAACTATTCCGATTTTGAGGTAAAGAGTGAATCAAGCCAATTTCTAATAGAATTTCCGAAGTGAAGAGTTTCGATCAAGACAAATGGCAGTTGTAATATGATTAAAAACAGCAACTCCTACCTCTGTTGAAAACAATAAAGAAATTGTACCCTTCGCTGTTTTAAAGTCAATATTAATGGAAAACTAAGTGTAATAATAAGTGGTTTGGCAGTTTTCTTGAAAAATTAAATGAAACGTCTGCGAAAATACGATTAGGAGAATTATGTATTTATTCAAACCTTTAAGTATGTATGTATAACTATAAATAACATAAAATATAACAAACTTCTATATTATAATCTTAAAATTTCTGAGCACAGATGTGTAAAATTTCCTTACCTTAATATGAAATTTTTCATAAATATGTGTATGTATGGTTACATAAATAAACACTTAAACATATTAAAGTATTTTCAGATTAATTTCAAGGCACTTTAACTAAAAAGGAAATTTTTAAAGTGGGTAACTTTATATCACTCCTTTTAAGATATTTAAAAATTAATTTGATATAAATTTCAAAAAATTTTTTGAACTTTCCTTTTTTCAATTTATGTAATTATTTTATATATGTATGTAAGTAAGTATATTCTTTTCTAAGAATTAAAACGTTTAACAACTAAAATCCTGCCGTAGCAAAATCTTAATCTCATTAAATTATTCATATGTTGGTGTCTGTAAAAAAATTTACATGTGTTTGTTGATTTCATATTTTTCCCCTTTAAATTCCAGTTGAACACGTTCATAAAATATTCCAACAATGCTACGTAAAATTAATTATTTTTAAATATAAAATTTTTGTAATTTTCTTAAAAAAAGGCTTAAAAAAAAAACAAGGCACAGTGGGTTAAAATCAAAGGTTTCACATAAGAAATTGTATAAGTATTCCAGATATTGAGACATTCAATGGGGTTTACTTTTTACTCATTATAAAAATATTCATTATATTGAAACTCCTTAAAGTATGCAACAAAACTTTATGTTATTCCTTACATAGCTTTCATTAAAGCCAAGGAATAGATTCCCTTAGTGGAATCGAAATTAAGGAAATTGAAAGTGTTTATTGTAGCATACTTTTAGAAGATTTAAGAATATCTAAACTAAAACAAAACAAGTAAGAAAGTGCTATAGTCGGTCAAGCCCGACCATACGATACCCTTCACCACTAAGGTCAAAAGTGTTATTTTTCCTGTATAAAGACAAATATTTGCTAAATTTTGCCATCATACAAACATTTTCTCAAAACTTATATATTTAAGCTGTTTCCGTCATTTGGACTTATATGAGAGCTAGGGTCAAATGTCGACCGATTATCTCGATACTTGGCAAATTGATTACAGTTGTTACAAATGTTTACAAAATTATGTATGTAAAAAATAAACTTAAAATTCCCATTATCTTCAGATTTACGAGCTTTTTAGTGATTTTTGTCTCATTTAGTGCGTTTTTAAAGAAGAGTTTGTATGGGAGCTATGGTCAAATGTGGGCCGATTTTAACGAAATTTGGTACAGTGATTTAAGCTTGCATAAGCAGTATTTGATTTAAATTTCATGAGAAAATATTGATATTTGTGGCCAATATATCAATTCCGGGAAGTGGGACCTATGGGAGGTACCATAAATAATGGACCGATTTTGACGAATTTCAACAGCCATGGTCCCATTGTCAAAAAAATGATCTGTGCCAAATTTCATCAAATTATCTTTAGAATTGCGACCTGTAGTTTGATTACAAAGTTTACATGGGGGTCCAGCCAGCCATCGACTCAGAAAGTGATTCTAAGCCTATTGGTATACTAAAAGGTGGGTCTAAGACAAATATTTCCATGCGTTACATACATCAGCACAAACTTATAATACCCTTTTCACCTATGGTGGTGAAGGTTATTATACAACTTTAAATGGGAAAAATTTTTGTTTTATAAAAAACAAAACTACCATAAATCAATCTCAGTCTATTTCATAGGTAACTTCTAATATTAAATTAAATTCTTTAAACTGAAGATAAGTTACATTAGAGTGCCAATAGGCTATTTAAGCTTTGAAAAGAACATGTTAAAGTTTAAAGTGAACTTAGATACAATTTTTAAAGCATATAATCAAATTATGACCGAAAACTTTAATTTTCGTGAAATTCTAAGATTTCAAATCGTATTTACGGCGAAACGGTTTAAGATGTCAACACCTTTTTATACCCTTCACCACCATAGGTGGAAAGGGTATTATAAGTTTGTGCTGATGTATGTAACGCATAGAAATATTTGCTTTAGACCCAACTTTTAGTATACCAATAGGCTTAGAATCACTTTCTGAGTCGATTTTGCGATGTCCGTCCGTCCGTCTGGCTGGCTGGACCCCCATTTAAGCCTTGTAATCAAACTACAGGTCGCAATTTGATAATTTGATAAAATTTGGCACAGATAATTTTTTTGATAATGGGACTATGGCTATTGAAATTCGTCAAAATCGGTCCATTATTTATGGTACCTGCCATAGGTCCCACTTCCCGGAATTGATATATTAGCCACAAAAATCAATATTTTTTCATGAAATTTAAAACAAATACTGCTTACGTAAACTTAAATCACTGTACCAAATTTCGTTGAAATCGGTCTACATTTGACCATAGCTCCCATACAAACTCTTCTTTAAAAACGGACTAAATGAGATAAAAATCACTAAAACGCTCTTAAATCTAAAAATAATGAGAATTTCAAGATTATTTTTTGCACACATAATTCTTGTAACAACTGCAATCAATTTGCGAAATTTCGGAATAATCGGTCTACATTTGACCCTAGCTCTCATATAAGTCCAAATGACGGAAACAGCTTAAATATATAAGTTTTATGAAAATGGCAAAATTTAGCAAATTTTTGTCATTATACAGGAAAATGAAAACCTTTGACCTTAGTGGGGAGGGGTATCGTATGGTCGGGCTTGACCGACTATAGCATTTTCTTATTGTTTTTTTACTTTTTTTTTTTTTTTTTGGGTGGAAATTACTTATATTATTTCAACTAGGAAAGAAAGTTATGCGATGCTTTTTGAAAACCTGGATTTAATATTTGCCTTTTTTTTATTCGAGCATAAATAAAGCTTATGTTTTGACTTTTATTTTTCGAGCAGAAATAAAAGTTATTTTTATTTTAATCCATGATGAATTTTTTAATAAATGTTACGAATTCATTATGTATTAAAAGAAAAATAACTTTCATTTCTGCTCGAAAAAATTATAGTCAAAATATAACTTTTACTTTTGCTCGAAAAATAAAAGGCAAATATAAAAAACAGGTTTTTTAAAAGCATCGCATTCTCTGACATTTCCTTGAGGTTGCTTTTTTAAATTAAACAATTTTAAAATAACAGTTACTTTCGGTCACGGTTTTGACAGAAGAGTTTTTATGGGAGCTATGATCAAATATGGACTGATTTGGTACAAAATTTGGTACAGTGATTTTTTGTTTTCATAAAAATATATATATTTGTGGTCAATATATCAATTCCGTGAAGTGAGACCTTTGGGAGGTGCTATAAATAATGAACCGATTTTGAGGAATTTCAGTAGCCATGGTCCTACTAATAAGATTAGTGTTTTGTATCAAATTTCATCAAATCAATTTTGGAATTGCGAATTTTATAAATGGGGTTCCAGTTAGCCAGGCATACAGACGGACGGAGGGACTGACATTATTAAACTGGCTCAGGGAGTTCTACTAAGTCTATTGGTATGCTTAAAGGTGGGTCCAAGACCAATATTTCTATGCGTTACATACATCAGCACAAACTCAGAACCTTCACTTTTTTAAAAAAAATGTATCAAAATTAGCTTGAATGGGAAAAAATAGCGTAAACCTTTGAGAACACATCGATATTATTAAGAACGTGGTGTATACTTTAAGGAGGTTTATGATGATTTAAAAATAATTGTAAAAAACTAAATTTCAAATGTTTCCTTTTATCCCACTGTGACTTAAACATGTGTATGTGAATGTAAGTATATGAGTATTCATGTTAAAATACAATATTTAAGGGGATAATTTATGGCTTTTGAATACAAAATTTAATTTTCCAAAGAAAACGAATAAGAAAACTTATTAGATGCGATTTGTTAGAAAAAAATGAGCTGAACTGAAACTGAGTTAAGATTAAATTAGCCTGGTTAGTATTCAAATTTATTCAGAAATTTTAACACCTCTAGCTTTAGCATCATCCTTCCATTCCTTAAAGTGTCTGTCTGTCTGTCTGTCTAGCTAATGCTTTTATGCTAATTTGATTTTCATTTAATATTAAATATTTTATATTCCAGAATTTAAAAGTATTTCAAAGATGATTTTCTTAATTTTCTCTCTTATTTTGAAATGGCAAAACATTTTTTTGGTTATAACAAAAAAAAAAAAAAAAAAACTCAAACTTGCATTAATAATAAATTTTGTCTTGTTTATTTTATTTATTTTCTTGGATTTTATTATTATCTTTTTTATATTTTTTTTTAGCTAAATCTTAATCAAGTTTTAAATTATTCACATTTAATATTCAAATTAACATAATGATTTTTTATTTTTATTTATTTTTCCTAGAAGTAACCCAAAAAAAAAAAAAAAAAAACAAGTAAGAAAGTGCTATAGTCGGTCATGCCCGACCATACGATATCCTTTACCACTAAGGTCAAGGGTGTTCTTTTTCCTGTATAAAGACAAATATTTGCTTAATTTTGCCATCATACAAACATATTCTCAAAACTTATACATTTAAGCTGTTTCCGTCATTTGGACTTATATGAGAGCTAGGGTCAAATGTGGACCGATTATCTCGAAATTTGGCAAATTAATTGCAGTTGTTACAAAAATTATGTATGCAAAAAATAAAATTAAAATTTTCGTTATCTTCGTATTTACGAGCATTTTAGTGAAATTTGTCCCATTTAGTGCGTTTTTAGAAAAGAGTTTGTATGGGAGCTATGGTCAAATGTGGACCGATTTCAACGAAATTTGCTACAGTGATTTAAGTTTACATAAGCAGTATTTCTTCCAATATATCAATTCCGGGAAGTGGGACCTATGGGAGGTACCATAAGTAATGGACCGATTTTGACGAACTTCAATAGCCATTATCAAAAAAATTATCTGCGCCAAATTTCATCAAATTATCTTTAGAATTGCGACCTGTAGTTTGATTATAAGGTTTACATGGGGGTCCAGCCAGCCGTCCAGATAGGCGTGCGGACAGACATCGCTAAATCGACTCAGAAAGTGATTCCAAGCCTATTGGTCTACTAAAAGATGGGTCTAAGACAAATATTTCTATGCGTTACATACATCAGCACAAGCTTATAATACCCTTTCCACTCATGGTGGTGAAGGGTATAAAAACTAAGGAAACATTTTAGCCCCATTACCTTAAATATGAATAATTTTCTTAAACAAATTTAAAATTTTCTTAAGGAGATTTTCCTCTGCTTTAGGTTGTCCTCGAAAATGTTACCCAAAAACTTTTTTTTATAAACATGAAAAAATAAAATTAAAATCAGTTACAAGAAAATTTAATAAAAAAAAGATGGGAAAATTAAAAAAAAAAAAGAAAAAAGGTCTTTATTTATTATGTTTTTTTCTGCTGTTGTCTGAGAACATTAGGGAATAACTTGCATAACTTTCAGTTCAAAAAAAAAAAAAAAGTACCGGGAAAGAAGATGTTTGAGCAAATAAAACCAGAAACACGAATAAGGGAAATATTTTTTGTTGTTTACACAACAGACACAGCAAATAAACTAAGAACGAAAGAAAGAAATCCAAGGAGTAAAGTAACTCTTATTTAACAATGTTTGTTTAACTAACAATAAGTAGAAGCGTGTTGGAATCACATTTTTTTTCTAGATAACCTAGGTAACAAAAGAATTATTTAAATACAGAAGGTAAAATTAAAAAAAATCTGACTTTGCATTACTTAAATGTCCCCAAGTAATCAATAGAGAAGTCATTTGTCCACTTTACTACCCAAAAGTAGTTCATAAATCTTCAATGAAGAACTGATTTTATCACATTAGTTATGTAAAAAGTCAGAATGTTAAACATCATTAAACAACCCCCACAGATTCGTTAAAATTGCTAAAAAATAGTTCCTTGAAAATTTGAGCTCAATCGGATAAGGGAAGATTGTGCCCATGACCTGCCCAAAATTTGCAAATAAACCGATTTACTACTTTGTAAGAGTTATAGTTCAATCTCATGGGAATAACTTTAGCTCACAATTTGATGCTTTATATAAGGAAATGGAGGAAAACTAAGAAAAATCAATCAAAAAATCAACTAATAGAAATATTGGTCTGAGACCCACCTTTTAGTATACCAATCGACTTAGAATCACTCCCTCTGAGTTGTTGTAACGATATCCGTCCGACTGGCTGGTCGGTTATCCACGTATGCCCGTTATCAATGTACAGGTCGTTACTATAAAGATAATTTGATAAAATTCAGCACATGCTCATATTTTAGTTCAAGGACGATCAAGGACTTGTTGTTTTTTAATAATATTCAGCAATAATATTGCTTATGATAATATAAATTAGAGTACCGCATTTTGTATGAATTGGCCCATATTTGACCATACCTACAAGAAACCTTCTCAAAAGTAGTTTAAGTACCCATAAAAGCACAAAAAAGCTTATAAATTGACGTAAATAAATTAAAGAAGAAGTTCAAATAAGATTTAGGCGTGGCGTTGCATTTCCGCCTACTTTGTTAGCCAACACGTTTTTGAGTCCAATTTCTATGATTTGATAAAAAAATATTTTTTTTAAAGAAATTCTGTAAGTAATACATTTATACAGGTGGTGGCCAAAATACAATGGACAAATAAAAAATACAGAAAAATGAAAATCACAATCTTAAAACATTTTCAAAATATAAAAATATTGAACTATTTGTTACGTTTTTATACCCACCATCAAAACGAATGGGGGGTATATTGAGATTGTCATTACGTTTGTAATTTCCTTAATATTAGCTCAAAAACCAAAATTTGGAGTATATTCTGAATCCTTATGAAATACTAAGACGATTGAGCGACGTCCATCTGTCTGTCCGTCTGTCCATATGTCTGTCTGTCTGTTGTCGGCACGATAAAACCTTAACGAAAGGGTATAGGTCACTGAAATTTGGCATAAATATTCTTCATTTCTTATAAAAATTTTGGTAGAAATCGGGCAAAATCGGTTCACATTTGAACATAGCTCTCGTATAAACTCGTCTAGGCTAATCGCTTATTTGCTAATAAATGACAAATTATCACAGCTATGACAAAATATGGTATATAGAAGTTTTACATAAGCACTAGCCAGCATATAAAATTTCATCGAAATCGGTTCACATTTAACCATAGCTCCCCTTACAAAAACAGCCTAAATTCCACCTGATATACACTTAAATGCCAATAAATGATAAACTATGATAGCTTTGGCCAATAAATTTAGCACAAGGAAGTCTTATGTGAATGCCAGCCTGTGTGCATTTGTCACAATCGGTCACCATTTGACCATAGCTCCCATATAAAAAACTTACGGAAAGACAAAAATACAAAAAGAAAAGGGGGTTTATGTCAGTATGTCCATCAAATAAAAGGGCGATAGCTCCTTAACTACAAGAGCTAGAGAGACAAAATTGTACAAAAGTATTTTAGATATGTAACAGAAGTTGTAAATGGGCGAAATCGGTTCACTTTTAGTTAGAGCTCCCATATAACCCCGCCCGGGAAACACATGAATGCTGATAAATTGAATGCAATTGTAATAGCTATGACGACTAAATTTAGAATAGAGAAGTTTTATGCAACTATTGGTCAGCATTTCAAATTTTATAAAAATTGGTCCATATTTGACCATAGCTTTCATATAAAAACACTCCCAAAAAATGTAGCAAAGGCCAGTTAAAAGCTATTAAATTAGAAACTATGACATCTACTAAATTTTGCAAGAATATGCTCTATATAAATACCAGCCAGTGTGTAAAATTTTGTTAAAACTGGCCAACATTTGGCTATAATTCTTATATATATAACATCACTTGTTTTGTATCTACAATCAAAAAGATTCGGAGGTACAGTCAGCATATTAAGGTTGCACCAATGTCCAGACTTCATATACGATAGATGTATTAGAAACTCGTAAAAAATATGTGGACCTGTCGTATTGTCAACATGTTTATCCAAACTAACAGCCTGTTTTTCGAAAACAAAAGTCTTGTCACATTCGTTTTCGTTTGCTTACGATTAAGCTCAAATTTAGGTTTTTCTAAAACGTTTACAAGCTTTCGTCAATATCGCTTTGACATAAACAGAGCTTTTTTCTTTCGTGAAGGAACATTATTGCCAATATATGTATATTTAAATATTCAAGCTTTTGTATTTGTAAAATGTAGCTTGTCGGTGGCAATCCTATAATTCAATTGAATTTTGTTTATAAAAATAAAAAAATAAAATCAAGAAATCTACATTTTCCAGTTTATTTGAAATTTTATAAATGTAAAATTACCAGACTAAAATCAATTTTTAATATTCAATTAAATCAGCCATAGTTTTGACAATAGTTTTAGCAGTTTCGGCAATTTCCTTCACATATTTATCCTGAGACTACATTACACCCAAAATTGCCTCTTGTTTTCGCAATAGTACTAATTTTTCTTCCATTTCCTGGCTATATTTTTTTCTTGGCTTTTGTGGTTGATATAGGTTGTGGTGTTGCTGCAAGGCTGGAGCGGTCACTGATAACGATGAAAAAAGAAAACCTCCTTAAATATAACATCATCGTTCTAACGGGTTGGAGTATCTACGACCATCTTCTTACTGTATTTAGGAAGGGACAATTAACTTTTATAAACAGGTTTAGTCAAACGATGTACGGAACCTTTTGGAGCAGCAGCAGATGCTAGATGGCATATTTTATCTACTAGCAACTAAAGTGTTAAAGCTTTTAAACGGTAGGACCCTCCCCCAGTTCGCGATAAACTTTTATTGTTATCAGCAATGTTTTGCTTAGTGAAACTTTTAAGGAAATACAAACCTTCTTCCACTTAGGCACTGTTCTCTCTGGTGGACCTAGGTTTCACTTCATGTTTAGTAGATTTGAATAGAGGATTTCCAGTTGCCAAATGCAGAAAAGCCTCCGTTTGGTCAACCAATTTTTAAAATTGGGTATAATTAGTACTTTGATTTCTAAAAGAATTTAACATTATTTTTTATTAAAAAAATTATTCAACAATCCACACTGAAGATTATACTTACGTTTTTTTCTTTAAACTATCATCCATATTAAGTTTTTTATTTCATACACGAAAGACCTTTGTTTATCGAGAAATTTTAACGTTTTCATTCGCTTTATATGAATGAATTTGTTTAAGAAAAACCCAAATAAAGCTAAAGACACGAAAGCTTTTAAGTTGTCACTCACTAGAATTGATTTAATTTTACAAAAACCAAATTGATTTACGTTTCGTTATTTTTACGAACGAAACAATATTTTCATTTTTGAAAAACAGGCTGTAAATATTAAGCTAAACGAAAAGTATTTAATATATTATTAATGCTAAACTATACCCTGTTATGAGATTAAATTTTGTCCAAAGTTAATACTAGCGAAACCACTTAGATACATATATAAAGGTACTGCAACCGAATTATGTCCAAATATTTTACCAACAATGCCAATTAGCGTAACAATGTTGTTCCGAATTTCTCCCAGAACTTGATGATGGATATATAAGATTCGGCACAGCCAAATATAACACTCTTACTTGTTTTTTATACAATACTTAACCATGACTAATGAAATTTTTTTTAAGAAATTTAAACATATCACTGAAACTACCCATCCAAATTTTACAAACTATTTATCGTAAGTTAGACAAAAGGCCTGTACATGATGATATATGAAAATTATTGAATATTTTTCAAAATTATTAAACACATTTTATGAATGTAAATTATATGTCCCACTTTATCTGGCCATCCACTTTATGTTTTACCATATCCTTTATATAATATAAAGAAAGGATAATAGTTTGTCGGCTCAGTAAGTTTCATTCAAATATATAAAAAAATAAACAAGTTATTAATTTTTCATTGTAAAAACATCATGTTCTTTTCATAACATGAAAAAATGTTATATATTCTACACTTACTCAACTAGCACATGCAAAAAGTACCACATTTTTACAACCCTGATGTTATTGTTTTTGACAAATGTGATCTTAGTTGTTTATTTTATTTTTGTGTGTACATTGAAAGTCAAAATTTTCACATTTGACCGCAATAATCAAAATACAAAGTTTCATAAAGATCGGATATCGCAAAAGGGTGTCGACTTGACACCAAAGTTTGGACATGGCAGTTATATGGGAAAAATAAGGGATTTCTTCTTTTGAAAAAATTTCCACTTAGAATCGTTTTTTTAAAAAGTGTTTAACAAAATGGTACTGAGAACTAAATGAGCTTTCCAACAAGATATATCACTTTTAAATAGGCAGAAAACTTTTCTAATTATTAAGGGTTTTCCAAAATATTCTACATCCTTGAAGACTCTCCTGAGCATATTCTACAATCAAAAATTTTTTATTTTTAAAAACTTTAATAAGTTTGACTTTTTTACTTTTTGGAGACTGCAAGGTATTCAAATATCCATTTTGGTTACAATGGGCTAACGTTTGCATAGGACGAAAAAAAGTATTTTTTTATACCGTTTTCAAAACTAATTTTTTATGTGGGGTTTATATAACTCAAGCGTCTGACGATTGAGTGAAATTTACATGTATTTTGTTTTTGTTACAGTAACAAAACACATGTAAAATTCACTCAATCGTCAGGCGCTTGAGTTATATAAACCCTACATTACTTTTTTTTTAATAATTTATTAAACGAATCCGAAAAAAGTAAAAAAAGTTGTAGAGTGTTAAAAAGAACACCATTACCATAAAGAAAGAATTAGATCGATATCTCTAACGGCTTAGACCTACCAGCGACTTACATTCAAAAGATTTCGACAAAAACCCAATTTTTCATCAAAGTTATAAAAAAGTATGCAAATTGTTATATATTAGCAGTTTTTATAAGAAGAACCGAAATTATTTTGGGTAAAAAAATATAAATTAGAAATTTGGTAGAAATCGAGTGTCGTTAACCCCCTTATTACCAGGGTCAAAAGTAAAATTATTAAAGTATTAAATTTTTTCAAAAAGGTACTCGAAATTACATGTTATGTTATATTTTCATGAAAACTAAAAAAATCGTTCAAAGTCGACTTAAATTACATTTTATACCCATGGGCTATGCATGGAAACTATTCAGAGCCTACGCAAGGGTTAATTTGTATAAAAATGTATTTAAAAGCGCCTTTGGATGATTTTTTTTTATAATATTTCTGTTAAAAGTACCTTGTACAGTTTTTCTGATATTTATGACTTTTGTTACGCATATTTCTACTAAAATGTGTTACACAGAGTAATTTGTGTATGTGTAAATTGTCCATTTTTAATGAAATCCTATTTTCTGGATTTCTTTAAAAATTCACTACCACCCTATTCAGAAATCCTTACTTTTGTCTTGTGAATCTTCAACCACCATATTAACTCTTTGTAATCTAAAAAGGGACATCTATAAGTTCCCTTTGACAATTTTTAAAAGCAAATGTTTACTGGTTAATCCTAGTAAAGGTGAAGTTCAGTTCCTTTGAAAATAAAATAAAAAAATAACAATGTGTTATGTTAATAAACCTTTGACTTGGTAAACAATTTGCTTAACTTTGTTAACACAAGTTTTTTTGTTTTTACTTTTTAAAATCCCACCACCATAAAAGATATGGTTGATGGTGCTGATGCTGATGCTGCTGCTGTCGTCAGTGTAGGGTATGTCGATGTCATATGTTTGTTCAGGAAGTTGTTATTTTAATAAAAAGTCTATTCAAATTATATTAATTTAAAACTGTGATGTTTTTTTAAGGAATTGAAAATTTTTCTGAATGAAAAACATTCTGTGGCCACATCGCAGCATTCGATATCGATTCGAACCCAGACTATCGCAAATATTGTTTAACATACCTTAGGGATATTCAAATTAAATCAGGGAACTTTTAAGAACATGTAACTATGTAGTTAACATTACACGTTAAAAATTATTTAGACCATCCTAAAAGTATGCTACGCAAGTTTCTGAAATATCTTTCGTTTCGATCGATATCGAATGCGACGATTTGGTCCCAGATTTTTAAAGTCAGAAAAGAAGACAGTATTAAAAAGAGTGTATGAAGTTTTACAAATATTTTGTTTGATATTAATGTATAATATCCCTCACTCAGTTCAAATCAGGACCAACAAAATGTAAAAAATTGTGTAAAAAAATTGTCTAGATTTAGGTGATCGATTCGTTTTGAACGTGTAAGAAAAACTTTGGATAAAACTTTGGAATAAACTTTGAAATAAATACAATTTTCTTTAAGGCAATTAACCTTTCCTAGAATCATCTCAGATTTTATCTAATATCGAGTGCTTTTAACTGAACTAACTAAAACTAGTGTCTGCTTTTAGGAGCCATAGCCTTAAAACAATTCGTATACCCTGCCTTATACTAGGCCATTATTTGTTTTTATACAATATTTACATGTAAATATTTGCTCTTTCTTTCTATTTTTCCTTCAAATAAAATAAATTCATGGAAATATTAAGTAACTAAAGTTAAGATGAACCTTAAAACTCTTGCTTATGGTATTATCTTTAACAGATAAAGATGACGGAAGATAAGTATGAGTATGTGTGAGAGTATATCATACTTTGCATATCAAGTTAAATTTTTTCTAACACCTACTTACACATAACACAAATACATATGCCTTAACTCGTGATGACTTATCTTTGAGTATGTGTGAATTTAGCCATTAGGGTGGGACCAAAATAAATATTTTGCTGAGTCCAAATCATAAAATTATGTTGTTTCGTTAAGTCAATTTTGTAAATATTTTCCAATCGATTTTTTTTATTATAAACCAAAATTTAAAGGGATCTTTTTATCAGACCATAAGTAATTAAACGAGAACTAAGCTTTTCTATAGAAAAAGTAAGTTTTTCTATAGAAAAAGTAAGTTTTTCTATAGAAAAAGTAAGTTTTTCTATAGAAAAAGTAAGTTTTTCTATATAAAAAGTAAGTTTTTCTATAGAAAAAGTAAGTTTTTCTATAGAAAAAGTAAGTTTTTCTATAGAAAAAGTAAGTTTTTCTATAGAAAAAGTAAGTTTTTCTATAGAAAAAGTAAGTTTTTCTATAGAAAAAGTAAGTTTTTCTATAGAAAAAAGTAAGTTTTTTTATAGAAAAAAGTAAGTTTTTCTATAGAAAAAAGTAAGTTTTTCTATAGAAAAAAGTAAGTTTTTCTATAGGAAAAGTAAGTTTTTCTATAGAAAAAGTAAGTTTTTCTATAGAAAAAGTAAGTTTTTCTATAGAAAAAGTAAGTTTTTCTATAGAAAAAGTAAGTTTTTCTATAGAAAAAGTAAGTTTTTCTATAGAAAAAGTAAGTTTTTCTATAGAAAAAGTATGTTTTTCTATAGAAAAAGTAAGTTTTTCTATAGAAAAAGTAAGTTTTTCTATAGAAAAAGTAAGTTTTTCTATAGAAAAAGTAAGTTTTTCTATAGAAAAAGTAAGTTTTTCTATAGAAAAAGTAAGTTTTTCTATAGAAAAAGTAAGTTTTTCTATAGAAAAAGTAAGTTTTTCTATAGAAAAAGTAAGTTTTTCTATAGAAAAAGTAAGTTTTTCTATAGAAAAGGTAAGTTTTTCTATAGAAAAAGTAAGTTTTTCTATAGAAAAAGTAAGTTTTTCTATAGAAAAAGTAAGTTTTTCTATAGAAAAAGTAAGTTTTTCTATAGAAAAAGTAAGTTTTTCTATAGAAAAAGTAAGTTTTTGTATTGAAAAAGTAAGTTTTTCTATAGAAAAAGTAAGTTTTTCTATAGAAAAAGTAAGTTTTTCTATAGAAAAAAGTAAGTTTTTCTATAGAAAAAAGTAAGTTTTTCTATAGAAAAAAGTAAGTTTTTCTATAGAAAAAAGTAAGTTTTTCTATAGAAAAAAGTAAGCTTTTCTATAGAAAAAAGTAAGTTTTTCTATAGAAAAAAGTAAGTTTTTCTATAGAAAAAAGTAAGTTTTTCTATAGAAAAAAGTAAGTTTTTCTATAGAAAAAAGTAAGTTTTTCTATAGAAAAAAGTAAGTTTTTCTATAGAAAAAAGTAAGTTTTTCTATAGAAAAAAGTAAGTTTTTCTATAGAAAAAAGTAAGTTTTTCTATAGAAAAAAGTAAGTTTTTCTATAGAAAAAAGTAAGTTTTTCTATAGAAAAGAGTAAGTTTTTCTATAGAAAAAAGTATGTTTTTTTATATTGATATGATATTAAGCACAAACATTTCTCACTGTATACAAGTAGAACTGATTTGATTTTCAAAAAGTACATTTTCGAACCACCCTTATCCTATATATTTCATTGATATACTTGTAAAAGTTTTATAAATTCCAGGTAAATAAATTCATATGTGTTAGTTTTGTAACGTAAGCTCCAAAGGTGAAAAGTGTTGGTGTAAAAGTTCAAAACAACTACAAACACAATATAACGAAGTTTTATTATCAGAAGATGAAATTCTATCCTGCTATCGCTCACTCAAGGAGGTTGTGATGGATACCAGATCTAAAACATCACACCCAGGTTGAGTGAGTCAAAGCAAGACAAAAAATTATTAAAGACATGCAAAAATCACTTTAAATTTATTGATTTAATATAAGGATATAAACACTGTTAAATTTTTTTGCACTTTGTATACACTACACCAACCAACAAAATATCGTTTTTTTCTAATGTTTGTAACGTATTTTGCACTTTTTAATTCTTAATAAAAAAAGTATAAAAATAGTTAAAAAAGTTAATTTTGGAAAAGTTTCTTATACAAAGTAAATTTTTGAAAAATTTCTTATAAAAAGTAAATTTTTGAAAAATTTCTTATAAAAAGTAAATTTTTGAAAAATTTCTTATAAAAAGTAAATTTTTGAAAAATTTCCTATAAAAAATAAATTTTTGAAAAATTTCCAATAAAAAGTAAATTTTGGAAAAATTTCCAATAAAAAGTAAATTTTGGAAAAATTTCCTATAAAAAGTAAATTTTCGAAAGAAAAAACTCCTATAAAAAGTAAATTGTTTAAAAATTTCCCAAAAAAGGTAAATTTTTAAAAAATTTCCTATAAAAAGTAAATTTTTTAAAAATTTCCTATAAAAAGTAAATTTTTTCAAAATTTCCTATAAAAAGTAATTTTTTTTTTTCAAAATTTCCTATAAAAAGTAAATTTTTGAAAAATTTCCCATAAAAAGTAAATTTTTGAAAAATTTTCTATAAAAAGTAAATTTTTGAAAAATTTCCTATAATAAGTAAGTTTTGGTAAAATTTTCCATAAAAAGTAAATTTTTGAAAAATTTACTATAAAAAGTAAATTCTTGAAAAATTTCCTATAAAAAGTAAATTTTTGAAAAATTTCCCATAAAAAGTAAGTTTTTGAAAAATTTCCTATAAAATGAAAATTTTTGAAAATTTCCTATAAAAAGTAAATTTTTGAAAAATTTCCTATGTAAAGTAATTTTTTGAAAAATTTCCTATAAAAATAAGAAATTTTTGAAAAATTTCCTATAAAAATAAGAAATTTTTGAAAAATTTCCTATAAAAATAAGAAATTTTTGAAAAATTTCCTATAAAAATAAGAAATTTTTAAAAAATTTCCTATAAAATAAGAAATTTTTGAAAAATTTCCTATCAAAATAAGAAATTTAAAAAAAAATTCCTATAAAAAAAAGAAATTTTTTTAAAATTTCTTATAAAAATAAGAAATTTTTAAGAATTTCTATAAAAATAAGAAAATTTTGAAAAATTTCCAATAAAAATAAGAAATGTTTGAAAAATTTCCTATCAAAATAAGAAATTTTTGAAAAATTTCCTATAATAAGTAAATTTTTTAAAAATTTCCTATAAAAAGTAAATTTTTGAAAAATTTCCTATAAAAGGTAAATTTTTGAAAAATGTCCTTTAAAAAGTAAATTTTGCAAAAATTTCCTATAAAAAGTAAATTTATCAAAAATTTCCTAGACAAATAAGAAATTTTTGGAAAAACTTCCTATCCAAATAAGAAATTTTTGAAAAATTTCCTCTAAAAATAACAAATTTTTAAAAATTTTCCTATAAAAAAAAGAAATTTTTGAAAAATTTCCTATAAAAAGTAAATTTTTGTAAAATTTCCTATAAAAATAAGTAATTTTTGAAAAATTTCCTATAAAACTAGGAAATTTTTGAAAAATTTCTTACAAAAATAAGAAATTTTTGAAAAATTTCCTATAAAAATAGGAAATTTTTGAAAAATTTCCTATAAAAATAAGAAATTTTTGAAAAATTTCCTATAAAAATAAGAAATTTTTGAAAAATTTCCTATAAAAATAGGAAATTTTTGAAAAATTTCCAATAAAAATAAGAAATTTTTGAAAAATTTCCTATAAAAATAAGAAATTTTTGAAAAATTTCTTATAAAACATTAATTTTTAAAAATTTCACATAAAAAGTAAATTTTTTGAAAAATTTCCTATAAAAAGTAAATTTTTGAAAAATTTAAAGGAAATTTTAATTTAAATTTTCTTAAAAATTTCTTATAAAAAGTAAATTTTTAAAAAATTTCTTATAAAAAGTAAATTTTTGAAAAATTTCCTATAAAAAGTAAATTTTTGAAAAATTTCCTATAAAAAGTAAATTTTTGAAAAATTTTCTATAAAAGTTAAATTTTTGAAAAATATCCTATAAAAAGTAAATTTTAGAAAAATTTCCTATAAAAAGTAAATTTATGAAAAATTTCCTATAAAAAGTAAATTTTTAAAAAAATTCCTATAAAAAGTAAATTTTTGAAAAATTTCCTATACAAATAAGAAATTTTTGAAAAACTTCCTATAAAAATAAGAAATTTTTGAAAAATTTCCTATAAAAATAAAAAATTTTTGAAAAATTTCCTATAAAAATAAGAAATTTTTGAAAAATTTCCTATAAAAATAAGAAATTTTTGAAAAATTTCCTATAAAAATAAGAAATTTTTGAAAAATTTCTTATAAAAATAAGAAATTTTTGAAAAATTTCCTACAAAACTAAGAAATTTTTGAAAAATTTCCTACAAAAATAAGAAAATTTTGAAAAATTTCCTTTAAAAATAAGAAATTTTTGAAAAATTTCCTATAAAAATAAGAAATTTTTGAAAAATTTCCTATAAAATTAGAAATTTTTGAAAAATTTCTTACAAAAATAAGAAATTTAAAAAAAATTTCCTATAAAAATAAGAAATTTTTAAAACAATTCCTAAAAAAAAAGAAATTTTTTTTAAAATTTCTTATAAAAATAAGAAATTTTTAAAAAATTCCAATAAAAAAAAGAAATTTTTGAAAAATTTCCTATAAAAATAAGAAATTTTTGAAAAATGTCCTTTAAAAATAAGAAATTTTTGAAAAATTTCCTTTAAAAATAAGAAATTATTGAAAAATTTCTTATAAAAATTTTTGAAAAAATTCCTATAAAAATAAGAAATTTTTAAAAAATTTCATATAAAAATAAGAAATTTTTAAAAAATTTCCTATAAAAATAAGAAATTTAAAAAAAAAATCCTATCAAAAAAAGAAATTTTTTAAAAATTTCTTATAAAAATAAGAAATTTTTAAGAATTCCCTGTAAAACATTAATTTTTAAAAATTTTCTTATAAAAAGTAAATTTTTGAAAAATTTTCTATAAAAAATAAATTTTTGAAAAATTTCCTATAAAAAGTAAATTTTTGAAAAATTTCCTTTAAAAAGTAAATTTTTGAAAAATTTCCTTTAAAAAGTAAATTTTTGAAAAATTTTCTTTAAAAGGAAATTTTTGAAAAATTTCCTTTAAAAAGTAAATTTTTGAAAATTTTCCTTTAAAAAGTAAATTTTTTAAAAATTTTCTATACAAGTAAATTTTTGAAAAATTTCCGATTAAAATAGTAAATTTTTGAAAAATTTCTTATAAAAATAGTAAATTTTTGAAAAATTTCTTATAAAAATAGTAAATTTTTGAAAAATTTCCTATAAAAATAGTAAATTTTTGAAAAATTTCCTATAAAAATAGTAAATTTTTGAAAAATTTCCTATAAAAATAGTAAATTTTTGAAAAATTTCCTATAAAAATAGTAAATTTTTGAAAAATTTCCTATAAAAATAGTAAATTTTTGAAAAATTTCCTATAAAAATAGTAAATTTTTGAAAAATTTCCTATAAAAATAGTAAATTTTTGAAAAATTTCCTATAAAAATAGTAAATTTTTGAAAAATTTCCTATAAAAATAGTAAATTTTTGAAAAATTTCCTATAAAAATAGTAAATTTTTGAAAAATTTCCTATAAAAATAGTAAATTTTTGAAAAATTTCCTATAAAAAGCAAATTTTTTAAAAATTTCCTATAAAAAGTAAATTTTTGAAAAATTTTCCATATTAAGTAAATTTTTAAAAAATTTCCTATGAAAGGTAAATTTTTGAAAACTTTTCTACCGATAGATAAGTCCTGTGTTACCGATAGATTCTTCCTTTAACATTGATCTAAAAGCCTAACTCCTTCTACTGACGCTCCAAATTTCGTCAAAGGCCTGGAGAGTTAATTATAATTTGTGGTGCTGGGAAATTTAAAGTCGTTCTTGCCCGATTAAAGTACTTTTTACTTGATTTATAAATAAATTGTCTTTTTAAATAAATTCAAAAATTATACTTAAATCTTCAAATTGTATTATGGTTAATTTCCTTTGTATTAACGATTATTTAAACAAAAAAAAAAATATATAAGTAACCCTTTAAATTCTTTTACATTTCGTGCAAATTTATTATAAAATATGTATTTTAATTTCTCCTTCCATTAATATGACAATTGTTAATACGAAATTTGTGTTTTTTCATTCTTGAGAATTAAAAATGAAGAAAAAAAAGGGAAAACCCGAACAAATGAATTAAATTTTTTTGTTTTGTCAATACATGGCATAATTAAGATTGACAAGGGTTCTTCCCTTCTTCGGAAAATGCTCATTTATTTATTTATGTTTTTAAAAGACATTGAAGGCTTTACTTTTGATATTTAATATTTTGTGTATTTAGATTTTTTACACTTACTTTCTTATTTTAAAAAAGGAAATTGGTTATACTGAAAGAAAATGTGGAAAAATGAATGAATGAATGAATGAATGAATGACAAATATTTAATATTCATTTTGTGTTGAAAACTTTCATTTTTTTTTTGGGAAAGTTTCCATGAAATTTCCTTTAAAATAAATGATTTATGTGTTCTAATCCTTTAAAGGTCTTTAGGTTACAAATACAAGTCAGATAAATAAGTTATTGGTCATTTCTTCGTGTGTCTTAGAGGAAATAGGATTATGGTGTCAAAATGATGTCATATTATCCTTAAAACTTTAATATCTTATAAAAAATTTTTCATTATAATTTTTTTTTATAGAAAAATTTTCATTACGAAATTTATTCTATAGAAAAATTTTCATTATAAAAATTTGTCTATAGAAAAATTTTCATTATAAAAATTTTCATTATAAAAATCTTTCTATATATAAATATATATATAGAAAAATTTTCATTATAAAAATTTTTATAATGAAAATTTTTTCTATAGAAAATTTTTATAATGAAAATTTTTTCTATAGAAAAAATTTTATAATGAAAATTTTTTCTATAGAAAAAATTTTATAATGAAAATTTTTTCTATAGAAAAAATTCTATAATGAAAATTGTTTCTATAGAAAAAATTTTATAATGAAAATTTTTTCTATAGAAAAAATTTTATAATGAAAATTTTTTCTATAGAAAAAATTTTATAATGAAAATTTTTTCTATAGAAAAAATTTTATAATGAAAATTTTTTCTATAGAAAAAATTTTATAATGAAAATTTTTTCTATAGAAAAAATTTTATAATGAAAATTTTTTCTATAGAAAAAATTTTATAATGAAAATTTTTTCTATAGAAAAAATTTTATAATGAAAATTTTTTCTATAGAAAAAATTTTATAATGAAAATTTTTTCTATAGAAAAAATTTTATAATGAAAATTTTTTCTATAGAAAAAATTTTATAATGAAAATTTTTTCTATAGAAAAAATTTTATAATGAAAATTTTTTCTATAGAAAAAATTTTATAATGAAAATTTTTTCTATAGAAAAAATTTTATAATGAAAATTTTTTCTATAGAAAAAATTTTATAATGAAAATTTTTTCTATAGAAAAAATTTTATAATGAAAATTTTTTCTATAGAAAAAATTTTATAATGGAAATTTTTTCTATAGAAAAAATTTTATAATGAAAATTTTTTCTATAGAAAAAATTTTATAATGAAAATTTTTTCTATAGAAAAAATTTTATAATGAAAATTTTTTCTATAGAAAAAATTTTGTAATGAAAATTTTTTCTATGGAAAAAATTTTATAATGAAAATTTTTTCTATAGAAAAAATTTTATAATGAAAATTTTTTCTATAGAAAAAATTTTATAATGAAAATTTTTTCTATAGAAAAAATTTTATAATGAAAATTTTTTCTATAGAAAAAATTTTATAATGAAAATTTTTTCTATAGAAAAAATTTTATAATGAAAATTTTTTCTATAGAAAAAATTTTATAATGAAAATTTTTTCTATAGAAAAAATTTTATAATGAAAATTTTTTCTATAGAAAAAATTTTATAATGAAAATTTTTTCTATAGAAAAAATTTTATAATGAAAATTTTTTCTATAGAAAAAATTTTATAATGAAAATTTTTTCTATAGAAAAAATTTTATAATGAAAATTTTTTCTATAGAAAAAATTTTATAATGAAAATTTTTTCTATAGAAAAAATTTTATAATGAAAATTTTTTCTATAGAAAAAATTTTATAATGAAAATTTTTTCTATAGAAAAAATTTTATAATGAAAATTTTTTCTATAGAAAAAATTTTATAATGAAAATTTTTTCTATAGAAAAAATTTTATAATGAAAATTTTTTCTATAGAAAAAATTTTATAATGAAAATTTTTTCTATAGAAAAAATTTTATAATGAAAATTTTTTCTATAGAAAAAATTTTATAATGAAAATTTTTTCTATAGAAAAAATTTTATAATGAAAATTTTTTCTATAGAAAAAATTTTATAATGAAAATTTTTTCTATAGAAAAAATTTTATAATGAAAATTTTTTCTATAGAAAAAATTTTATAATGAAAATTTTTTCTATAGAAAAAATTTTATAATGAAAATTTTTTCTATAGAAAAAATTTTATAATGAAAATTTTTTCTATCGGAAAAATTTTATAATGAAAATTTTTTCTATCGGAAAAATTTTATAATGAAAATTTTTTCTATAGAAAAAATTTTATAATGAAAATTTTTTCTATAGAAAAAATTTTATAATGAAAATTTTTTCTATAGAAAAAATTTTATAATGAAAATTTCATTCATTATTCATTATGAAATATTTTCATAATGAATATTTTTTCTATAGAAAAAATTTCATAATGAAAATTTTTTCTATAGAAAAATTTTCATTATGGAAATTTTTTCTATTTTTCTATAGAAAAAATTTTCATTATAAAATTTTTTCTATAGAAAAAATTTTCATTATAAAATTTTTTCTATAGAAAAAATTTTCATTATAAAATTTTTTCTATAGAAAAAATTTTCATTATAAAATTTTTTCTATAGAAAAAATTTTCATTATAAAATTTTTTCTATAGAAAAAATTTTCATTAAAAAATTTTTTCTATAGAAAAAATTTTCATTATAAAATTTTTTCTATAGAAAAAATTTTCATTATAAAATTTTTTCTATAGAAAAAATTTTCATAATAAAATTTTTTCTATAGAAAAAATTTTCATTATAAAATTTTTTCTATAGAAAAAATTTTCATTATAAAATTTTTTCTATAGAAAAAATTTTCATTATAAAATTTTTTCTATAGAAAAAATTTTCATTATACAATTTTTTCTATAGAAAAAATTTTCATTATACAATTTTTTCTATAGAAAAAATTTTCATTATAAAATTTTTTCTATAGTAAAAATTTTCATTATAAAATTTTTTCTATAGAAAAAATTTTCATTATAAAATTTTTTCTATAGAAAAAATTTTCATTATAAAATTTTTTCTATAGAAAAAATTTTTATTATAAAATTTTTTCTATAGAAAAAATTTTCATTATAAAATTTTTTCTATAGAAAAAATTTTCATTATAAAATTTTTTCTATAGAAAAAATTTTCATTATAAAATTTTTTCTATAGAAAAAATTTTCATTATAAAATTTTTTCTATAGAAAAAATTTTCATTATAAAATTTTTTCTATAGAAAAAATTTTCATTATAAAATTTTTTCTATAGAAAAAATTTTCATTACAAAATTTTTTCTATAGAAAAAATTTTCATTATACAATTTTTTCTATAGAAAAAATTTTAATTATGAAATTTTTTCTATAGAAAAATCTTTAATTATGAAATTTTTTCTATAGAAAAATTTTAATTATGAAATTTTTTCTATAGAAAAAATTTTAATTATGAAATTTTTTCTATAGAAAAAATTTGAATTATGAAATTTTTGCTATAGAAAAATTTTCATTATGAAATTTTTGCTATAGAAAAAATTTCGTTATGAAATTTTTTCTATAGAAAAAATTTCATTATGAAATTTTTTCTATAGAAAAAATTTCATTATGAAATTTTTTCTATAGAAAAATTTTCATTATGAAATTTTTTCTATAGAAAAATTTTCATTATGAAATTTTTTCTATAGAAAAATTTTCGTTATGAAATTTTTTCTATAGAAAAATTTTCATTATGAAATTTTTTCTATAGAAAAATTTTCATTATGAAATTTTTTCTATAGAAAAATTTTCATTATAAAATTTTTTCTATAGAAAAAATTTTCATTATAAAATTTTTTCTATAGAAAAAATTTTCATTATAAAATTTTTTCTATAGAAAAAATTTTAATTATGAAATTTTTTCTATAGAAAAAATTTTCATTATAAATTTTTTTCTATAGAAAAAATTTTCATTATAAATTTTTTTCTATAGAAAAAATTTTCATTATAAATTTTTTTCTATAGAAAAAATTTTCATTATAAAATTTTTTCTATAGAAAAAATTTTAATTATGTAATTTTTTCTATAGAAAAAATTTGAATTATGAAATTTTTTCTATAGAAATTTATGAAATTTTTTCTATAGAAAAAATTTCATTATGAAATTTTTTCTATAGCAAAATTTTCATTATGAAATTTTTTCCATAGAAAAATTTTCATTATGAAATTTTTACCATAGAAAAATTTTCATTATGAAATTTTTTCCATAGAAAAATTTTCATTATGAAATGTTTTCTATAGAAAAATTTTTATTATGAAATGTTTTCTATAGTAAAATTATAATGATAATTAAATGTATCGCAAAAGGTTGAACTTGTGAACTAGTGATATTATTTAAATAAACGAATTTTTTTTTTTACTTATGATTTTTTATGAAAAACAAATAAGTTTAAATACAGGTGAATATTATTAGTAACCAATTTACCAATTTTTATATATTTCATATCATTATATCTTTCAAGCAATTCAGTTTCCTTTACCCCTTTAACACAATAGAAATGAACAAAAGAAAACAAAACTAAATTTCGTTATAAAACCATATACTTTTGCGATGTCAAGGGTTTTTTTCTTCATAAGTATCTGTTTCCATTTGTATTAAAATAGAAAGAAATCTTTGTTTCCGTTTTGGAGAAACTACAACCACCCACACACAAACAAAGACACACGCACACATACTTTTAGCCATATTCGTAGTAGTTGAGTAAATGTATAGGAAGAATTCAATCAAATTCCAATTTATAAAACATTTTTCAAGTGTGAAAATTTAACACGTTCCAGTTAAACGTGATTTGAGTTTGGTATGAGTGAGTGAATTTATTTATTGTATATAACAATGAATGAAGGAAAGAATGAACAAACGGACAGGAAGCGGAAAATAAGTGCAAAATACTGTTAAAAGAAGCAACACACAAACAGAAACACATACAAACATACAAGGATAGACATAAGTTTACACATTTTCTACTTACGGAATTTATTTAAACAATATAAAAAAAACGTGAGTAAAATCTTTTTAACTCTCTTTCAGGCCCTCATTTAACTTTTTTTATTTTTACCGTTTTTTACTCCCACAAGCAAAACACAGTTCCTGCTGCCTGTTTGGCTTTCACAGACAGCCGTTACTGACATTTTGTCTCTGTATAACAATATTATAGTAAATGATATTGTTATCTGTTATTTTGTTTTTATTATATTTGTTGCTGTTGTCATGTTATTTATTGTCAAAGTTACCGGAAAAAATGAAATAAAAACATACTCGATGTTACCAGAAATATCTAAAAATTCTAAGAAAATCTCTAGGAAATCTTATAGGAAGCAAAACACTTGCCGGCATGTGTCATGGCTGCGAAGTGAGAAAAAGAGATACTGAGGCTTTAAGCTGAAAAAGACGTTAAATAAAAAACAATAGCATAAGTTTCGAGGAAATACCGTTAAGCACAAAGTGTTTATTGCTTAATCCTGTGTCAAATCCTATTACATACGAGGTATCATGTATTCGAAGTTTTAGGGATTTCTCAGTTACTTTGTAAGTGCAAGAGAATTCAGCCTTAACTAGAGTAAATAAAATGTTTAAGGAATTTTAGCAAGTAATTCCTTGTTACCGATATAAGAGGTTGTCTAAAAAAGAAAATAATGATACATATTGCACTTTTTTCTTTGAAAAGACTCAACTCAATATTTTATAATTTAAACTTTTTGCAAAAGTCATTGTATCTACTATTTCTTAAAAAAATGCAGTTGCAACCCAATCCTTGATATAAAGGTAGTAGCAAAAAATAAGATTGTTTTAAGTTCCTCTCACAATTTAGCATACAATTGGGTAAGTTTTGGGCAACTTCGGACTGTTTTGGGTAGTTTCGTTATAGTTCTGGAACACAACTAATATTGGTCATTGACTTGATACATATTATTTGGACTCTGTACCAATTAAAAAGTGGTTGCAAGGTCTTAATGAGGCGAAATTAGGACCTTTACAAAAAATTTCCACAAAATAATTTCGAATGACCGTAAAGTGAAGTTATTCGATACTCAAAATGGAATTTTTTGCGTTTAAAAAAAATATTTTCAATATGGGTGTCGCACGAGCTCACAATCGACTAAAAACAAGAATAAAACAAGTAAGAAAGTGCTGTAGTCCACATGACCACATGATACCCTTCACCTTTAAGGTCAAAGGTTTTCTTTTTCCTGTGTAAAGACAAATATTTGCTAAATTTTGACATCATACGTTTTCTCAAAACTTATATATTTAAGCTCTTTCGGTCATTTAGACTTATATGAGAGCTAGGGTCAAATGTGGACCGATTATCTCGAAATTTAACAAATTGATTACAGTTTTTACAAAAATTATTTATGTAAAAAATTCTCATTATCTTCAGATTTGTGAGCGTTTTAGTGATTTTTATCTCATTTAGTGCGTTTTGAGAGAAGAGTTTGTATGGGAGCTATGGTCAAATGCGGACCGATTTCAACGAAATTTGGTACAGTGATTTTAATTTAATTCGTTGTCGATTCGTAGTCGATCAAAACGGTTTTCGCTATTTTGTTTTCTGAATTGTTGACTGTATGTCAATATTTTTAAAAAAGTATCGATTTAATATCCAATGCACAATGGGTCAAAAAAAAAATCGAAAAGAAATATTATTTTTTTTTATTTTTGAAATGAAATAACAGTTACTATAGTAAAGTAAGCTTGTTTTTTTTTTTCGTTTTTGCAAGCTCATTCAACGATATTGGACAATAATTGTAAGAGCTACACGACTCAAAATCTTTTTTAATTCTGTGTAGACACAGAGTAACCATAAATCCAAAGTTTAGAAAGTTTGGGTCCTCTTTATCAATTCTCTCATACATACTGAGGCAATCAAACTTACAGTTTAGAAGATACAGATTTATTACAACTTTTTTTGTTTCAAACCATATAAGGGGTTATTTACAAATTACGTAACGCTCAAGGGAATGGCAGGGTATGACTTTTTTACGGAGGAGGAATTTCGTATGTGTATTATATCAAAAATGTGTTACTTACGAGAGGGGGTAAATATTTGCTAAACTAGTGTTACGTTATTATTGAAAAGCCCCTAACCAATAGTGTTTGGTTTGAATTTGATGATCTGCACGCCAATGACATGTGACAGCTCATGCCACTTTGAATATTCTGCATACATTTTTTGAGTGCATTTTTGATAAAAATTCCCAGGAGCCAATATAAATATATTTCATAATATTTTAATTTCAAAAGTATAGACTTTGCTTGTGTTTTAGAAAAATTCATATAATAGTGGAAATTATTAGGGTCTTATTAGAGTCTTAATGTAACGTTTTCAACAAATAAACATTTTTTTAAAACAAAAATCGGTGATTAATCCTGTTGATAACATTGTTAACTTAAGTGCAGAAAACAAAAAAGTTTTACTGCAGTGTATTGCACTATGATCCCAATTTATTACAATTATTTTTTTATTGTAATAAATAGTTTTTTGATAAAAACCAAAACATGTTGTTAACGAAACCTTTCCTCGACGCGGGAAATAAAGAAATGATAAAACTAAAAAATGTTTGTGTGTTTCTATTCAGATGAAAATCTTCGCTTTATGTTAATATTTGTTGGACACAATAATAATTCGTATTTTTTCTGTCCCTCAAATAATACATAATGTGTGATTTTCGCTCTGTCTAGAATTAGTTATAATCCTCCTGATGAGATGGCCTAACCAACCATCGAAACGCGTCGAGAAAAGGTTTCCCCACCAACATTTTTTGGTTCTATCAAAAAACTATTTATTACAATAATAAATAATTGTAATAAATTGGGATTTTAGTGCAATACACTACAGTAAAACTTTTTAATTAAATCTTTGATGTCCTTTTTTGATAAACCTTTTAATAAATATAGAAAGTTTTTAATTTTTCGGAACATTTACGAAGGAAATATAATAAGCAAGGTTAAAAAAAGCTCTAAAATACTGTATTTTAGGGTACCGTATTATACTTAGGCAAATTTGGTACAATATCCCAAAATATTCAATTTAAGCAGAGACCCGAAATAATTGTTATTTCTTTTTTCAGAGCAAAAATGTTACGCAAAAATGCCCTCTATCTGCATTTGGGAATTTTTTTACCATTATCTTCACATTTATATTATTTTAGTTACCTTAACCAATTACAATGAACAATTTTTTTTTGGTTATAAGTAACCATTAAATAAAACAAAAAAATATTTTGGTTAAAAATAACCATTATTTCAACCAAAAACTTTTTTTTTGGTTATTAATAACCATTATGACCAAAAAAAATTTTTCGGTTATCATTTATGTAACATCCCATCAGCAATTTCTAAAATACTCGACGGATTTTGACGAAATTTGCAACATCAGTAGAAAGGAGTCAGGCTTTTAGAACAATGTTTAGAATTTTTTCTATCGGTAGCACAGTGTTCTCTACCGTGGTCCAAAGTTGCCCACCTTTGGGTCAAATTTGGTCTTTTACCCTCTATTTGTCCATTTTATAAAAAGTACCAATACGCGTCTTCTTATTTTTGTAGCTGATCCCAATGCAATTTCAATTTTGGTCCTATCACGTTAACGTCCGGAGATACAGCATTACCGGTTTTTCCTTTTATACCACCTTTGCGACCGAATTTTAAAAAAAAACCCTTCTTAATGGATCTATACATCGAAAAACTTGCCTGCTGTCAAAATTTCAGCTTCTAGCGTTAGTCGCTTGGGCTAGGCGATGATGAATCAGACAGTCATGTTACAATTTTATATATAGGATAACCAAAAAAATAAAAAAAAAACTTGATAATGGTTATTTTTAACCAAAAAATTTGTTGGTTACTATAATGGTTATTAAATACCAAAAAAAGTTTTTCGTTGATCTAATGCTTATTTCTAACCAAAAACAAATATTTCTCTTTTTAATTGGTTACAAGACCAAAATAAAATATATTCCTTTTTAATGGTTAAATTTAACCATTACATCAATTCATTGACATTAATGGTTAAATATGACAGTTTCGTAGTTTATCTTATAACTGTTACGGTCCCTGAATTTAAGTATTAAATTTCAGAGCACCTGTTAAAATACACAACTTTAATCATAACGAACTTTCACGAAGTACACTAAAAATAACGTACTTCGTTAAATACTATAACGAACTCTATTGGGTACTTAGTATAACAAACCCTGTTGTATTTATGTGTATATCATCGAAAAATTGTGTCACCAATACAAACACAATTGACATAATATGCATGTAAATTTTAAGAATTTAAGTTCCAAATTGATATACTGTTTCTAAGTTGGTAAAATGCCTGAAGATTTTAACATATACTTCTGATCGAGTAGGTTGATATATACTTCTACCTTATCCATGAGCCAAAACTTTGATATCCCTAGGTAATTTATTTATCAAAAAGTACATGTTTAAATCACAGCTCATCAGTATTGAATATGGTTCTTCTTAGAACAAGTAAGTTATCTAAAAATTCGTAACTCAGTATTTTATAGTACTCAAAAGTTAACTAAAAAATACTAAAAAATCTCACAGAACGTTATTGTATCGTTATTAAATAACTTTTGTTATGTTTGTTAAGTTCAGTACATTATAATAACCCAGCAAAACTTTTCATTACCAAATACTTAGTTAAACAGCTAAACTATTGAACACGAACTACTTACTCATTCACTGTTTAATTCATTACATTAACATGGGGATGTCATTGGACGCAAGTACTTACCAATTGCAGAATAGTAATGACTTGGGTAAGCAATTGGATAACAACAACTTTTTTTGTTGTTGCTTTATTTAAAAAAATATATTTTTAAACGAAATACAATTTTTTTTTTATGATCCCATGAGGTCTCGAAGAACCCAGACCCCTACAACTGCTAGGCGGAGACTCTTCCACTGAGCTACTTCATATATTGAAAAATTAGGAGCTTATAATTAATATATACAATTTTTATTTTTAGATCCAAAATCATGTGACAATAACTTTGTTTTTCCCTGCTTTTTTGCTTTGTTGTAATTTTTGGAAACATATTTCTACACGATTTTTTGTAAATGTTTAATGCATTTAATAAACAATAAAGAAGTTTTTTTTAATTATTTTTAAAACTTTAACAATTTAAATCTTCCCTTTTGTATAAGTTTTTATATAATATTGGCTCTTACTTACTTAAATGGGCTATAGATACAACGTATTTTCTTCGATCTTGTGCGTATATTTTTCAATTTTATAGGCCAAGTTGTGAAAAATTTTCCTCTACTTGGTCTTTCCATCCCATTTTTTATCGTTCTTATTGGACAACTCGAGGTACATGTTAGCTCGCTACGTAACGTAGTTCTTTGGGTGATATCACTAGGTGGTCAGTGTCCACAGTTGAAATGAAGGATAACCAAGATAAGTCTATGCTTACTAGGTTAAGACCATGCAGAACCGTTGCTTAGTATTCAATAGGTATGTAGCCTACATAATCAAAATTGACTCATGACAGTATTTTTTCATTACCGTGAGTTAGTTTTCCAAAATTTTTTTTATAGAAGGTAATATTTATGTTTTTAAAATTCAAAAATCATTTAAAAATGCATTTTAAATAAAAAAAAAAATTTTGGTCTTGGTGGGATTTGAACCCGGGCCATTCAGTTCAACTTACCATTTTAATTACAAATAAGTACTTATGTAATAACTAATTAGTTATTCGGAGGGTATGTTGTAGTCATTACAAGGTAACCAGTTACCAGAGTAATTGCCGTTACCAAAGTTTTGCTGGGAAGGTACTGTTTTTTTCGAACCTTGGTAATAGCAAAACGTACCAGCTTTCACGATATGTGTGTATTATACCGTCAAGACCCTGATATATCGAACAAAGAGTATATTATTATGAAGTATTTTTTTTTTTTTGAATATAAAATACTATAAAATATTTAGTTAATATAAAAAATAGATTGTGAGTGAAAAGTATTGACAGTTTTGGTTGAATGAAATCGATTTACGTTTTATGTTTATGATTTATTGTTATACAATTGTCATATGTTATAGGTATTATTGACTGGCATTGTTAGATCTTTTGTATTTATAGATATATATTATGTAAAAAAACTTATGCTATAAAAACCCTGCAGAATTATATTGAAACTTTAAGTTCAAAGCAATGATTTTTTTGTAAATTTGTGTTCTGCCTTAAAAATTTAATATACAATTTTCATTGCCTATTTAAAGGAGCAAAAAACGAAAGTAATCCTTGATTTAATTGAAACTGGTACAATTATGATAACTTTTAATACTTCTGGGTGTTTGATAGTATCTACCTGATACGTGCTTCAAATTTCAACAGTCCGTCAACCGGTGTTTCTGTCACTTTAATATGATTTTTTTATTCTTGTTTTTGTTTTTTTTTTGTTGATATTTTTCTCCTTTATTAAATCTTTTGTAACAATACAAAATTGTATAATGCCATATGTTTCATTTGATAGTGTTGTCGTTGTTGTTTATTTATCGTTAAACTTTTTTTGTCAGGATTTCGTTGATGATTTTGGTGCGGCAACAAGCACAACTTCGATGAAGCGGAAAAAAGTAAAATCCTAGTTTCCTGTTTTTTTTTTTCACTTTTTTCTGAATTAAAAAAAAAAAATAATATCTGTCTGTATGAGTGAGTGAATGTGTGGGTGGGTGTGAAAGTATAAGTTTTGTACACATTGATTTACATTTTTTGAAATGTGAAAATTACACAATGACAGTTATTGAGACATTGATAAATTGCAAGTGATTTGCATAACTTTATTCAGTCAGTCAGTCAGTCATTCAGCCAGTTATTCAGTCATTCGCTGCGTTCGTTTGTTTGACGTTCATTCACTAATACATTTATTCATATACTCGCATACAACATTGGTTGGTTGTTAAGATTATTTTGTTGTATATTTAAAAGTACATACATATATAAAGATAGAACCCAGCAGAACCAAATAAAGGTACAACTCCCTAAACATAACTATCTCAGGAAAACAAAACTCATATCTCATAAAAGATTTAAATTCCCGCCAATCTCTTATTTTACTTAAAACTTTTTAAGAATAACCAATACAAATCAATAATTTACTGATTAATAATTCATTTGGAAACTGCCGGATAAAAGTCCCCAAGTATTTAGTTCTTGCTGCATTAGTAGCAGTTTTAACAATGGATTTGTATAAATTTTGTAAAAAAATATATCAAATTCAATTGAAAAAAAAGAAGATATAAACACTTTTGTATTGTTTGCAAATGGATATAAAATGAGATCGTTAAAATGTTTGTTTATTACATGTAATTGACACTTGTGTCAAGGCTTCATTCACAAAATCTAGTACACACTTATATGTAAGTAATTGTGTGTAAAAAAATAATCGAATTTTACTACTTACGTGGGTATTATGAAACAATAATCACTATTTGTGAATATGAGTACATCCTATATTAATACATTCAATATTCAATGAACATTTGGCTGTAAAAAGATTTTTTAACATTGGATCCCACATAATTTGACAGCCGCTTAAAAAGGTTCGTGTCAATTGGTCGTATGTGCAGATTATCGTGGGCTGTAAAGTAACGTGGATCTATGCTTATGAGACCAAGGGTAACTAGCAGTCGACTGTATAGGCCTTCCCAGTTGAGCAAAACACAACAATAGTTACATACAATTAAGAACTTTAAAGCAAACTGCCACCAGTTTTGTTTAACAAAACCGGTTTTAATCGTATTATTGCACAGAGGGTTAAACAAAATTTAGGGAAATAATTCAGGAACTTTTAAGGTAAGCTCGATTATCATGAAATTTCACACGGCTATTGAGGAGGACTATCGAGCTTAAGTTTAAAATTTGGAGTCTGTAGACTTATCAGGAGGGGAGCTTTATGCCCTCAGAGTAGTGCACCTCGGGTTTTTCGAAAATTAAAAACGATCCAAAAGTCACATTTTTTAACCGATAAAAAATTTGTGTATTGCTCGCTCATCATGAAATTTCACATGGCTTTCGAGGAGGAGTATTTGAGCTTAAGTTTAAATTTTGGAGTCAGTCAACTTATTAGACGGGGAACTATATACCCTCAAATTAGGGCACCTCGGTTTTCCGAAAATTAAAAACGATTCAGAAGTCACATTTTTGATCCGATATAAAAGATTTTTATATTGCTACACGTATAGTATATCTCCTATAATTAATTAAAATTCAACTTTTTGACGACTTATAGCCAGAATTTTGCTAATATTGGATCCAAATTTTTTCCGATATTTCCAAAATTTGTTTAAATTTTATTTGTAAGGAATGTGTATATCACACAAAAGAAATCTTAAGCCGAAAAAAGTAAAAATTTTTGTCGTCTTTTAGCCAAAAAAGTGATAAAAAAAAACTCGTTAAGAAACATATCGTCACCTAAAAGGCGAAATAACCTATCTGTAGTTTTTAAAAGTTTGCAGGAGAGGGAAAAAACTTTTTAAAATTGGAACTGTTTGTAATATTGAAACGAAAATTATGTATTTAGACAAAATTGAAACCAGGAATATATATATAGGTTGAAAAAAATTTGTTTTTCTAAACACAGCTTATGTTATGTCACTTAGGTTATTTGGAATTGCAAAAATCTGAAACCAAATAACCTATCTGCAGTACTAATTAGAATGAATAGATACATTTTTTTATACATATCGTCACCTAAAAGACGAAATAACCTATCTACAGTTTCCAAAGTTTACAGAAGAGGGAAAAAACGTTATAAAATTGGAACTATTTGCAATATTTAAACGAAAATTATGTATTTAGATTAAAATTAAACCAAAAATATATATCGCCTGAAAATTTTTGGGCTTTCTAAACGCAGCTTATGTTATGTCACTTAGGTTATTTGGAATTGCAAAATTCTGAAACCAAATAACCTATCCGCAGTACTAATTAGTATGAATAAATCAAATTTTTGTATACATATAAATATTATATAAATTAAATAATAAATGTTATAGTTTATTTTACTGGTTTAAGCAAATGAAAGTACTTAATGATTGTTTAAATTACACTATGCAACAAAATTTAACTTTTATTACGATTTTTGATGATTTAGTTTTATCTTTTTTATTAGGTTATTAGGTTTTTAAGATGATATATGGGATTTTTAGGTATTGAAAAAAAAACTTAATAAGAAAAACTATTTATAATTATCGGATTAAAAATGTGACTGGATCGTTTTTAATTTTTGAAAAAACCGAGGTGCCAAACTTTGAGTGCATATAACTTCCCTCTTGATAAGTCTACAGACTCCAAATTTTAAACTTAAGCTCGAATACTCCCCTTCATGTAAAATTATATTATTCTTAAGCTTGCAGTTTACAAATTCTTCAATTATTTCCCTAACTTGTTTTACCCCACTGTGTATTGTTGGATCGTAGAATGGGCAATTCTGAATAATAAACCATCCCAGAGATCAATTTTCATCAAAGGATTATTCTCTTTTTTAGCATGATAGCCAGCCTCAAGGTAAACAATTTTCGACGCCTAATGTAGTAGTCGATTTGTTTAAAATGTCAAGTCTCGAAATATATAAGAATCTTGTTTAATAAATAAAAAATAAATTGTACAAAATATTACCATTTTGTGATGATTTTTAATGTCCATAATATTCCAACTTACCTGCAAAGATAAAAATATGTTTATTAAGATAAATCCAGAAATTAACCATAAATTCAACATAAAAAATTTATTTCTAATTTGCAAACAATTTTCATTAGTATTTTTCTTTCTTACTTATTATTTTTAATATGAAAAAGTTTTTAAATATAAATGAATCTCTGCCGAGTTAAAAATACCAGGGACCATAACTGTTATAACTTTTATCGTAAAAGTCAGAAAATAAAAGTTATTTTTTGACTTTTATTTTTTCGAGCAGAAATAAAAGTTATTTTTTGACTTTTATTTTTTCGAGCAAAAATAACAGTTATTTTTGACATTTATTATTTCGAGGATGAATAAAAGTTATTTTTTGACATTTATTTTTTCGAGCAGAAATAAAAGTTATTTTTTGACTTTTATTTTTTTCGAGCGGAAATAAAAGTTATTTTTGTATAAATTCATGATAAATTTATTGAAAATTTTTGTCAAACAAAGATAATTTTTCAGTGAAAATAATTTGCACATGCTCAAAAATTAATGGAGTTAAGTTTCGCAATCATAATTGGGGTTGAAAACACAAAAATAACTTTTATTTCTGCTCGAAAAAATAAAAGTCAAAAAATAACTTTTATTCATGATCAAAATAATAAAAGTCAAAAATAACTGTTATTTTTGCTCAAAAAAATAAAAGTTAAAAAATAACTTTTATTTATGCTTGAAAAAATAAAAGTTAAAAATAACTGTTTTTTTTGCTCAAAAAAATAAAAATAAAAAAATAACTGTTATTTTTTTCTACAAAAAATCTGATTTTTAAAAATCGTCGCATTTTATGAAAATTTGGTCCAAGACTATCAAAATGGTATACTTGGTTTTATTTTCCGATATTTCCTTGCGGTTGCTTTTTTTAATCAAAAATGCAAAAATAAGTTATTTTCGGTCCCTGAAAAATACAGTTCTCCCTACATTAACAGTAAAGCAAGTACTTATACTACGGCTTTTTAAATTAAAAATATATTTTTCAAATTTCATGCTGCATTTTCTGTCCCGCTATAGCAGGTTAGTCATCCACCTAGCATACCAGAGGTCACAAGTTCGATCCCCGGCCAGACCCACTTGAAAGAAATTAAAAAAAAGCTTCATCTCATAACTCAGCTAGCCACTGGTTATTGAGTATTAGGCTATGAAAAACATCTTTAACTAATGCATTTGCCATTCGGAGCTGGAGTTAAAACGTAGGCCCCTTTCAATGAAAAATAAAATCGGATACAGCACATTGTCTATATACAAAAACTTACTTACAGACGAAAATGGCCTATATTTACAACCTGTTAAGGTCACAGGTCAGCATATTTTAGAAATCCATGAGCTTCGATCTTGTGCGCAATTTCTGCAATTTCGTAAGCCAAGCTTTGTAAGATTTTCCTCTACTTGATCTTTCCATCAAAGTTTCGGACGTCCTGTTTTACGAGTTCCCTCAAGATGGTAAAATACTTTTCGTGCTTGCGACTGCGCTTGCTTTTCCCAGCAAATGCAGTCGCTGCTGTTAAATGAGTTTTACTATGTCAATATTAACATATAACTCATATATCTCATAGTTCAGTCGATATCCGAAGATTTTTCGAAGAATCTTTCTCTCAAAAGCTTCAAGAATATCTCCATCTGCCTATAGAAATGCCCATGATTCAGCACCATATTAGTATAACCATTTTGTTCTTACAGAGAGAGCTTTATTTCTTATCTGCCTATAGCTTTATTAACTTCGACAAACTCAGACATTGCTTTAAACACCTTCGTTAGTATCTTACACATATTACTTAATGCTATTTTTGCATATTTTTTACCCCCTCCTCCCCTGTGTAACACATTTTTATAGAAATACGCATACAAAATTCCTCTACCATAACAAAAGCCAGGCGTATGGCGTTACGTAATATGTGAACAGCCCCTCGGTCTCTTTTTTGTGCACTAGACAAAGAACACAGATACTCCTATCATCGGGCACAAGTTCTGCTAACCGTATGGTTTTTATAAGCTAGGATATACACCTTATAAAGTCATCATCTCCGGCCTTGAAAAGATCTTCTAGCAAACCATCGGCACCCACAGCTTTGTTATCTTTCAGTCGAGTAACTGCAATTCTAACCTCATTGTGGTTGGGATTTATTCAGGTGTTTTACGTTGGTCACTTACATTTGATACCAACAATTTGCAAAATTATATATCACTAGGTTTCCTTGGTTGTCCTTACAGGAGAAGATACAATTGCCAAAACCATCTGTTTGGTGTTTAACTTTTTGGTAGAATATTCGGACTTCATTACGACTCTAATACACCTCAGATTCCCCGAACATACGTCTCTTCATTTATTTTTTTTTTTAATTTTTCTTCGGAAGAGGCGTTTCTCTTTCCACCCTTTCTCTTGAGTTTTATTTGCTCTTTAGTCTGTATGTTCCTCGACATACCCAGACGTGTTCTCAGCTTGGCTGCAACAAGGTTATGATCGGAGTCTATATTAGCTCATCGAATTGAGCGCACATCTAATACACTTGAAGAGTGTCTTCGGTCAACAACAAAATGATCTATCTGATTTTTTGTTTGCTTTATGGATTTTAAGGTCTGAAAATCTGGACTACCATATAGCGCGCAGCCGCAACGGAGATCGACCTCATAATATTGTCAGACGTTCCGTCATGAAGGCTGAATTTACCAACAGTAGGTTCAAAGCAGCTTTTCCGTTCTATCTTTGCGTTAAAATCATCCAGTATTATTTAAACGTGATGATTAGGGCGTCTATCATAGACTTCCTAAAGTTGATCATAGAAGGATTTTTTAACGTCGTCATCTCTTTCCTTTGTGGGTGCGTGAGCACAAATCAGGCCTTTCTTTTTCTGCTATCTTTGGCTTCCAGTAGAGCATAGGGCCTTAACCATCCATTTATATCGGAGAGATGTTAGGCAAACATCATTCCATGAATAGTTTGCTGCTTGCAACT
Organism: Stomorhina lunata; assembly: GCA_933228675.1. Lineage (NCBI taxonomy): Eukaryota > Metazoa > Arthropoda > Insecta > Diptera > Rhiniidae > Stomorhina > Stomorhina lunata. Next base: position 84,256,082 of record OW121744.1, on the reverse strand, counting down.
ACTCATCAATTGATCTGCTCCACGTTCTATCAGGTGTACCAACACGACGGCCTCTTCCCTGTGGATTCCAATGAAGCGCTTGTCAAGCAATGTTTGCATTTGGCCTTCGAAGTGTTTGGGCTATCCACCGCCATTTCCGTTGACATACCTCTGTGGAAGCAGGGATTTGGTTTGTCGCGTTGAGAAGATCTTCATATCTTATGCGATTTGGCCACCATATATTGTATTAAGGATTTGCCTTAAGCATTTGTTTGTAAAGGTTTGCAGTCGTTTATCGATGCCATTTGTGTGTTTCGAAGTTTACAGCCATAATACTAGATGGACCTGACATCATTCGAGTTGTATATTCGTAACTAAGTTGTTGTTGATATTTTCCGAGATTCCCAAATAGTTCGAAGAATGCCGAATGCAAATTTTGCCTTATTAATATGCGATTCAATATCCTCGTCTGCGCAACCTTTTGTAGTTACTAAACTTCCCAGGTAATTAAAGGTATCTGCACATCCAATAACCTCGCTATCCACATTGATGTGTGCCAGCGGGTTTGCCTCATAGCCTCCGGACATAATCTTTGCCTTAGAAATATTGATTTCCAGCCCAGCTGCCCGAGATTCGACAGTGATAACTTCAGTATTTTCTTGAAGGTGGCCTGAGCTTTGGCTTAGAAGATATACATACGTCTTCAGCATATTCCAAGTTCTTGAGTAGTTAAAAGGGTGTTGTCTATTGGATACCGTGTCTATCAATTAGAGCCGTAAGCATTATGTTGTCGATGACAAAGATAAAAAGAATAGGTGACAAGATACATAATTGCCTTACTCCAGTAGCAACATCGAACGGATCTGACAACTTACACTTGTATAGGACTCGACTTTTAAAATTAATGTACATTGCCTGGACAGTTTTCATTGATATGTTACGATTTTCTGAAGTTCTCCAAAGATAGCTTCTATTGACACTGTCGAAGGCCTTCATAAAGTCGAAAAACGCTAGGTAAATGGGAGCAAATCAGACTCAGTTGGAAGTATTTAGCTCTGACGCGTATTGTCGCCAAGTGTTCGAATTCCTACTTTAGCTACCATTTTTTTAATTACCGCTACGGCTACAGCTCCAATTTTTTGAAGTAGAAGTAGTAGTAGAAGCTTTATTATTCCGAAGCACAGATATTTTAAAGCTACTGCTATTTTTCAAATAACAAAACACTTGTAATAATGAGCATGAAAATTACATTGGAAATAGAAGTGATAAAGGAAAGAGTAACTTTTTTAATATAGTTAATATTTTTAGAAGCGACAATCAGTGTTTGTACGGCTACTCAAAAAGTAGCTGTAGCGACGAAAAAAATCCTACTTTTTAACATGCAAATTTGTTGAAAAATTGTAGCCAATACCCATCTTCTTCTACTGCTACATTCATAAATAAATAGCAAATCATTGCATATGACTACAGCTCCAACTTTTTCAAGTAGAAGTAGCAATAGATGCTGTATTATTCCGAAGTATTCATATTTTTAAGCTACTGCTATTTTTCAAATAACAAAAGCGGCAAGTAGAAGTAGCTTCTTTGCTACTTTAACTAAAAATATTGGTAGGGGTAGAAAACAGCAAAAATATTCTATTTAATTTTTGCTTCAATTTGAAGAGTAGCCAAAATCGAAAATATTTTTTCTAGCTACTTTCTGGCTTTTTTGCAGCTCCTTCTTGGCAATTTTGCAGCTATTTTCTGGCTATTTTATATGAATGATTTATGCTTGAAGCTACGCAGTACAAATATTTTCTTCTGGCTACTTATTGCACAGCTCCAAGAATAAGTCATTCATGTAAAGTAGCCAGAAAGTAGCTGCAAAATAGCCAGAAAGTAGCCAGAAAAAATATTTTCGATTTTGGCTACTCTTCAAATTGAAGCAAAAATTAAATAGAATATTTTTGCTGTTTTTTTTCCCTAATAATACTTTTATTAAAGTAGCAAAGAGCTACTTCTACTTGTCGCTTTTGTTTTTTGAAAAATAGCAGTAGCTTAAAAATATGAATACTTCGGAATAATACAGCGTCTACTGCTACTTCTACTTGATAAAGTTGGAGCTGTAGTCATATGCAATGATTTGCTATTTATTTATGAATGTAGCAGTAGAAGTAGATGGGTATTGGCTACAATTTTTCAACAAATTTGTATCTTATAAAGTAGGATTTTTTTCGTCGCTACAGCTACTTTTTGAGTAGCCGTACAAACACTGATTGTCACTTCTAAAAATATTAACTATATTAAAAAAGTTACTCTTTCCTTTAACACTTCTATTTCCAATGTAATTTTCATGCTCATTATTACAAGTGTTATGATAAGAAAAGTAAATACTCTTAATTATTTGAATAATTTTATTGTTAATTTTATTATTTTAGTGTTCATTTTGGTTGTTGCACAATTGTTAAATATTCACTTGAAACTCACAATAGAAATTCTCTGAATGCACCTTCCGCAAACTGCAACATGATGATGATTAAGATGATTATCTTTTATATTATAGTTAGACTTTATTCCAATGCCATCCTATAACACCCACTCTTTCACCTGAATATCGCTAAGTGTTTAACTGCCACTTCAAGGGGTTTAATAAAATTTAATTGGTTCACTTACAAGTTCTCGAGTGTTATTCAACGAATGTGTCTGTCTCTATGTCTGTCCTAATATTTGTCTCAGAATCCTCGATTAAATATTGAATGAATCCTGTAACATGTACAAGTTTAGTTACACTTTAAAACATTATTTAAATTTTAATTGTTAAAATATCAAGTGTCATAGATGTTGTTGTTGTTGGAGAAGGAGTGGAAGGAGTAGAAGGAAACGTAAATATTCATTGTTAAACGAAATCCTTGTCTTAATGTGAAAGCATGTCATTATGCAAATGTGCACATGTGAATTTTTGTAAAGATTGGGAAAATAAAACTTTTTTAAGGGATTGCGAAATGTTTTGAGTAGTTTAATTGGGATCCTAGTGCATTGCACTTATGTAAAACTTTTTTATAAAATGTTTGATATCACATAATATTAAGATTTTAAGAATAATACTATATAATAAACAAGTAAGAAAGCGCTATAGTCGGTCAAGCCGACCATACGATACCCTTCACCACTAAGGTCAAAGGTGTTATTTTTCCTGTATAAAGACAAATATTTGCTAAATTTTGCCATCATACAAACATTTTCTCAAAACGTATATATTCAACCTGTTTCCGTCATTTGGACTTATATGAGAGCTAGGGTCAAATGTGGACCGAATATCTCGAAATTTGGCAAATTGATTACAGTTGTTACAAAAATTATGTATGTAAAAAAAAAATTCAAAATTTTTATAATTATTAGATTTACGAGCGTTTTAGTGATTTTTTGTCTCATTTAGTGCGTTTTTGAAGAAGAGTTTGTATGGAAGCTATGGTCAAATGTGGACCGATTTTAACGAAATTTGGTACAGTGATTTAGGTTTACATAAGCAGTATCTGTTTTAAATTTCAAGAATTTGTGGCCAATATAGCAATTCCGGGAAGCACGGAATAGCACCGGCCAAAACATAAAAGTTGGTGTTAATCCCTGTGGGTTGTTGGTATTTAGCCTTCAAAGTGTTTGGGCTATACACCACCATTTCCGTTGACATACCTCTACAGAAGTAGGGATTTCGCTTGTCACGTTTAGTAGATCTTCATTTCTTGTGCGATCCGGCCACCATATATTGAAAATTTGCCGCAAGCATATATTTGCAAAGGTTTTTAGGCGCTTATCAATGGCATTTGTGTGTGTTGAAGTTTCGAAACCATAATGCAAGATGGACTTCACGTTCGATTTGTATATTCGTAATTTAGTTGCGATATTTGCCATGATTTCCAAATAACAGTTGAGAAGCTACAAAATATACATTGAAGCACCGGCCAAAACATAAGAGTTGTAATCCATTGTCGGTCGGATATAGTTGGTGTAGACATTCAAAAGATCAGTTGGAGTGAAGTAGCTATTATACCGTTTTAAAAAACCGAGGCGCTCGAACACTTGAAAAATGTTTAGTCCAGTCCAATGAACGTCGCATTGAATTCTCAAGCCCAGAATATCAAGGGCGTCCGATATATTTACAACATATATCAATGCTGATAAAGAGACCTGATTTACACTGAGTCTGAAGTGCATTAAACTAAACTCTATTAGCAGAATCGCATTTAGAGAAAGTTTCGATATCGTAATTTAATGATTATTTCATGCTTTGTTTCATAGCCCTAAACTGTAAAAGACTCGGTTAACAATTTTAAAATCATTCTGCAAATGTTGGAGGTACTAAAGTACTGCGGCCTACCCGAAAACACTTTTTTGCGAATATCTCAAAATTTTGCAAGTGAAATCTTTGAAAATGGTTTTTGTGTGTCCTCACCTAAAACTATAACCTCCAATAGGTCGCTTTTTAAGTTTTTCCAAAAGTTGAACATTTTAACACCAACACGACGGCCGCTTACCTGTGGATTCCAACGAAGCACTTGTCGAGCAATATTGGTATTTGGCCTTCGAAGAGTAAGGCCTATCCACCGACATTTCCGTTGACATACCACTACAGAAGAAGGGACTTGGTTTGTCGCGTTTAGTAGGTCTTCATTTCTTATGCGATTCGGCCACCATATATTAGGAATTTCCCGCAAGCATTTGTTTGCAAATGCTTATAGGAGCTAATCGATGGCATTTGTGCGTTTCCAAATTTCGCAACCATAATACAAGATGGATTTAAGACTCGAGTTGTATATTCGTAATTTAGTTGTTGTTGATATATGCCGAGATTTCCAAATAACTCGAAGAATGCCGAATGTAGATTTTGGGTTATTAATACGCGATCGCCGGCGCCACCTTTTGTACATACACATACAATAACCACGTTATCCACATTGATGTGTGTCGACGGGTTTGCGCCATAGCCTTCCAGCCTAGCTGCCCGAGATTCAGCAGTGATAGCGTTAGTGTTTTCTTGAAGGTGATCTGAGCTTTAGTTCCTAAGCTTTTAGTTCGTTGGTCGTTCTCATACTCTAAAACTAATGTAGAAGTCGTTGAAAACAAGAATTGAAAAAACGACCCCACATGTGTAACTTGCATATAAATGTGTGTACCTCCTTATATTATTTCTGTGTTTGACTAAATTTGTTCATGTACATTTCATTTGTACTCATGTGTCAAATTAACATAAACTTACGAGGGAGAAAAACAAAGCAGAGGAAAATAGTTATCTAACAAAAGAAAAGCACAAGTAACTAAACGCTTTTCTCTATATCATTCAAGCTACAGAGATGAATGCACTCTTGGAAAATTCATTTGTGCATTCAGTGAGTCATGCCAAAAGACAAAAAAAAAAGGTTTTCCTTTTTCCCGTATTTTCCACAAATCTTTTGCTTTCGATGGTTTCACATATTAAATAGACAGGTGGTTTACTTGCAGATACGAATGCATATATCTATCATTATTTACCCCAATGATGTTTGTCGGTTGTTGAATGTTATCTACATTTTTGGTTAAAGTTATGCACACAAACTTAAATTCTCTAATATTGTGACATTTGTCGATAAATTGGTAAGAAAAAAAGTTTGCGGTAATGAGAGATAAACTACATATGTAAGTATTTAAATGAAAAGTGATTTGATTTTACTTAAGGAAAAGGGGGGGTAGTTTAAACTTGGTTCTAGTTTTTTCCATTTGTGATTTACAATACTTTATTTTCTTTATTGTGTTAATTACACTTTTGATATATTTTACAATATTTGTTATATTGGAAATATTATTAATGCCGGAATTAATGCCATTCTTAAAAAGTTTTTCCTTCTTCTGCTATCCTTGACTCCCAGTAGAGCATGGGGTCGCAACCATCCGTTCAAATCGGACTCTATTGCGAGATGTTAGGCATACATCATTCCAGAATAGTTTGCAACTCCTCATCAATCGACCTTCTCCACGTTCTAACAGGTGCACCAACAACACACATCCAATCCACCTCGTTAACAACATTGATGTATGTCAACGGGCTTGCGCCATAGCCTCCAAGCATAATATTTGTCTTGGAAATATTATTTTCTAGACCAGCGGCCCGAGATTCAACAGTGATAGCGTTAGTATTCTCTTGAAGGTGGCCTGAGCTTTGGGTAAGAAGACATGCGTCATCGGCATATTCCAAGTCTTGAAGTTGTTTAAAGGGTTTTGTCCATTGGATACCGTGCCTACCATTTGAGCCGTGCGCATTATGTTGTCGATGACGAGGTTAGAAAGTATAAGTGACAAGATATAAACTTACCTTACTCCAGTAGTAATATCGAACGGATCTGACAATTTACCCTTGTGTAGGACTACCCATTAAAAATCAACATACATTGCCCAGATTAAGTTGAGAATTTTCGCTGGCATGTTACGATTTTCTAAAATTCTCCATAGATAGCTTCTTTGGCATAGTCGAAGGCCTTCATTAAGTCTATAAACGCTAGGTAAATGGGAGTGCGGGATACATTACATTGATCTAGTGCTATTCTTACTGTGTTGATTAGATTTCTCTGAACCCAAACTGATTTTCGCGGAGTGAAGAGGAAACTGCGTCGGATATTATGTTCACAATTACACGACTTAGTATTTTTCTCGGTATTGGGACAAGTGTTATACTCCTGTAGTTATTGCAGTCTTTGTGGTCACCATTTTTTTGTATTTTGACTAGTATACTTTTATTCCAGAAGATTGGCAGAGCTTCTTCTTCCTATATTTTACGCACAAATTAGTCCAACAATCTCGACGATCCTTCACCATCACATAAAAGCATCTCCGCTAAGATATTGTCATTGCCCGGGGCCTTGTTGCGTTTAAGGCTTTTAAAAGCGTTATTCACTTCTTGTATTGTTGACGGACTGTCAGAAATTCCATTGAATATACTTTCATGGTTGATTTCAGCCAGTGGTGTTAAACCGCTAGGGTTGCTAAGTGTTGACTTGAAGTGTTCCATCCAGCGTATTAGTTGTTTATCCGGAGTTGAAAGAAGTGTACCACTACTACTCGAGATGGAACTGTTAGTGTAAGTAGGTTTATCACACACTTTGATGTATTATATATGGTCTTCATATCGATTTTGCTTGCAGCTGATTCAGATTGGTTCGCTTGCTCTTCTATCCTCATTTTCTTTCCCCTTCTTGCAGACTATAATCCTTAGATTACGATATATTGTACTGAGGACTTCATCATCTCCGTTTTCATTCAACATTGCATTTTGTAAGGTTCTGCGTTGGTAGAGTCCCACAAAAGGAAAACTTGGGTAATACAGGCTCAAGTTTTCCTTTTGTGTTCTTTATATCCTAGGGTTTGTTGACCAACTTTATTGTACGTTAGTGTGACACATCCAGAAATTCCACTAATACAGGCGTCGTTGTTGTTTACTACATCTGGAAGCCGATTCCTTATGGAAGTAATAAAGGCATTCCGATGACTTTCTGATTCCAGTTTCCCTACATCTATCTTCCGATCTCCTTTCGCCGTATCAGACCTCAGATCAGCAACCTTTAGACGAATTTTGCTCATTCTTGTCCCTTCTTGCAGACTTCTTTATTCTATTGGATAAATCACGATATGTTGCACTGAGGGCTCCATCATCTCCGTTTTCATTTAGAATTGTATTTTTTTAGGGATCTGCGTTGTTCTACCAAGTCCCATGTTGCCTGTGTTACCCAAGTTTTCCTTTTGTGATCTTTAAATCCTAGGGTTTGTTGACCAACTTCACTGTACGTTAGTGTGACACACCTAGAAATTCCAGTAATACAGGCGCCGTTGTTATTTATTACATCTGGAAGCCGATTCCTTATGGAAGTAATAAAGGCATTCCGATGACTTTCTGATTCCAGTTTCCCTACATATATTCCGATCTTCTTTCACCGTATCAGAACTCAGATCAGCAACCTTTAGACGAATTTTGCTCATTCTTGTCCCTTCTTGCAGACTTTTTCATTTTATTGGATAGATCACGATATGTTTCACTGAGGACTTCATCATCTCCGTTTTCATTTAGCATTGTTGTTCTACCAAGTTCCCAGAAATTCCATTAATACAGGCGCCGTTGTTGTTTATTACATCTGGAAGTCGATTCCTTATGGAAGTAATTAAGGCATTCCGATGACTTTCTGATTCCAGTTTCCCTAAATCTATTTTCTGATCTCCTTTCGCCGTATCAGACCTCAGATCAGCAAGCTTCAGTCGAATTTTGCACATTACTAAATGATGGTCGCTATTTATATCTGCTCCGCGCCTCGAACGTACATCAAGTAAAGATGATCGCCACTTAGAATTTATAAAAATATGGTCGATTTAATTCTTAGTAATGCCATTCGTCGAAATCCAGGTTATTTTATGTTGAACACTAGTCTCAGTTATTTAGCAACATTAAAATCGTTATTCCCCCAATAAAAAAATTATATTTTCCTCCATATTTTTTACCTTTATTCAATACATCTGTGTATTTTATTATTGAAATCCAGTTCAAGGGTCCTTTTTTTAGTTACTCACATATTACAACCATTTAAAAATGTATAGAGTACAAGAGGCTTAAATCGCTTAATATTTTTTTATTTACTTCCGCCCATGTGGTTTGCATTAAAAATGTACTTTTGTAGATTTTTTTTTAATATTCTTTTTAGTGTTTAACCTATTTTGCTCACATAGAGGAGATATTTATAACCCATTGACTGTAAAAGCCTGTTAAAGCTACAAATTTTGCATCCTTGATGTTATTTTTTTGTTATTGAACATTCATAGACTTTTGAATAGTTGCCTTTGGCTGCCTCCTCTACTTCTGGCTTTGGGTTTATTTTGATATTTATTGCCTGTAAATATTTGTATATTTATATGAAACGGCATAAAAAAGGATTTATGTTGTATTAAAATCGATTAACAGAGTTAACCTACAAAGATTTTTGGTTGTTATGATATTTGGAGCTAAATTTTTTAAAAAATAAAAGTAGGAAATTTAAGCGTGAATTAATAATTTTTTAAATATCTTGTACGGTATCTTTAGCTGAAATGTTAAATTTTTCTTGACTCTGGAGCATAATCAGGTTGTATTTAACAATGACATGGGTTGTATTGTCTCTAAAGACTGCTATGATTTGAGGTTTATTAACATACTCCTACGGGATGCGAATGGGATGCAGTTGCTGTCTGGGTTTCCTGCTAACAGGTAAAACCTGTATTCAATTCCTACTCACATCTCCTTGTGGTACATACTGGAAACCTTAGCAAGCTAGTTGAAACTAGCGTAACTACCAGAGTGGGATTCTAGATCAGGGCTAAGCTAAGAGGGAGTTATCTTGGAGCCATTCCGACGAATTTGGTCTATGGTTCTAAGATAATTGTACTTGGTAAAGTACGAAACTGTAGCGTCTGTTCAACATGTTAGTTGCGGCTGCAAGCGGACGTATATCTCGGATCGAGCGGTTTGCTTTAAAAACGTGGCTCTTGTATATGGACTCATCATCCATCTACTTGGCACATGGAAAGAAACAACATTACAGAATATACTACTCCAAGGGGTAATCATGCGAGAAATTCCCCCGCCACCGTAGCTTGCACAAGGATTTTTTGAGTGCCTTATCTATACAAGAACATCCTGATGAATGAAACCAGTTCTATCCGAAGAAATCGGACTATAAAACCTAATATAGGCATGAAAGAAAGTTTAAAGTTTTCGACATGGAATGTACGCACGCTAAACTAAACTGGGAAATTAGAATAACTAAGACGAGAAATGTTGCGTTATAAAATTGATTTGTTGGCTGTGCAAGATGGACAGGGCAAGGGGTGATACGGAATGAAAATACTGTGTTTCTTTACTCTGGCCGCCCGGAAGGCGATGAGCATAGTAGGGGTGTGGGATTCCTAATATCGAAAAAAATAGCTAAGTCCATGACAGCGTGGCATCCATCAGTAAGAGGCTCATGGCAATAAATTTCAAATCTAAAGCTCGCATTTTGATAATTATGAAAGTCTACGCTCCGACTGAAATCCAATCTGTAAATGATGAAGATGAATTTTATGATATACTAAGCAGTTGGATGACACCATCATACTTGGCAGATTTAACGCCAAGGTAGGTTTAAACATTACCAGTTTGGAACCTTATATTGGTAAACACGGTGTCGGAGTAAGAAACGATAATGCAGAAAGGCTCATCGAACTATGCTGCAAAAAGAAACTTGTTGTGGGTGGCACTATTTTCCCTAAATTACAGCATAAAATAACCTGGATATCGCCGAATAGCGTTACTAAGAATCAAATCGACCATATCTTAATAACTTCTAAGTGGCGATCATCTTTACTTAATGTAAGCTCGAGGCGCGGAGCAGATATAAATAGCGACCATCATTTAGTAATGTGCTAAGTTCGATTAAAGATTGCGGCTCTGAGGTCTGATTCGGCGAAAGCAGATCGGAAAATAGATGTACAACGGTGCTTGTATAAATGGAATTGCTATGTAGATGTGTCACACTAACGTACAATGAAGTTGGTCAACAAACCCTAGGATTTTAAGATCACAAAAGGATTTTAGGATCACAGAACCTAGGATTTTAAGATCACAGAACCTTAAACAGATACAATGTTAAATGAAAACGGAGATGATGGAGACCTCAGTGCAACATATCGTGATCTACCCAATAAAATAAAGAAGTCTGCAAGGTGGGACAAGATAATGTGAATAGACGAGCAAGCAAGCCAAGCAGAGTCAGCTGCAAGTAAAGGCGACATGAGGATCTTATACAATATATCAATTGCGGTGTGTGGCAAACCTACATACACCAACAATCCCACCTTAAGTAGTCGTGTTACACTTCTCTCAACCCCGGATGAACAATTAATACACTGGATGGAACACTTTAAGTCAGCATTAAACAATGCTATTGGATTAGAACCACTGACGGAAGTGCATAATGAAACCAACCATGACAGTATATTCAATGGAATTGCAGACAAACTAGTAACAAGTAGTGAAGAACACCATAAAAAGCCTTAAGGGCAACTATGCCCCGGTCAATGACATTTGTGAGTAAAATATTGGAAGAAGAAGCTCGACCAACCTCCTGGAATGAAGGTATACCAATCAAAATACAAAAAAAGGGTAACTTTAAAGCAATATTGGGCAAAGTCTCTCTGAATTTATATTTTGCTAACCCTAGGGGAAGCAAAATACAAAATAAGATAGATTCAGAGAGACTTTGCCCAACATTGCTTTAAAGACTGCAATAACTACAGGGATATACCGAGCTAAATACTAAGTTTCCGCTACACTCTGCGAAAATTAGATTGGGCTCAGAGAGAATCGATCTTGTGTTCACCTAAATAACAGAGCAATGTAATGAATTCCGCACCTCTCATTTACCTAGCGTTTATCGACTTTATGAAGGCCTTTGACAGTGTCAATAGGAGCTATTTATAGAGAATTTTAGAAAATCGTAACATGTCAATGAAAATTCGGACAAAATACGGGTCCTACATAAAGGCAAATTGTCTAATCCGTTCGAGGACTTGGAATACGCTTATGATGTATGTCTTCTAAGCCAAAGCTCAGGTCACCTTCAAGAAAACACTTACGCTAGCACTGTTGAATCTCGGGCAGCTGGGCTGGAAATCCAAGACTTATCCAAGATTATGACTGCAGCGCTACAAACTTTTGCAAACAAATGCTTGCGGCAAATCCTTAATTTATGGTGGCCGAACCGCATAAGAAATGAAGATAGAGGTATGTCAACGGAAATGGCTGTGAATAGGCCACACACTTCGAAGGCCAAATACCAACATTGCTAGACAAGCGCTTCGTTGGAATCCACAGGAAAGTGGCCGTCGTGCTGGTGCACCTGCTAGAACGTGGAGAAGGTCAATTGTTGAGGAGATGCAAGCAGCAAACTATTCATGGAATGACGTATGCCTAACATCTAGCAATAGAGTCCGATATAAAAGCATGGGAGTCAAGAATAACAGAAAAAGAAGAATATTATAACTTAGAATGCTATATATGCCCATTGTGTCTATCGACAAAAATTTGAATAAGTGGCAACTAATTTGTCAGAAATAGGTTTAACAAGATGACAGTAGTTAACTGTTTTAAGACAGGTATTAAATTGTTCAAAGTCCCTTTACTTAATACTGTTGTCCCATGAGAAGGTTATAGGATTTTTCCTCTAGAGGGATCAAACTGAACTCAGAATATAAAAACAAGAACAAAAACATAACTAAATTAAGAAAGATATCGTGGTTGCAAAATGTAAGTTAACCCTCTGCGACTGACGTTGTTGTCTAGCAGACACCAACAATAATTAAGTTTGTTCTACAACGATTAAAAACAAAAAGTGTTTTATTAGTTTTACAAATCGTATTGGAAAATGAAAGCCATGGAAATACTGTCTGCCAGTCTACCATGTCAATATTATAGTAAAAATTGTTCACGTCAGTTGCAGAGGGTTAGGAAAAGCTTTGCACAAATCGGCCCACAATAGCGGACCAATGACTAAATCTGATGGTAGACTCAGTTTAATCCTTTAACCGAGACTTGGACTTTACCTTAGACCTGTATCTTGAAAGATATGAATTCTTGACCGTGGATGATAGACTTTAGCCAGTGTCTTTTTTGTAATTATTGATAGATTTGATAAAGTCTATCCGAAAACATGATTAAAGAAAGTTAGATTTAGTTAGACTATATCTAACTTTTCATCCGTCCCGATTCCAGACCTTTGTTAAATGACTATAATGAGCGACGACATTTTAATACAAATTAACCTTTGCGTACTTATGGGCTTTAAATAGTTCCAATATTTAGCCCATTGGTACGTAAGGGTTAATTTGCATAAAATGTAATTAAATGCGCCTTTGGTCGATATTTTGAGTTTTCATGGAAATATAACAAAAATATAATAAAAATGTAATTATAATTACATTTTTTTAAATATTCATTTTTTGAAAAAATTAATATTTAAAAAAAAAAATCACTTTTGACCCTGGTAATAAAAGGGTTAATGACATCCGATTTTAACCAAAATTGTATTATATATTTCTACTTATTGAAGTAATAATAACTTCACGTGATTTTTTATAACTTTTATAAAATACGGGTTTTGTCGAAATCTTTGGATTTTATTCGCAGGTACGGCAAAGCCGTTAGAGATATCAATCTAATTTTTTCTTAGGTTGTATGCAAAATAAACTTAACGTTAGAACATTATAACAAATATGGATACTTAAATATCTTGAGGTCTCAAAAAAGTAAAAAAGATCAAACTTATTAAAATTTGTGAAAATAATATTTTTTTATTGTATATCCTTAGAAGAGTCTTCAAGGATGTAGAATATTTTGGAAAACCCTTAATAGTTTTTTAATTATTTAAGCGATTTTAAGGTAATATATCTCGTTGGAAAGCCTCTTTAGTTCCATTCTGTTGAACACTTTGTTAAGGATTTATTCTAGGTGGAAATATTTTTTTAAACATTTGAAGAAACCCCTTTTCCCATGTAACTAGCATGTCCAAATTTTGGCGTCAAGCCGGCATGCTTTCCCGATATTAAGATCAATTATTAAGATCAATTATATTATTGGGGGTACGTCTTCTGTAAAATGACTTTCAACTCTAATGTATCTGTTATCGCTGCATTATTGAAATTTAAGTAAAAACTTGGGCTGCGGCTCCTTTCGTGTTCAGACGTTGGAAATACGGATATTTAGTAGTAACTACTTTTGATACACCATCGTGGTATCGCAGGTTAGGTATCCGCCTAGCATACCAGAGATCCCGGGTTCGATCCCTGGCCAGACCCACCTGAAAAATTAAATTTTCGAAAAAGCGGTTCACCTAGTGATGGGACAAGGGTAAATATCCAAATGGTAAATTGGGTACTAAAAGGTACCCAGGTATTTACCCAAGCACTTGGGTATTTACCCAAAATGTGGGTATAAATCAAAATAAAAAAATTAGAAGAAGAAGCTGTGGGTGCTAAGGAGACGTTCAGATGCAGCTGAAGTAATAGGAGCTGTTAAAATTCGAACATTTTATTTGCTTAATTGCGTACTTCAACAAATTTCTTTCCACTAATTTACTGGAGAAATTTTATCCAAACAAAAGTTTTAGCCCAATAATCATTTCTGGCCTTGTTATTGACAAAACCTGTTTAGCGCCTGTGACATTGTGTAAATAAATTCCAATGCAGGAGGTATCTCAGATAAATTCGAAGATGTTCAAAATTCTGTTGCTCTACATAACAACGAGTATTTGTTATTCAAATGAGTATTTACCCGAAATTAGATAAATATCCGGGTATGAAGGTGGGTATAAATAGGCAAATACCCAGCGTTAGGTAAATAGCCAGGTCTAAACCCATCTCTAGGTTCACCTCATAGTTGACTGGTTATTGAGTTTGAGTATAGGTCTATGTAAAACTTCTCTAACTAATGCATTTGCCGTTTGGAGGCGGAATTAAAACGTAGGTCCCTTTCAATGAGTCTAAAAATAGAATGCTATGCAGTAGAGTGGTTCGAAAAAAAGTTGAGTCAGTCACCCCTAGGATTAAAGACAATGTAAAAATAATTCTAAAAAATTTTTTTACCACGCCTACAAATACCGCCCTTTTTGTATTTTGTTAACTGTGTCGCCATCTTTAGTCCGATCATAACACTTTATACATCGATCTTCATGGCTCTGTATGGGCTACATTTCTCTCTTGGATGGCTTTTTACAACATCGTCAATTTCTAGTCATAACATTGTAAAATTCGAGTCGTACCCTAATCAAATCGAGTAAAAATCTAGTTTTTAAAAGTTATGACTATAAATTGATGTGGTAGTACAAAACTATCAAAGAGAGAAATGTAGCTCTTACAGAGCTGCGAACATCGACATATAAAATGTTATGATCGGACTTAAAATGGCGACACAGTGAACAAAATACTAAAAGGGGGGTATTTGTAGGCGTGGTAAAAAAATAATAAAATATTTTTTGGAATTGTTTTAACATTATCTTTAATCCTAGGGGGTGACTGACATAACTTTTTTTTGTATGGAAGGCGAACCGCTCTAGTATGCAGCTCATTGTCTGAGAGAAGTATCCCTTGTTCCAATTGGAATGTAGTGGGAATTATGTATATATGTTTGTACTTTTGATTCACACAAAAAGTTTCACGACGACGTCTTTTTGACTTACTTTTTTTGACTTACTGCCTATTGTGCAGACTCGAACTATAATTTCCCAAAATATTGCAAAAAAACTTTACAGATACACATTACAACCATTAAGTTGCACATTTGAGTGCATTTACCTAAAACGCAAAGAAAGGATAATAGGTTTATCTTCAATACAGACATTTGAACAAACGTATATATTAGGGAGGGAGCTTATTTGGCAAAAATGTTAAATAACTAAAACTCATTTCAAAAGGTCAAAGTTTAGACGTGTTGCCAGCCCTTAGATGTTAAAAATATGAAAAAATTGGCAACTCTAAACAAATTTTAAATGTTGTGTAACTTTCCAATGAGATTTTGAAATCTTAAAGCGCTTAAAAATTTTCGAATTTCTCTAATTTTCCCTGAAAATTTTGTGCTATAAGTATTATGGATCACCCTAGTAATATTTTTTGTAAATGTAAACCTATTTTCAATACTCCTTGTTCTTTCGCCACAATGATTTTGTTGCAGTTTTTCATTTGGTATTTTTTTTAACAATTTTTTTCTGTCGTTACTCAATACAACAATTTATTGTGTTTTTACTCTAAATTGTAGTTTATCGCTTTGTTGCAAACATTGGTTTTATATAACTTCAAACATATGTTTTTTAGTATTTATTTGCATGTGCAATATCATTGTATATCGTCGGCTTAAGCTATTGCGGTAGTCTAGCAGATATTGATTAGAAAAATAATTATATAAATAAGACCTTATTTAAAGTCATTAGAAATATTCAAAAACTGATCTTGGAAAATATAAACCATGAAAATGGTGTCTGGTATTCTACTACGTCAATACAATTCTGAAAAAAGTATCACGTTAGTCACAGAGGGTTAATGTGCAAACCTGCTAAATCCACATTTGAAGTAAATTCTGATTTTGATGTCGCATGTTACCGAAAGATACGCTTTGGTTTGATAAATAATACAAAAACTTAAATAATTTTGAAATACAAAAAGATTTTTTTCTCTTCTATAATATTTTCTGAAAGTAAGTAGTTAGCAGGTTTGCTTATTAAGCCGACGATACATACATATGTCATATTGTTTTCTATTGTTTTTCATAAGTTTTCGTTTTTTGTTCTCTATGTATATTTCACGTAACATTTACTAGTGGTAAATGTGGATAAACTCACAGGAAAAAGGAATAGAAATGACATAAATATTTTATACAGTTGAGGGATTTTGGATTTATTTGCCCTTTTTTTGTTTTCTTATGTTTTATATTGAAATTCGCTTAAGTGTTCATTAGGGTGACAATTTTTTGTATGAAGGAAAATGATTTTTCGAATTTTATAACTTTTTCTACTAGGTCTAAAAGTTTAGATCTGAAAATTTGAGCCAAATCGGACAACGTTCTATGGGTGCGCATCGGGTCCAAAAAAAAATGGGTTATTTTTTTGCGAAATTTAGACCAAAAATAAATAATTTTTACAAGCAAAAATAATAGAATATTAAAGAGAACTAACACAGCTTTATTTCAAATTGTGAAAGACGAAAATCCATGAAGTAATTAAAAAGTTATTGCAGTTTTCCCCCGAAAATTCATGTCCTTGAAAACGCACCTAAGGATATGCACACTAGGTCTAAAAGTTTAGATCTGAAAATTTGAGCCAAATCGGACAACGTTCTATGGGTGCGCATCGGGTCCTAAGTTTAAGAGCCCATTTGTATGGTGAAAAATGGGTTATTTTTTGCGAAATTTAGACCAAAAATAAATAGTTTTTACAAGAAAAAATAATAGAATATTAGAGAGAACTAACACAGCTTTATTTCAAATTGTGAAAGACGAAAATCCATGAAGTAATTTAAAAGTTATTGCAGTTTTCCCCCGAAAATTCATGCCCTTGAAAACGCTCCTAAGGATATGCACCAAAAATTGTATGTTGTAAATAAAGAAATTCCAAAGTTAGACATGATTTATCATTTAATGGCTTGTTCCTAGTAAATAGTTCAGTTTTGTTTAAATATAATCAAATTTACTTAGTTTTTTTTTTATGTTGGAAAATGGTACATTTTTCTCAGGTTTTCAGTAAAAAAAAAAAATGAAAAAAGCTTGGTCTTGCTGGTATGTGAACCCGGGCCATTCAGTTCAAATAACCATACAAATTACAAATAAGTATTTATTGTAATAACTAGGGTATGTTGTAGTCATTACAAGGTAATAAGTTACCAGAGAACATCCCATTACCAAATGTTTGCAGGGAAAAATTTGTTGTAAAAGCTAACATAAACAGATAAAGGCCATAAAAAGCTTCAAACAGGCAGACAGGACATACCAGTATACTGAAACGAACGAATGTTCCTTGCTTTCAGTCAGGTTCTAATGCATCTGACTTTCTAGTCAAGGAACTGGTGTTCAGTTCTGTACCAGAGGTCGTTATTCCCGATAGAACCAGCTGGGATAATCGTCAATCGCTCTTTGAGGGGAACTCGATCTTCACAGATGGTTCTAAAATGGAAATCGGCACTGGCGCTGGTGTTTTCTTAAGAAACCAGAATATTAAGGAATGCTACAGGCTTAGAGATGAGTGTAGTGTCTTTCAAGCAGAAATCTTCGCCATTCTGAAAGCCACCGAACTTATCTCACACAATATTCCTGTGGATAGTGAGGTGACAATCTACGTTGATAGTCAGGCGGCTCTTAAAGCCCTAGAAGGATGTAGCATTACCTCAAAACAAGTCAAGTTATGTAGATCAACTATAATCAGCCTAGCTGATACTTATAGGGTAAGACTTTGCTGGGTTCCTGGTCATTGCGATATCGAAGGCAACGAAATTGCTGACGAAATCGCAAGACTTGGCTCGAGTCAGGACCTGATACTCGCGGTGGCAGAGATATCTCCACCTATATGTCACCTTTTTATGGGTATCAAGTCTTGGATCGGTGAGGAAACAGCTAAGAACTGGCATAACTTGGACACTTGCACGATATCTAGGACCTTATGGCCCAACTTAGATATACGCAAGACCAAGCTCTTGCTAGGCCTTAGCAAAACCAGTCTTAGGAAATGCATAGGTGTGCTAACTGGACACTGCGCACTGAATTCCAGACGTAGTAGATGGGATGGAGCAATTCAGGACATCTGCAGACTGTGCTTAGACGCGGACTCGTCCGAAACGGTCGAGCACATCCTCTGTCACTGTCCTATGCTCCAAAACCAAAGACTTAAATTTATAGGCAAGAGATTCCATGAGGAACTGGGAGACACACAGCAGTGCAAACTGACGGATGTTGTTGGTTTTATTTTGGGACTCAGATGGCTTAGTTGACGGGGCTCTTCCCCCTAGGGTAGCGTTTTTTGGTCAACACTTCTCTTCTACTCGATTTTCCTTCTCTATCTTTAACACTCTCTAGTACTACTCCCTTCACTCTTTCCTCTCTTTCTCTTTCCGCTATCATTTATTTACTTTCAGAAAGGATCACAATGGACCAGAAGGTCTCCGAGTGTAGATGCCACTCTCCTGGCATCACCTTTTCAACCTAACCTAACATAAACAGATAACAGTGCCTTACGAAATTTGAAGAAAGCCGTGATAATAATCTATAGATTTTTATCTAAAAATGATTAAGTTATACAATATCTTTTATGTTTCAAGATTTTAACAAATATTTTCTACATTGCGAAATTCAAAAATTTGTAACTATTTACAACCTACTATTAACTCTAGCTACATCCCTCATTTACTCTGTATAAACATAATTCTTACTTAGTCTGTATATATAACAACATAAGTATTCTGGTTGATCCGATTACTAATTAATAACACAGTGCAGCACTAAAATCTTGAACCAATTGAGACCCTCAAAATCTGATAGCCTATGATGGTAGAAGAAAAACCCTAGCTGGGTTTTCAATTATTAGCTAAGGTTTTTTTTTAATTCATTTTTGAAATTTTCGACTGGGAGGTGGATTTCAGTACAATTTTCAAAAAACATGTACTGATTCTTAAGTCTATATCTCGCGAACTATTCGAAATATTGCATTTCTCAAATTTTTACCTCTCGATTAGGTCTAAAAATTTTGCCTTGAGATAAAATCAGAAAAACAACAACATCTTACTCAAAATAGTAAAACTGCCAAAAAACGTAAAATTTCGTCATATATTTTTATTGTTGATGGGAAATATAAGGACACTTCAAATGTTTTAAAATAGATACTTAAAAATATTGATGATTTGTTTTCTAAATATACATGTATTGAACATTAGTCGTCGCTTTCGGAGCTAGTTTCATCATCTGAACACATGTTTATGACCATTTCGCAAGTCTTATTTTCGTATGAAAATACTTTGTGGCTAGACCAGCATATTTCCCCAAGCATAGCATCTATTTGTTTCCCTTTGAACCGCTTTTCCATCGGGATGGTTACTTGATGAAAGCGTTCACCTTGCTCGTCAGATTCCGTCGGCAATTGCTTTTCAAACTCTGCCAAATGATTATTTAAAAAGTGAAGTTTTAATGTCATGGTCACACCGATTTCTTGGAATGACTTAAGCCTTCTGAGAATCAAAATCAATCGCAAACTGTGCTTGATTTCAGAATTTTTGGTATTGATCTTATATAAAAATTTTGTAAAAAATTTATCCAAACTAGGATTGATTTCAGAATTTTTCGGATTAATTTTATCTGAACCCGAAAAAGTAAGTCCAAAATTTGAATCAAAATCAGTAAATCCAAAATTTTGATCATATCAAAAATTTGTCCTATGACTTCAACCTAAAAAGGTTCAAGTCAAAATAACTTCATTTGGAATTACACGCATAATGTTGTTGTTCATGTTTTTTTGATTTTATCTCAAGGCAAAATTTTTAGACCTAATCGAGAGGTAAAAATTTGCTGAAGAGAGAAAAGCAATATTTAGAATAGTTCACAAGATATAGACTTAAGAATCAGTACACGTTTTTTGAAAATTGTACTAAAATCCACCTCCCAGTCGAAAACTTCAAAAATGAATTAAAAAAAAACCTTAGCTAATAATTGAAAACCCAGCTAGGGTTTTTCTTCTACCATCATAGGCTATCAGATTTTGGGGGTCTCAATTGGTTCAAGATTATGAAGTTGAAAAATGCGCTACTGTGTAATACCTCAGTTAGATCGATAGCCGAAGATTTTATGACATCGGATTATTTAAAAAAAAAATACTCGTAGCCGAATTGTAGATTTATAGTAACAGAACAAGAGCCGCAGTTTTTATCTCATCGAATTATTATTTTATACCATCATAAGTAATCCGACAGAGGGCCAATTCTAAATCCGTAGCCGAAGGTTTTATCACATCGGAGTTTTATTATACTGCCCCTGTATTTTGCCAACCGAGCGCCAATGATTTTATTTTATCGAAACATAATATATAATACTCTAAAGTTACCCGAACGAAAGACGAAGAATTTATCTCTTTGGTTTGGACCTCTGTTTTTTGCCTATTAAATCAGTTTTTTTTATAATATTCCCAAGTTAACCGATATTAAAACTGAAGTTTTATCTCATTTGAAACATATCTTAGAATCCAAAAGCAACAACCTATGGTGGTTAGAGTGTCCCAAAAAAAAAAAACTGAAAATAATTGGTACATTTGACCCCAATAATCCAAATACAAAGTTTCATTCAGACCATAAATCGGGAAAGTGTGCCGACTTGACGCCAAAGTTTGGACATCCCAGTTATATGGGAAAACTTAGGGGTTTCTTTAGGTTTCTTCGAAATGTTTCTACTTAAAATATATTTTAAAATACATTTTTAACAGCATGCTACAGATAAGAAAATGAGCTTTCCAACGAGATATAAGACTTAATATCGCTTGAAAATTTTCCTAATTATTAGGGGTTTCCCAAAGTATTTTACGTTCTTGAAGACGCTCCTGAACATATGCAATACAAAATTTATTATTTTTAATAAATTTAAAAAAGTTTGACGATTTTACTTTTTGAGACCTCAGGATATTTAATTATCCATTTTTGTTGCAATGGGCTAAAGTTAAGTTACTTTTGCATAGAACGAAAAAAATATTTTTTTTTCATACCGTTTTCAAAACTGCTTTTTTGGTTTTTTCAATAGTTTGTTAAACGAATTCGAAAAAATTAAAATGAAGTTCCAGTGTGTTAGTAAAAACACCCTGCAGATTAGTACAAAGAAAGAATTAAATCGATATCTCTAACGGCTTAGCCTTACCTGCGACTTAAAGTCAAAGGATTTAGACAAAACCCCAATTTTTTACCCAAGTTATATAAAAAGCACGTCAATTGTTATATATTAACACTTTTTATAAACAGAACAATAATTATTATTGTTTCGACGGGTAGAAATATATATGTGAACTTTGGTAGAAATTGGATGTCATTAACCCTATTATTACCAGGGTCAAAAGTAAAATATTCAATTTTTTCACGTTTTTATTATTATATTTGAATAAAAATTCAACAAATCGTTCAAATAACATTTTTATACAAATTAACCCTTGCCTACCCATGGGCTTAAAATGGTTTTAGTTTTAAACTGACAAATATTTTTTCTAGAAATTAACCCTCAAATAACCAGGGGAAAATTTACTTTTTATAAGAAATTTTTCAAAAATTTATTTTTTATGGGAAAGTTTTAAAAAATTTACTTTTTTAGGACATTTTTCAAAAATTTCCTTCTTATAAGAAAATTTTAAAAAATTTTATATTTTTATAGAAATTTTTCAAAAATTTACTTTTTGTAGGAAATTTTTTTTTAATTTATATTTTATATAAATTTAAAAAAAAAATAATTTTTAAAGGAAATTTTTCAAAAATTTTTTTCAAAAATTTACTGCTCCACTGGGAGTCAAGGATAACAGAAGAAGAATTAAAAATTAACCCTCAAATAACCAGGGGAAAATTTACTTTTTATAAGAAATTTTTCATAAATTTACTTTTTAAAGAAAATTCTTTAAAAATTTACTTTTTATAGGACATTTTTTAAAAATTTCCTTTTTATAAGAAAATTTTCAAAAATTTTCTATTTTCATAGAAATTTTTCAAAAACTTACTTTTTGTAGGATATTTTTTTAAAATTTATTTTTTATAGAAAATTTTTCAAAAATTACTTTTTACAGGAAATTTTTAAAAAATTTCCTGTCAACAGCCAAATTTCGAAAAATTTCTTATAAAAAGTAAATTTTCGAATAATTTCTTTAAAATTTCCTATAAAAAGTAAATTTTTAAAAAATTTCCCATAAAAAGTGTATACCAAACAAAACCATTGGTAGTGTTTGGTATATATATGATAGAAATTCAATATTTTGGTCTACTTCAATTATAAAAAAAGTCAAATCGTTTTAAATTTCCTCAGTTTGTATGAGATTTTTTATTAAACCTATTCGTGCTTATTAAATCATGACCTCATATAGTACAGTAGCAATACTTAATTGGTATACTCTACACATACGAGGGTAGTTTCAAAATGCCATACATTTTAAAGTTACTTTTTAATCAAAAAACAAAATTGTCGGTTTAGTAAATATTATTCAAAAGAAAAATTATTCGCATTTAATCCCATTCTATTATATTTATTCATTAACGTAATAGACAATTTATTTATTTAATTTATCTGAGCTTTTACCTTTGATTTGCAAACATAATTCGTAACGATTGTGTTTGTTAAATAGGTAATAATGCGAAATTTCAATATGTCCAAAAGTAGGGAT
This sequence comes from Stomorhina lunata, assembly GCA_933228675.1. Classification (NCBI taxonomy): domain Eukaryota; kingdom Metazoa; phylum Arthropoda; class Insecta; order Diptera; family Rhiniidae; genus Stomorhina; species Stomorhina lunata. Next base: position 84,233,178 of record OW121744.1, on the reverse strand, counting down.
ACGCCTCCAGAAGATGAAGGCCTAACCAATCATCGAAATGTTTGTCCCTACAAACATTTTTTGGCTACATTTACATAACTGTCTACATTTTACATAATTAAATAAATGCAATGCAAGACTGGAATAAGGTGCGAATAATTTTTCTTTTGAAGTTACTTTTTAATTTAAAATATACATAAATTGGTGACGAAAACGAAATTTATGGCCCGTTCCACGATCTCGAAAGAATGCTTTCTTTCTTATCCTATACGAAAGAAATTTGTGTTTAGTTTCATTAACTTTATTTTATGCGAAAGATAAGTCGAAAAACAAGTCGAAAGAAAACGTTATTATTTTCATACAAATTTCTGTTTCACTATTTCGAACAAGTTACCCGCAATACGAAAGCTTGATATTTTGCTTTCGAATAGAAGCGAACGAAAGGCTTTGAAATAGTGAAACCAAAATTAATTCGAATTCGAGTTACTCACTTTCTTTCGAGTAGATTTTCTTTCGAAATGGTAAAACAGGCTATTAATATATTCGGTCAGACAAAAGTAAGTTTTTTTGGTTCGGTTGCCTTCTATTATATAGGAAAAAGAAGATATTGATTTGAATTTAATTGTTTTTTGCGGTTGGGGCTGATGTGAAAAATTACAATAGATAAAATGTGGGCACATGGGCTTTAAATTCGGTAAAAATATTCATATAAAACTATTAACTTGATAACATCATAATTTGTGTGGCTCCAGAGAATGCTTCACACATTATGCTTCCAGTACCTGGTTGACCGAGCCTTGCTCGTAGCTTTATGATAAGCATTTTGAGGCAAATTTTAAAGTTTTTATATATTTTATTTTATAAAGTACTAAAATAAATTTAGAGGAAAGACATTGTACTAATATTAAGTTAATTTTGAATTATTTTATTTATTTTGTCCGACCAACACATAGTTTGCATAGTTTACAGTTTAACTCATTTTAATAATTTTGGAAAATGGTCATACCAACATAAACCTCCGTCGACTCATGCGCAACAACTTTGCTAACGATTATAGTCTGATCAAATGCACAGTTTATGATTTAATTCATTTTGTGTAGTTTTCAGTGGCGCCACCTGAAGTCGTAACAACTTTGCTTATGATTATAACATGATCAAACAGTTTAAGATTTAATTCACTTTGATTTATTTTCAGTGGCGCCACCTGTCGGACTTTGCTCATTCTAATTCATAAACCTTCGTCGGCTTATCCGCAACAACTTTGTTGAAGATTGCAGCATGATTAAATGTACAGCTTTTTGAGTAAATTTCAGTGGCGCCACCTGTCGAAATTTCTTCACACCAACTAAGAAACCTTTGTCGGCTCATGTGCAACAACTTTGCTAAAGATTGTAGCATGAATTAATGTACAGCTTACGATTAAATTGACTTTGAGTAAGTTTCAGTAGCGCCACCTGTCGGAAATTATTCATACCATCTAAAAAGCCTTCGCCGAGTCATGCACTACAACTTTGCTTAAGATCATAGGACGATCAAATGTACAGTTTACGATTTAATTAATTTTTAGTAATTTTCAGTGGCGCCATCTGTCGAAAATTAGTCTTATCAACATCTTCGCTAAAGAGCATAACATGATCAATTTCACAGTTTACTATTTTATTTAGAACATACATACAGACAAACATTCATTTATTTAAAAGATATAACATTACTAATTTTATCCCCAAATTTCAAAAAGTTCCATATGCATATTTGGTACTTCTTTGGTACCAATTGAATTCGGTACATTTTATTAAAATGCAGTTAATATAATGTTCCTATTCATATTACTTTTTGAGATGTTAAGTTATCATTTTATCCCTTTTTACCCATTGTGGCCCCAAAATCAAAAATATACCAAATACGTGTTTAATTTTTCTTTCACATCTATTGATTGCAGTACAAAGTTTCTTCCTATATTCTTTAGCTTAAAATATAAGAGTGGGTTAAAAAGGTACCAAAAAAACTTTTTTCACCCTTTTTTATCCCTATCGGACATAGTTTCAAAAAAGTACCATACACCTATCCGCTTATATTCATAGCTGTTTAAAACGTAATTTATATTTTGTTTCTATACCTATTACTTTAGGAGATATAGCGTTTTCGAGTTTTTCCCCTTTTTACCCGTTTTTACCCTCTTAGAGGCAAAGGTTCCAAAAGTCCCTTCTTCTTCGACCTATACATCAAAAAGATACCCACTGTCCAAATTTTATCAAAATCGTTAGAGCCGTTTTCGAGATAGCCATTCTATATATATATATATTGCTCGTTTAAGAATATAAGATAAGATAAGATTTGTATTAAAATCTTGAAGCATTTTAGCGTAAGTGTTTTTTTTAATGACCCACCGTGGTATAGCAGGTTAGTCATCAGCCTAGCACACCAGAGATCCCAAGTTCGATCCCCGGTCAGACCCACTTGAAAAAATTATATTTAAAAAAAAAAACGGTTCACCTCATAACTCAGTTAGCCACTGGTTATTGAGTATTAAATAGACTACGTAAAACTTCTCTTACAAATGCATTTGCCGGAGTTAATGAGTCTAAAAATCGAATCGAATGCAGCGTCTAAGAGAAGTACCCCTTGTTCCAATTGGAATGTCGTGGGAAATGTGTATGTATATGCATTTTGTAGCTCTAGCAAAAGTTTAATTCATGAGAGTATATTATATGTTGTAAATATAATTGAAAGCGTTTTAAAATATCCAAGTATCCGCAACGACCACAAAATTAAGTTATAGCTTATTTGAGCATCTAACATAATTATACCCTTCACCACCATAGGTGGAAAGGGTATTATAAGTTAGTACTGCTGTATGTAATTGGTCTTAGACTCACGTTTTAGTATATCAACAGACTTAGAATCACTTCCTGAGTCGATTTAACGATGTCAGTCGGTCCGTCCATCTGGCTGGACCCCATGTAAATCTTGTACAGGTCGCAATTCTAAAGATAATTTGATAGTGGAACCATGGCTATTGAAATTTGTCAAAATCAGTTGGGGAAGTGGGAACACCCATAGGTCCCACTTCCCGGAATAAATATTTTGGCCACAAATTCTAATATTTTTTCATGAAATTCAAAATACATATTGCTTTTGTAATTCAAAATCACTGTACCAAATTTCGTTGTAATCGGTTCATATTTGACCATAGCTCCCATACTAACTCTTCTGTCAAAATGCACTAAGACAAAAATCACAAATGACCTAAACAGCTTAAATATATAAATCTTGAGAAATGTTTGGGTGAAGACAAAATTTAGCAAATATTTGTATTTTTACACGAAAAAAAAAACAGATTTTTGGCCTTAGTGATGAAGGGTATCGTATGGTCGTGCTTGACCGATTATAGCACTTTCAAGCTTGTTTGTAAAGAATTTTAGTTTTGTATTATCAAATCACCCTCGTATTATCTTCGTGTATTTAGTTTCAAATTCCATTAGTATCTGTATGTGTTTGTAAGTGTTTTTATGATGAAGTAAAATTTTATCTTGCTGGTCAATTTGTTACTACGGGAATACAGATGATGTGTTTACCAAAATGAAAAAGCCCTTGATACATGTCTTGGCATCATACTCGTAGTAGCCTCTCTAACTAAATGCTATTGGTTTTAATTTACTGCTCTTTGTTTCGTTTTATTCTGCAGTTTTTGTTTTTTGGTCAGGGCAGACATTTCCCTGCCTTCGACGGCTCATATGACAATGCATTAAGTTTGTTGGTCTCTACAGTATAGTAGAGTGTTTAATTTTTCTTGTCTTCTTTAGGAGGATTTTCTTTCTATATCGTTATAAGAAATGCTTAAAGCAAGACAATTTTTAATTGATACACTCAAAGTTCAGTATAACCTATTGTCGGAAAAGACTGAAATATATACATAAACTTAGTGGAAGTGTTCCAATTGGAACAATTCTAGTTTTAACTCCGGCTCCAAACGGCAGACGCATTAGTTACAGAAGTTTTACGTAGCCTAATACTTAATAACCAGTGGCTAGCTGAGTCATGAGGTGAACCGCCGCTTTTTGAAAATTTTATTTTTTTCAAGTGGATCTGGCTGGGGATCAAACTTGGGACCTCTGGTATGCTAGGTGTATGACTATCCTGCTATACCACTGCGGTTTTATATTTTTGCTCGACTTAAATCAGGGGCCAAATTTCTGCTTTCGATATCGATCGACTTTTAAGCAAACATTCTATAGCGTACCTTAGGGATTTTCAAAATAACTTATTTTGCAAAAAGTTTAATAAAATTTGATATCTAAATATACCAGCCTGTTTGTCAAAACCTTAAGTTTAATGAAAACCTTTTACTATCAGAGACAAATAACTTACAATATTATAAACATTAGTACCTGGTTGACCGAGCCTTGCTCGGAGCTTTATGATAAGCATTTTGTGCACATATTCAGTTGATTTCGAATTATTTTATTTATTTTTTCCGATCAACACATAGTTTGCATAGTTTACAGATTAACTCATTTTGAAAAATTTTGGAAATTGGTCATACCAACAGAAACCTCCGTCGACTCATACGCAAGAACTTTGCTAAATATTATAGCCTGATCGAATGCACAGTTTCCGATTTATTTCATTTTGAGTAATAATCAGTGGCGCCATCTGAAGTTGTTCATACCAACTAAGAAACCTTCGTCTGAATATGCGTAACAACTTTTCTAATGATTATAACATGATCAAATGCACTGTTTACGATTTAATTCATTTTGAGTAATTTTCAGTGGCGCCACCTGTTGGACTTTGATCATTCCCATTAATAAACCTTCGTCGGCTTATCCGCAAAAACTTTGCTAATGATTATAGCATGATTAAATGCACAGCTTACGATTAAATTGACTTTGAGTAATTTTCAGTAGCGCCACCTGTCGAAATTTCTTCATACCAATTAAGAAACCTTCGTCGGCTCATGTGCAACAACTTTGCTAAATATTATAGCATGATTAAATGTACAGCTTACGATAAAATTGACTTTGAGTAATTTTCAGTAGCGCCACCTGTCGGAAATTATTCACACCAACTAAAAAACCTTTGCCGGCTCATGCGCTACAACTTTGCTAAAGATCATAGCATGATAAAATATACAGTTTACGATTTAATTAATTTTTAGTATTTTCTGTGGCGCCACCTAACGGAAATTAGTCTTACCAACTTAAAAACCTTCGCCGGCTTATTCGCAACATCTTCGCTAAGGAGCATAATATGATCAAATTCACAGGGGACTATTGTATAAAAAACATACATACAAACATTCATTTGTTTAAAAGTTATAACATTACTCATTTTTCCCCTTTTTATCCACTACTTTCAAAAAGTTCCATATGCTTATTTGGTACTTCTTTAGTACCAATTGAATTCGGTACATTTTATTAAAACGCAGTTAACATAATTCCTATTCATATTACTTTTGAGATGTTAAGTTATCATTTTATCCCTTTTTTACCCATTTTGGCAGCAAAATCAAAAAAAATACCAAGTACGTGTTCAATATTTCTTTCACATCTATTGACTGCAGTACAAAGTTCCTTTCTATATTCTTTGGTTTAAAATATAAGAGTGGGTTAAAAAAAGTACCAAAAATTTATTTACACCCCTTTTTACCCCCTATCGGACATAGTTTCAAAAAAGTACCAAACACCTGTCCGCTTATTTTTATGGCTGCTTAAAACGTAATTCTAATTTTATTCCTATACCTATTACTTTAGGAGATACAACGTTTTCGATTTTTCCCCCTTTTTACCCATTTTTACCCTCTTAGAGGCAAAGGTTCCAAAAGTCCCTTCTTCTTCGACCTATACATCAAAGAAGGTACCCACTGTCCAAATTTTATCAAAATCGTTAGAGCCGTTTTCGATATAGCCATTCTATATATAAATATATATACATATATATAGATATATATATATACATACAATTATTGCTCGTTTAAGAATATAAGATAAGATAATAATATGTTTTATATTATTTAGATTATGCTAAAAGTATGCTACACAAACTTTACTCAAATATCTTACATTTTGATCAATATCGAATGCAAAGATTTGACCCCAGTATTTTCTTACTTTTTACTAGTAAACTATTTTTCAGTAACACCTTTTAAAATTTCCGCTGGCGATATCTGTTTTTCGAAGTACATTCATGCAAGCATCATGTGTAGAGTCTGGTCTCTTGATATTTGAGACATTTCATCGATAATTGATAAGAATTGAAGAAAAGTCCTTTTATGGTTTAAGAAAGTGTTGCAAAGTATTGATGGTCATATATTGAAGAAGACAACAAAATATAGCAGCAATTACACTTCTACTTCAATCATACTTACATACGAGTAGATGAGTAAAGATTTGTCGCATGACATCAATTGCAAAGTGACAGAGGGAGTGTGATCATCCAAATGCGCCATCCCAAATGGGTGCATTCAACTTTTTTGTTTTTCTTTGAAGGACAGGCACCAACGTAAGGGCCTTCAGTTTAGGGAAAGTTTTTAAGAAAATAAATTGATATTTGTATGACCTGATGGAAGACCTTCTAAAAGAGTTCTTCTCACCTTACCAAATGAAAGCATAAGACATCTCTATAATATATATATATATACATAATTCCCACGATATTCCAATTGGAACAATGGGTACTTCTCTCAGACATAAAGCTGCATCCGATTCTATTTTTAAACATATTGAAAGGGAGCTACGTTTTAACTCCGACTCCGAACGGTAAATGCATTAGTTGGAGAAGTTTTACATAGCCTAATACTCAATAACCAGTGGCTAGTAGAGTTATGAGGTGAACCGCTTTCTTTTTTAATTTGTGGGTGGGTCTGGTCTGGTCGAGCATCGAACTTGGGACCTCTGGTATGGTAGGCGAGTGACTTATCTGCTGTACCAAGCCGCTTTACATGTCTATAAGGTTTCGGGAAAATCGAATGCAAAATCTCGAGCCTTCGTAACCGAATCTCCACCCTGTTATGTTTTTGTGAGTTAAAAGACTTTGGATTTGTCTGGGGTCAAGTTAAGTAAATAAAATTTACACCAAGTTATATTTACATACACACTCAAAGAACAAACAACTACAAACTCATGCAAAGGAAACCACACAAGTGTTGGTCAAATTTCCAATAGCTTGTCTACAACCCAGCAAAACTTTCAAAGGAAAAGGAAATTTAATCGAAATATTTCGAGTAAATTTTAAAATTTAGAATTTGAAGGCATCACTTAAAGTGTAATGAAAGTCAAGGGTTTACGTGCACACGCTACTGTACAGGCGTATTTCAAGGTGCTCTTGATATCGGGTGTTAAAAACATACGTTCTAATTTAAAACCATGTTTTTTGAACAGGGATTCCCCTTTGGTGGATCGGAAGAAGCTTTAGTAAACTTCTTCCGATCTATGGGTCATGGCACATTATGGTACTTCTGCTGCCAAAAATCATTTATAGTTATAGTTTAGGAGATATCAGAAAATCAAAAAAACTCTACAATATTCAGAATTTTCGTTTTACTTTCTATAAAAGCTAAGTTGGCTCGGTCTTGCTTGGTACTCCCACCATAACCACGTGAAAGGCGAAAGTCTTTTCTTTAAATTGAGCTAAAAATATTCATCGAAATTTACCCATCGTAGAACAAAGTTCAAAATTTTCTGAAAAAAGTCACATAAAATATCGAGTGTTTTTTATTGAGGTATAGAACTTTAAGTTGGCATCACTTTTTTAACTGGCGGCCATTTTGTCAGCTGTCAAGTGATTAATATTTAGTTTGGTTTGCCATTTCATCATGAACAGGTTGACAAAAGAACAACGCTTGCAAATCGTGCAAATTTATTTCGAAAATAATGGTTCAGTTCGACATAATCGTCCATCAGAGCAATTAATTCGGTTAACCATGGATCGTTTTCGCACTACGTTTACTCTATGTGATAATACGCATCCGCAGCGACGTCGAACAGTGCGCACCGAAGAAACAATTGCCGCTGTAGAGCAAAGTGTTGAAGAGGACCCAAATGAATCGATTCGCCACCGTGCACAGCAATTGGAGCTTTGTCCATCAACTTTATGGAAGATTTTGCGCAAAGATCTTGGTTTGCGACCTTACAAGATCCAGCTTGTGCAAGAATTAAAGCCGCGATTTTTTTCAGTGATGAGGCTCATTTTTGGTTGAATGGCTACGTCAACAAGCAAAATTGCCGCATTTGGAGTGGAGAGAATCCACATGAGACCCTTGAGACGCCATTACATCCACAAAAACTGACTGTTTGGTATGCTCTATGGGCTGGTGGAGTCATTGGGCCATACTTCTTCCGAAATAATGCTGGAGAGTCAGTTACCATAAATAGAGACTGGTATAGAGCCATGATAACCGACTATTTTGTTCCCCAATTGGATGGCATGAATGTGAATGAGTTGTGGTTCCAACAAGACGGCGCTACATGCCACACAGCGCACGTCACAATTGATTTATTGAAGGAAACATTCGATGAGCGCATAATTTCGCGGAATGGACCTGTCAATTGGCCACCAAGATCGTGCGATTCGACACCACTGGGGATATGTGAAGTCGCTCGTCTACGCCAACAAACCAGAAACGTTAGGGGACTTGGAAGCCAACATACGGCCCCATATGCTCGAAAAAGTAGTTGAAAATTGGACCTGTAGAATTGGCTTTATTCGAGCCAGCCGCGGCGGCCACATGCCCGAAATCATATTTAAACATTAATGGCATAAAATTATCCTTCCAATAAAGCCAAATTGATGGACATTAAAACGATTTTCTTGTGTTTTATTTCAATTCGAAGTTCTATACCTCTAAAAAAAACACCCATTATAACGCATAATTTTAGCAAAAAGTGTTGCAGCCGTTTAGGCTTAACTTTTTAATCAAATTGTATATAAGTGTAAGTCCAAGACAGGTACCCCTAGGTGTTGACGGATTTCAACCAAAATTAGTAGAGCTCTTTACTGGATAAACTATTAGACGTGTGCCGAATTTTATCAAATTTTGTTGACAATTCGTCTTATACATTAAGAACAAAAATATGTGCAATAATGGTGGTTCAAGGCAGGTACCTCTAAGAATCAAGGAATTTTAATCAAAATTATTGTAACACTTTTTTGGATCAAATAATGGTCGTGTAGAAAATGTAGAAAATATTTGTCTTTATATAAATAAAGTCATTTGATCTCAGTGGCGAAGGGTAGTCGGTCAGGCTTGACCGACTATAGCACATTCTTACTTGTAGTATTTAAATTAATCGCCAATATGTTCGCTGGGTTTCATAGATAAAAAAAGTACTTACTACGATATGTTGTCAATGTGTGGTTTTTCCGATTGAATTTCTTTTTATATTAAAAAAAATGAAGCAAAAAGCGCAAACACACACTCACACCCAATAAGAACTTTGCATATTATTCCATTTTTCTTTTCTTACTTTAGTTATTTAACTTGGACTTTCTCTCACTCTTTTTCTACTTTCTTGATAGAACGAGTCATTTATCTTGTTTGTCCTCCCATTTAATGCTGGAATATTGTTTATTTAAGACGGTTTCAAAAGTGCGACATGTTGCAGCAACGACAATTAATTACTGATGGGGCCAATGAATGTATATGAGGGAATTTCGTATAGAAGTAGGGTATTAGAATAACTAAAAGGGGAAAGTTTTTGTATGAAAACTTACAAAATAAGATTAGTAAAGATATTAAGTATTTAAAAGTTTTAAATCCGAAAAAGATTTTTCTAAAAGTAACAAGAGAAAATTCTGTTTTTTCTTGGATATATAGAATAAAATGTTAAGAAGGTCTGCAGAAGGAGATAGCTTCCACGACATGGACTTTAGAACAAAACAGAACTGTAAAATTCTGAACCATATCCACTAATAAAAACTATTTTTAATGTCTTTCCTATGGAATGAAATGCCCTTATGAAGGCCTATATAAGTCTAGAAGAAAGACTATGTTACTTTACCTTGGTTAATGCCAGGCCTATCCATGATGCAATTGACATACAAATTTTCATAAAATGTTTTTTTGTTACGTAGAACATTTCTGGGGCCAGTTAAGGTAAGATTTCGCATTTTTGTAAAATAAGGTGCATTAATATACATACATCCATCATTATAATATATTGTATATTAATTATATATATTTTTTAATATAATATATTGTATATTAAAAAATGATAGCGCTGTTACGAAAGGGTTAACGAAATTTTGCCGAAAGCATTATCCATTTATTGGAAAGTTTGCTACATAAATTGGGGAAGTTCCCATATAACCCCACCCCTGAAACCATTTATATGTTAATAAATAACATACAATATCAGGTGTGATAATAGAATTTAGTACAGAGAAGTTTTTTTATGACCATTAACTAGCGTAAAAAATTTCATTGAATTGGTTCACATTTACCCATACATTCAAAAACCTTATACAGAAGAAACCTCTTATATGCTAACAAATATCAAACAATGACGGATTTGATAATAGAATTTAGTGTAGAGAAGTTTTTTATGGACATTAAATATCGTTTCAAATTTCATGGAAATTGGTCACATTTAACCCTTTTATGCCAACATTAAAGTGAGCGTAGTTAAAAATATTTTGATTATATTAGGTCATTGTATGAGCCTTACGAAGTGATATAAATCTTAGGTCTCTATCACTTTTGGGCTTATTATTAAGAGATGTTGCTTATAAGCAACATTGAGCATTTCAAAACAAAACGAAAATTAGTATATCATGATATTTTTTTATTGATTTCATATGTGATATGAAACAAAACTATTTTTTTATGAATTACAACATAAGTGCACCTTAAATTTAAATATTTTGGTCCATTCAACCAAATGGCAGATTTGATCAAGACGCATAATCGTCTGATTTTCGATTATATTAAAGTGAGGATCTTACAGAATTGTGGGAAGCGTTCACAAAACCATATGATTGGCCCCGAGTGACCCTTAGGGGTATGTGGTTTTACTCCCAGTGCCGTAAATTTTCCAATGAAAATTTTCTATAGAAAAATATTCTAATGAAAATTTTTCGATAAAAAAAAATTTCGAATGAAATTGTTTCTATAGAAAAAATTTTCTCATGAAATGTTTTCTATAGAAAAAATTTCTATAGAAAAATTTCCTAATGAAATCTTTTCTATAGAAAAAATTTTCTAATGAAATTTTTTTTTCTATAGAAAAAATTTTCTAATGAAATTTTTTCTATAGAAAAAAATTTCTAATGAAATTTTTTCTATAGAAAAAAATTTCTAATGAAATTTTTTTTATAAAAAAAAAATTTCTAATGAAATTTTTTCTATAGAAAAAATTTTCTAATGAAATTTTTTCTATAGAAAAAATTTTCTAATGAAATTTTTTCTATAGAAAAAATTTTCTAATGAAATTTTTTCTATAGAAAAAATTTTCTAATGAAATTTTTTCTATAGAAAAAATTATCTAATGAAATTTTTTCTATAGAAAAAATTTTCTAATGAAATTTTTTCTATAGAAAAAATTTTCTAATGATATTTTTTCTATAGAAAAAATTTTCTAATGAAATTTTTTCTATAGAAAAAATTTTCTAATGAAATTTTTTCTATAGAAAAAATTTTCTAATGAAATTTTTTCTATAGAAAAAATTTTCTAATGAAATTTTTTCTAAAGAAAAAATTTTCTAATGAAATTTTTTCTAAAAAAAAAAATTTTCTAATGAAATTTTTTCTATAGAAAAAATTTTCTAATGAAATTTTTTCTATAGAAAAAATTTTCTAATGAAATTTTTTCTATAGAAAAAATTTTCTAATGAAATTTTTTCTATAGAAAAAATTTTCTAATGAAATTTTTTCTATAGAAAAAATTTTCTAATGAAACTTTTTCTATAGAAAAAATTCTCTAATGAAACTTTTTCTATAGAAAAAATTTTCTAATGAAATTTTTTCTATAGAAAAAATTTTCTAATGAAAATTTTCTATAGAAAAAATTTTCTAATGAAATTTTTTCTATAGAACAAATTTTCTAATGAAATTTTTTCTATAGAAAAAATTTTCTAATGAAATTTTTTCTATAGAAAAAATTTTCTAATGAAATTTTTTCTATAGAAAAAATTTTCTAATGAAATTTTTTCTATAGAAAAAATTTTCTAATGAAATTTTTTCTATAGAAAAAATTTTCTAATGAAATTTTTTCTATAGAAAAAATTTTCTAATGAAATTTTTTCTATAGAAAAAATTTTCTAATGAAATTTTTTCTATAGAAAAAATTTTCTAATGAAATTTTTTTGTATAGAAAAAATTTTCTAATGAAATTTTTTCTATAGAACAAATTTTCTAATGAAATTTTTTCTATAGAAAAAATTTTCTAATGAAATTTTTTCTATAGAAAAAATTTTCTAATGAAATTTTTTCTATAGAAAAAATTTTCTAATGAAATTTTTTCTATAGAAAAAATTTTCTAATGAAATTTTTTCTATAGAAAAAATTTTCTAATGAAATTTTTTCTATAGAAAAAATTTTCTAATGAAATTTTTTCTATAGAAAAAATTTTCTAATGAAATTTTTTCTATAGAAAAAATTTTCTAATGAAATTTTTTCTATAGAAAAAATTTTCTAATGAAATTTTTTCTATAGAAAAAATTTTCTAATGAAATTTTTTCTATAGAAAAAATTTTCTAATGAAATTTTTACTATAGAAAAAATTTCAGTAGAAAAATTTTTCTATAGAAAACATTTCACGAGAAATTTTTTTCTATAGAATACATTTCATGAGAAAATTTTTTCTATAGAAAAAGTTTTATTAGAAAACTTTTTCTATCGAAAAAATTTCATTAGGAAATTTTTTCTATAGAAAAAATGCTTATAAGCAACATCTCTTAATAATAAGCCCAAAAGTGATAGAGACATATAACACTGCTCTGCAGCCAAATCCTCCTTTTATTAAAACTATGTGGCCTACATGGATTTTGATGCGCTAAACTCAGATCCGTAGTCAGTTTTTTTCCATCTGGATTTTTTTTATGGGCGCGGCAAATTTTTCCCCTTAAATTAGTCAGGTACGGAGACCTATTTCGTCCTAACTCGAGAACGATTCATCCGATTTTCAAAATTAAAACACTTGAAGATGCATAACAAAATTGCATTTACTTTAGTCTAATATAATTTTTCTGTGTCTCTTACCGTTTTGGAGTTATTTAGAAATTAATGGAGAAAACTTTCTTCTTTCGTGTGAAATTCGTAATTTTGTTCAGGTTAAAAATGTAATTAAAAAAAAGATAAAGTAAAATTTTAACATTTTAAACATTTTTCTCAGAGCTACATATCTTAAGAATAAAATAAGCTATAACCCATAAAAATCGGTTTAAAAATGTGAATTTTATTTCAATTAAAGAATCCGAATCCAAAAAAAATCATATTACAAAATGCTAAGGATTTGTAATAAATCTCCAAATTTATTTTGTTATGTATGTGCTAATCTAACTTTAAGTTCTCAACGACAAATTGGTAAATTGGTAATAAAATTCACATTTTTAAACCGATTTTTATGGCTTATTTTATTCTTAAGATTTGTAGCTCTTAGAAAAATGTTTAAAATGTTATTTCTAATTTCGCACGAAAAAAAAAATTGGTTCTCCATTAATTTCTAAATAACTCCAAAACGATAAGAGATACAGAAAAATTATATTCGACTTTCTATAGAAAAAATTTCATTATAAAATTTTTTCTATAGAAAAAATTTTTTTAGAAAATTTTTTCATTAGAAAATTTTTTCTATAGAAAAAATTTCATTAGAAATTTTTTGTATAGAAAAAAATTTCTTATTCAATTTTTTCTGTAGAAAATCAAAAATTACGTTATCTCTAATGGCCAACAATGAGATTTAATTGATCTTCTTTTAATTAAACCTGTTGCTAAAATCATGTACATAATTTTATTCCAATTCAAATGGATATTATTAATTGTATCTCTATCTTATTTTGTTTCAAATATTTCCCTTTTTATCTTTACCACATCCTTTGCTTGTAATGCATATTAACAACTTAACGCTGTTGCAACAATGGCAGAAGCAACAGCAGCAACAACAAGAGAAATTTAAACCATTACATTTCCACTTAATCGAATCAGCATCATTATCCGTATCCTGTGGTTCCTAACACAATGTTCATACAGGTTTTCACGAAACCATGAAAATGGAGTAAATGTGTGTGCATATGTATGTGTTTGAATATACATATGTGTGTATGTAATAGTAGGGGGTGGGAAAGTCGGGTTAAGGTTTTGTGTATTGCTATGTTTTTATTGCAATTTGTTGTTATAAGAGTTATTGTTGTAATAGAATGCATGTTCTGTTGGTTTCGCCAAGAGTGGGAGGGAGTACAAATATGCATTTCTATCCATGTATTCGGTTTATTCATTCATGTGTGTATGTGTTTTTGGGGTTTTTGTGGTGACAATTGCAAATCGTCATTTGGTTTTCCATACCATGAACATTTATTTTGGAATTTTAAGCAGAATCTGTATAATGTAAGTATGTACATATGGTTGTAGATTCATACTTTCATATTCATATATTGTATGTGGAAAATAAATATATCATCTAACTTATATTCTGTTAATAAGATTCGTGAATTTTGAATTAAATTTTCCCAGAAACACGTTTCCTATTAAGATAATCCCAAAACATAACTACTCATAAGTTTTCTATATTTTCAAATTAATTTAAATTTTAATCTTTAATTTTAATTCCATTTCCTTTTCCTTTTCTTCACACTATCATTCCCTCAATCTCCTCCACACTTAGCGGTCTTCTAGTATTATTCAAAACGCATCTTTCTCGTTTTAATACCGGATTATATGTGCACCTTTCCTGGGGCGAACATTTTATAGTTTCACAAACTGCCAAACCATCGCCTCTTAAATAATACGCTGCACCGAGGAGCAGAAAAACAATTGTTATAATTGAATTTAATTAAATATTAATTTAAATCTTACCGTTTACCGCACAAATTGATATTGTGGCAAATAGCAGCAAATTAATTAAAAGATTTCCTAGAAAATCAACAAGAAATTGTTTAAGAAATTTTGACCTAAAAGTTTAATTAAAAGTCACGAACCCATTTTAAGTTTGTGGATCTTCAACAAATAATTAAAGCACAAACAACACAAAACAAGAACTTCAAAATATGAAATAAATAGAAATTGTGATTTTATCGCTATTTATAAATAAATAAAAAATAAATTTAACCCATTATGAGACCCAGGTAAACCATTTAGAAAAATTTAAATTGTTTTGGTTTTTTAAATAGTTATTTATAATGTCCATGTTTTTAACTTTTATTGCTTTTGTTTAATCGAACTTAAAGGGTTAATCTCATTTCTAAATTAAGAGTTATTGGTATTTTTTTTTTATACCATAACGTCCACTAATGAAGAAAATTGTTAAGTAAATACAAATTATTGTACATATTTGAAAAGTTGAGTCATCTTAATTCTTTTTATTTAATAAAATAACGTGAGATTATTTATATAGGGTGTCCGGTGGCCGTCCGTCCGTCTGGGTGGCCGGCTGGACCCCCATGTAAACCAAGTAACCAAAGTAAAGGTCGCAATTCTAAAGATACTTTTATGAAATTTGGCACAGGTAATTTGTTTGATGGTGGGACCATATTTGTTACAATCGGTCCGTTATTTATGGTACCACCCATAGGTCTCACTTCCCGGAATTGATATTTTGGCCACAAATATCAATAGTTTTTCATGAAATTTAAAACAAATACTGCCTATATAGACTTAAATCACTGTACTAAATTTAGTTGAAATCGGTCCACATTTGAACATAGCTACCATACAAACTCTTCTGTCAAAACGAACTAAATGAGAAAAAAACAAGTAAAAAAGTGCTATAGTCGGTCAAGCCCGACCATACGATACCCTCAACCACTTAAGTCAAACGGCGTCTTTTTTCCTGTATAAAGACAAATATTTACTAAATTTTGCCAAAATACAAAAATTTTCTCAAAACTTATATTTTAAAGGTGTTTCCGTCATTTGGACATATATGAGAGCTAGGGTCAAATGTGGACCGATTATCTCGAAATTTGGCAAAATTCTCATTATCTTCAGATGTACGAGCGTTTAAGGTACTATAAGTTTGTGCTTTTAAAGATATTTGGCTTTAAAATTTAAAATTTCAATTTTTGCCCTATACTGCACCGATTTTTATATTTGATCTATATCTATGGCTTGATGCTAAAAGGGCCAATGTCAAAAAATGTTGTTTTTAGAAAATTTGATTTTTATTTTCCATATAAATTCATAGTAACAATGCCCTGAAAAAACCCTTATAAACCTGTTCTGAGTTAAGTTAGAGATTAGCTGTTGGAGCCAAAAAAAAAAAAAAAATCGGGTAAAGAAGGGGATCTAATGCAACGATTAACTGAAAACTGCAAAAAATTGACGTTGGCCCTTTTAGCATCACGCCACAGATAAAAAGTATTTTGACTGTCTTTTAATTATTTAAAACATTTCTTTAGGAACATAAAACTTCACATTATTAATAATTGAGTATAAAAATAACTTCTCGTTTATTCGGTGTTAGTACCAGAGTCTCTCGAATTAGAGCTATTATTTAGGAAATTTTAATTTTAATCTCTAATTCCTGAAAAAAAAAAATATTCATCTAACTTCTAAGGGCCGAAATGTTTTTATTACAATGCAAAAGTATTTTGTCGTCCAGGAAATGGTCAAGCAACTGGAGAAAAAAACTAAAACACCCATTTTTGGAAATTTTTAAAATATTTTTAGGAATTCTGGAATTTCTGTTACGAAAAATTGTTATTTTTTTATTTTTTTTTTTTATTTTTGTATATTTTTCCTTAAAAAGTTGTATACTATTTAGAGTTGCCAGTCAGGCTGGATTCGACTGGATTGTCCAGCTTTTTTAATGCTTGTCCAGTGTCAAGCTAAAATTAAATTTGTCCAGCTGAAAGGTCAAAAATTAAATATTTTTTAAAGAAAAACTATTTTTATGAAAAAGAACGCAATAAAAACTTCTGGAAAATTGTATTTTTTTCTTTTTTACTTAAGTGATTTATGCGTTGATTAATTGATTGCCTGATCAAGTTCATTTTGCAATAAAATAACCCTCTATCAAATTTCCCCATTGTTGGCAAGTATGATTCTATGTTTGAATTTGAAACTTATGTCGTGAATTATGTTGACGGCGGTACCAAGATAAACAAATTCTTTTCTAACCTCGTAGCTACATATAGTTCTCAATGATCACATGTGGTCCAGTTCTTAAGTTTTGTTTTGATTCATTGACAACTAGACCCATTTTATTACATTCCTTCTCGATACTTGAAAAGGCGGCAGTCGAATCGCGAAATGTGCGTCCGTCCCATGATATCAATGTCATCGACAAACGAAAGTAGAATGTCTTTTCTGCTGAAAATTGTTTCAGATGTATTAGCTGCATCATCTCGGACAATTTCATTTTCTTTCTATATCGCTGCGGTTAATTACGGTATTCGGTTTATCAAAAATTTAAAGATTCATCGAAGCAAATTATTAAAGCAAGTTTTTTATTTTTAATGTCCAGCTAATTTTTGGGTTTTTTAGGATTTGTGTCTGGCAACCCTAATACCATTGCAAGACATAAGTGAAAATACGAACCACCCTAATATTCATATTTGTGGTATATGGTACAAAAACTACAAGTTTTGGACAAATTGTGAAGTAACTTTGTAATTCCTTTTCGATTTCTTGTTTATTTATTGGAATTTATCTATCACTTTTCAAAACATAAAGACAAGCTAACACCAAATGCTTCACATAGAAAAGTTTTCAAATAAATCTTAACAACATTTTCGTTCGGTATGTAAATAAAATTAATACTTTCAAAATGTTTTGAAATTCAACATTTGTATCCTTTGGTGAGTTGTTACTGTCATTGTACAACTTTCGATCAACAAATTTGCTTTCGAATTTGACTAATAGTTTGAACACAATTTAAATGTAAATAAGAAATCTTTCAAATTGTAACATATTATTTTAAGTAACATGATGATGTTGATAATAATGATGATGTGGATGATAAAGTTGATTGCATATATAAAAGATATCTTACCAATCAACATGAGAATTTAATAGAATTAATTCTTACACATACATTCATTTACATTTACTTTAATGTAGCTTAAATAACTAAAAGTTGAGATTAGGGTGACCCTTTTCTTGCAAAAAAAAACACAAAAATTTAATATTAGCGTCTCATATTTGTTTTTTCGGAATTTTTGTTAAAATCTGCAAAATATTTTAATATTCCGAGAAATTACTTCGAAATCCGTTTTTATTCTTATATAAAGAGAAAAATTTTGTATTACCTGCAACCGATTTTTGAGATGAGTGCGAAAGATTTTGAACTTGTTTCAAATACCCTAATGTAGACATTAATGCGTATTTAAATAAAATTGCTTATATATATATATTAGCTTTTAAATTCATTATTGCCATGGACTTTGAAAACATAGAAAATACTTGCAGTTAGAGTATTTGTAACTATTAATTTAATTCTTCTTATTTATGAATAGGGGGTCCCAGAAAATAACAAATTTATGACTCCGGTAACAAAATGTCACTCGATTTTGACAACTCTTTTTACCGACAAAAGGGAAACCTAGTGGGTAAAGATAAATCGAGTACGCTGAATTTTATAGCGCTTACCGTTTTTTAGGGTTTGCGTTATAAAAATGTAGGAGGTTTCGTAATAAATATTCGCGTAACTCGAAAACAATTCATTTTCTTGAACTAAGTAAAAAAACCGAAATTCGCACACAAAATTATCTGAGCAATCGTTTTGGAAATTAATTTATTTGTTTGCAAAAATTTTTTTTTTTTGGAAAAACACAAAAATTTTTATTTTCAAAAATATTTTTTTTTTGCAAACCAAAATTTTTATTTCCGAAACCACTGCTCAGATTTAAAAAAATATTAATGTTTCTGAAAGATGATTTTGTTATCGAGTTTCGGTTTTTAACTAAGTTTAGGAAAATAAACAGTTTTCGAGGTATGCGAATATTTACTGCGCAACCTCCTCTAATTGTAAAAATAACGCAATATCTAGAAAACTAGCACCATTGAATTCAGTGTACTTCAATTATCTTTACCCACTAAGTCTCCCTTTTGTCGTTTTTTTTTTTCAACTAGCACAGTGTAATTAAAATTATCCATTAAGGAAAGATTAAAATGTTTTGTTGCCTATTTTCAGGCATGGTTTTTATATGCTATTCACAAAGAATGGTTTACCTATATTTGCTTACATTATCTTGTTTGAAATAATTATATATATACTTTATATATATATATATACTTTCTTATAAAATTAGATATCAAAATTTTAGCAAGAAGAAAATTCACTTATTCAGATCCAATGCTCAGTGGGATTGTGAAAAAATAAAATGGAAATAAGTCCTCAATTTCTAAACGGTTGTTTCGATTTTAGGTGCATACAGCAGAAGTGTTGGGAGGCATAGCTTTTGCTCCCAAAATAGCTTACTTTTAACTCATAAATCACTTAAAACGATATATAATTGTCATTTTCCAAGCGATTTGAAGAATCATGCTTTATAACAAATACTTAGGCCAAGATCTACAAAAAGCAATGCGACATGCATATCCAATCTCTTACGGTTTTAAAGATATTCGACTTCAAAAATTAAAATTTTAAATTTTTGTCCCATGCATCACCGATTTTTTACTAATATATGGTCTATTTATAACCCAAATTTCTTGATTTAAAGTTTTCTAAAAAAGAACAAAATTTGAAAATTTTACAACCAAGAAGTATTAAAAGCTTTACTATGTAAAAAGTTATAAATGCTTAAAGTTTTTTTGGTAAAAAGTATTTTTATTGCTTTTGAGTTATTAAAAAAATGTGGACTGATTTCAACAAAATTTGGTACAGTGATTTATATTTACATAAACAGTATTTGCTTCAAATTTCATGAGAAAATATTGATATTTGTGGCCAATATATCAATTCCGGGAAGTGGGACCTATGGGAGGTACCATAAATAATGAACCGATTTTGACGAATTTCAATATTCATGGTCCCATTATCAAAAAAATGATCTGTGCCAAATTTAATCAAATTATCTTTAGAATTGCGACCTGTAGTTTGATTACAAGGTTTACATTGGGGGTCCAGCCAGCCAGCGGTCCAGACGGACGGACGGACTGACATCACTAAATCGACTCAGAAAGTGATTCTAAATTTATTGGTATACTAAAAGGTGGGTCTAAGACAAATATTTCATATTTCCACCTATGTTGGTGAAGGGTATAAAAAGGTAAGCATTTTTCTTATTTGTTAAAAAGTTCTTTCGAACTGAGTCAATTTAAAATAAAAATGATGCCTAAAAATAGGCAATAAAAGATTTTAATCGTTGATAAATTAATGATTCTAACAATTTTCCATAACAACACTGGGACACTCTTTTAAGAAAGTTCCATAAATACAAGTTGATTTTAATTTGAAGCCAATTTAAACTCTTTTCTAAAACATATTAGGTACATACTTTAGTCTTAAAATTCGTATATATAACTTAATATTTTAGCTCTGCTTAAATATCATATATCATGTTAAATATATTATTATAATATTAATTATATTTCTATAATTTTAATATAAAAGTTAGCTTCTCCTTTAACTATAATAAATTATAAATTCATTTCTTGTTTAAGGTATTAAAATCTAATTAATAGCTTCGGATTTAAAAGAGATGATAGTTCTGTATTTATATTTGAAATTATTTATTTTATATATATAAATACCCTGATCTCTTGGGTTACTTATCTCAGTTAACTTAACTTTTTTGTCAAATATTAACAACTTTATATGCTGGTAATAAAGTAGTTAAATTTTAATTAAATATATAAATTATGTTTATCAGTGCATACATAAATTTTAATTTGATTCTTAATAATATTAGGGAAAAACAAGTAAGAAAGTGCTAGGTTAGGTAAGGTAAGGTAAGGTAAGGTAAGGTAAGGTAAGGTAAGGTAAGGTAAGGTAAGGTAAGGTAAGGTAATAAAGTGGGTGTAAGGCGACAACTTCACTCGGAGACCCCAGGGTTCCATTGTGATCCTTTACTAGAGGAGGAGAAAGAAAAAGATTGAAGATAGAGGAAGAGAAAAGATAATAGAAAAGTGTAGAGGGAGAAGGAGAAGACCCTACGTCAGTTGAGACCAATGGTGAACCCTACAATATCATTCAAACTGCACTGTTGCAGATCCTGAAGTTCAGCAAAGAATCTGCTGCCTAGACCTTTGGGACTTTGATTTTGCAGCCTTGGACAGTGGCAGAGAATGTGTTATACCGACAAATCCTCATCGAGATATAGAAAGTGCTATAGTCGGTTAAAACCGATTATATGATACCCTTTATCACTGAGGTCAAATGACTGAGGTCATATTCCAACTTTGTTCCCTGTATATTTCTATGACCATTTGGACCGATTTCACCCAATACCAAAATTTTCCAAAAAATTTCTTGTAGCTTTTTATATTTAGGCAAAAACCCCAGCGTTTATACAGAAACTGTCTATTCTTTTTTATTTAAGCTATTTCTGGGCACTATTTTACTAAGCTACAAGTTTACAATTACAAGTGTTTTTGCCTGTAAAATTGTGAACTTGTTAATAATTGTGTTTCATTAAAATACAATTACAAGTTTG
The DNA here is from genome assembly GCA_933228675.1 of Stomorhina lunata. NCBI lineage: Eukaryota > Metazoa > Arthropoda > Insecta > Diptera > Rhiniidae > Stomorhina > Stomorhina lunata. The sequence continues at coordinate 84,211,449 of OW121744.1, read as the reverse complement.
AAGCTACAAGTGATTTTGACAATTCACAAGTTTACAAGTCGAACTTCTAATTACAAGTGGTTTTGTTTCACTAATCTAAATTTGTACTTTTACACTTGTAGAATTGTAGAAAAAAGGCATTGCGTCGACGGAGACTCTCAAAAAAAATTTTACAAGTTACAAGTGAATGATAAATTGAATTCAAATTTGGTTTTTAACTATTTTTTAATAAAAATTAGTTAAAATTAACACAAAATCAAATCAATATTAATTACCATTTATTTATTTTATTTGTTTTTAAATATGTTTCGATTAATAATAGTCCATTATTTAGTGTACCTTGACGAATTTAGTTAACTTTGACGAATTTTAATAGCACACTACCAAAATAATTGTTTGTGCCAAATTTAATCAAATTATCTTGAGAATTGCGAAATGTTCTTTGATTACAAGGTTTACATGCGGGGTCCAGCCAGCCGTCCAGCCAGATGGACGGACGGACTGACATAGTTTAATCGGCTCAGGAAGTAATTCTAAATCCGTTGTTATACTAAAAGGTGGTCTAAGTAAGACCAATATTTCTATGCGTTATATATATCAGCCCAAACTTATAATACCCTTTCCACCTATAGTGATGAAGCGTATGCAGAACAAGGGAGATCAATGATGTCCTTGACTCAAGGATCATATCTTCCATTTTCTTTATTATTCTCTCAAATGTGACAACAAAATACGAAAACCAAAAAATGGGCTCATGGTGGATCGGAAAACAAAAAACTTTTTCTTAACTTTTTAATTAAAAGTCTTATTAAAATCTGATAACCGTAACAAAAGTAATAGGCATATAAAGTGGGTATGTTTCTGAAAAAATATTGAAAAAAAAAACAAACTTTGAACCGCCATAAAATCTGAACCAAAGCTAAATTAAAAATTTTGAAGAAGTGTAAAAATTGTCTAGGCTAGGAGAATGTACATATATATAAAATTTCATAAAAATCGTATTTTTTATTTGACTCCATATATTTATCAAAATATTTTATTTTATTATAATTGTAATTTTAGAAATTGTAATTGTAGAAATTGTAATTTACAAGTCCAAAAAGCTACAATTGTTGTGAAAATTTTAACCCTGCATCACTATCGCCTGGGTGGATTCCACCCAAAGAACTGAACTTTTAAGGAAACTATAAAATTTTTCATGCAAATCGCCCTTTTATCATAATGTAATCTACCTTTAAACAGGTTTTTCTGTTATTTTTGTTCGGTATTTTAGTGCTCATTATTTTAAAAAATTTCATTATTCGTCGATTTGAATTTCAAAATTATAAAACGCAGCACAAAAAAGGGGTGTATTACACCCAATGATAGTAACGACGTTAGTTAAATATACGATAGTAACGTAGGGTTAATGAAACACAATTGAACAGCACTTGTAAGAATTAGACTTGTAATTGTAACTTGTAAACTTGTAGATTTGTAGTTTAGTGAAATAGGGCCCTGGAAGTAGTTTATATGACAGCTATGGTCATATGTGAACGGAATTCGCCCAAATTTAATAATAAACTTTTTAAAACTGTGTGCTAGTATTGGTAATATCGGTGCTGTAAAAAGTACTCCTTAAGCTACCTTTGACATCATATTGCCACTGTACCCTCTTGACCTTTTTATTAAGGGTATAGCAACCAGAATCTAATAAGGTTGTATGAGTCGGGTATACTTAGACATAGGCTGGCGGGGCGCACCAGAATAGTGAGATTAACAGGCTCTTTGGGCTTGTAGTCAGACTTACCACGGTGTGACTATTTAGTTAAAGAGCTATTATTTAGCACAGCGCCAGAAGTCGTAATCCCTGATAGAACCGAATAAAAGGGTCATTCATCGCTTGTTTAAGGCAATTCGATCTTTACGAGCCATCTGTAAAATTAATTACGGTACTAGATCAGGTAATTTAATGATGGAACAAAACATAAAAAATCTTTTAGACTTGCTGACGAGTGCAGTGTCTTCCAGGCTGAGAATAGTGAGGTGACGATTTATGTCGATATCCAGGCTGACACTAAGACGCTACAAGCATATAGTATCACCTCCAAAATTGTAAAAATATATAGATTGGCTCTATTAGATATATCATTCAGTTATAGAAAAGATTGTGCTGGGTTTCGGGTCACTGCGACACCGATGGCAACAAAGTTGCTGACGAAGTCGCTAGACAAGGCTCGAACCAAGACTTGAGTCAAAAAGTGACGGGTATAGCTCCCATTATCTGTCATTGCTATTAGGGCATCAAGTCTTGGTTAAGCAAGGAAACCACAAGGACATGGGAAAACATGGTTACCTGCAGAACATCCAGGGCTTTATGGCTTTAACCGGACATTAGTGGATCCAAAACTAGATCAAAATAGGCTAAGTTTAAGAAGATTTTTAGGCATTTTGGAGGGAAATTCTAGGCTCAGAAGATATGATGATAGCATTCCGATCCTTTACAGGCAATGTCTTAATCAGGATTCGTCCGAATCGGTAGAACACATTCTCCGTCACTTCAAAATCAGAGGCTCAGGTAGTAAATTTCATGATGAAATTAAGGATCTGCAAACTGTACGATATTGCAGGGTTTATTACTGGCCTCAGGTGGCTTTGATAGGTCATTCGTAATAACTATATCATTTCTCTTTTTCTTCTTCATTCTTTATCTTTTCTATCTTTAAAGGATCACAATGGACCCGAATGATCTTCAAGTGAAGGTGACACCACCTTTCAAACCTAACCTGGCACGAGACTAGAACTTCCTCCTAAACTGGTACTTTACTCTAGAAATGGGGTCGAGTAAGGTACCAAGATCTATAAATAGCGCTCTCAGCAATAATTAAGAGATTTAATGATCCCAGAATCATTTAATAAGATTCGAACATTTAGGAGACTCTTAAAGTAGGCGAGTTGTATTTGTGAAAAAACAGAATGACCTGTTTACTTCCATGGAATCCAATAAAAGGCATGAATGAGGCAAGAAGATAGTCGTTCCGTTAAACGCTATGAGTTATGTACAGGATGAGCTCTAGATGTTTACAAAGATCTGGCCATATGCGAGGATTCTTTTAATTCCAGAAACAACTCTGTTTGCCATTTTTTTCTAGAGAATCTAATAAAAGGCAAGGCTATGAGGGGCTCTAGATATGACATTCCGGATAGCATTCTGAAAAAGAACCTGGGAAAATGCGTGGTTTCTTGATTAACAGGAATTCATAGTCAGCAGACCCAACTCACTTTTTTTTTTGTTTGGGTTATATTTTTGGAAAGGGGTTAGTAGAAAGGTGAAAGGTGGTGAGAAATTGCACTTCATGTCTGTATATTTTCAGACGTTGAAGTTGCGCCATGTGTTGTTATTCAGACGTATTGTTAAAGCTTCTACAGCCAATTTTATTTCTTTCACATCGACTGCGTGTTATTGTTGTAGGCTTGCAGCTGATGGCGAATGCTGTGGTAATTAAAGTTTTCATAGAAACTAAAAATTTTAATAGAAATTTATGTTGTGTGACCGGGAATCGAACCTAGGCTCAATGTGATATACTATGATTAGTAGTCGACGTGCTAAACATCTAAGCCACAGCATCCTCATGCTCAAAGAAATGTGAATCAAGAGGATAACACATTAGGTAACCTAGATGCCAAGCAATAAATTTTGTAAGAAAGATCTTCTGACGCCTGAAGATAATCTGGAAGAAAGGAGTGTTTTATTCTTTTTTGGTGGGGAGTCTCTTAATCTCTAGGGGAGTCTCTTTTGGTTGTAAGCTGATTTTAAGTGAGGACGATGGTAGTGACAAATCCGTTTTACCTCATTTAGAAGGGAAGACAGCCTATAGAGTATTAATGGTTTATGTCGGATGAAATCAAGATGCCCAAAAGAAGTTTGACTAGGGTAAGGATTAAATACACTTCAGTCTTAAATTTTTTTTATTAAATTTTCCTTCCAACCAACATTTTTCCTCAACGTTCTAGCAAGTCGAAGCAATGTTCTTCAAATCAAACAATATTCATCAAATATATTTAAGATCAAGTTCTATCCGAGTTGCTTTAATATACAAGTATAAGAATTTGAAAAACTTACATTTAAATTGACTTTTCAATTATACGAGTAAGTCTTACCTGAAAAGAAAAAAAAATATAAGTTAAATTATTAATTTAAAAGTCAAAGGCTTCTATGAGTTTTCAAGAAATCTATTACTCAGTTCACAAGGTTTCAAAAATTTCGTTGTAAGGGAATAAAGTTCAGTATTTATATTAATATTAACAACTTATAATGGGTGTTTTTTTTAGAGAAAATCGTTTTAATGTCCATCAATTTGGCTTTATTGGAAGGATAATTTTATGCCATTAATGTGATTTCGAGCATGTGGCCGCTGCGGCTGGCTCGAATAAAGCCAATTCTACAGGTCAAATTTTCAACTACTTTTTCGAGCATATGGGGCCGTATGTTGGCAATAACGCCACGAATGTTGGCTTCCAAGTCTCCTAACGTTTCTGATTTGTTGGCGTAGACAAGCGACTTCACATATCCCCAAAGAAAATAATCCAGTGGTGTCAAATCGCACGATCTTGGTGGCCAATTGACAGGTCCATTCCGCGAAATTATGCGCTCATCGAATATTTCCTTCAATAAATCAATTGTGACGTGCGCTGTGTGGCATGTAGCGCCGTCTTATTGGAACCACGACTCATCCACATTCATGCCATCCAATTGGGGAACAAAATAGTCGGTTATCATGGCTCTATACCGGTCTCCATTTATGGTAACTGACTCTCCAGCATTATTTCGGAAGAAGTATGGCCCAATGACTCCACCAGCCCATAGAGCACACCAAACAATCAGTTTTTTTGGATGTAATGGCGTCTCAAGGGTCTCATGTTTATTCTCTTCACTCCAAATGCGGCAATTTTGCTTGTTGACGTAGCCATTCAACCATCACTGAACAAAATTTTGCGATGAAAATCAGCATCGAGATCAATCTCATTTTCGGCCCATACACCAAAATCACGACGCATTGCATGGTCTCGCAGCTTTAATTCTTGCACAAGCTGGATCTTGTAAGGTCGCAAGCCAAGATCTTTGCGCAAAATCTTCCATAAAGTTGATGGACAAAGCTCCAATTGCTGTGCACGGTGGCGAATCGATTCATTCGGGTCCACTTCAACACTTTGCTCTACAGCGGCAATTGTTTCTTCGGTGCGCACTGTTCGACGTCGCTGCGGATGCGTATTATCACATAGAGTAAACGTAGTGCGAAAACGATCCATGGTTAACCGAATTAATTGCTCTGATGGACGATTATGTCGACCATAAAATTGACGGAGCTTGCGGTAAACTTCGCGAACTGAACCATTATTTTCGAAATAAATTTGCACGATTTGCAAGCGTTGTTCTTTTGTCAACCTGTTCATGATGAAATGGCAAACCAAACTAAATATTAATCACTTGACAGCTGACAAAATGGCCGCCAGTTAAAAAAGTGATGCCAACTTAAAGTTCTATACCTCAATAAAAAACACCCGATATTATTTTGTTAATAGCATTTTAGCTTTCAACATTAAAATCACTAGCAATTTTATATATAATAACATTATAGACTATCTTTAAGTCTGTCATCTACAACTCTTACCACCTTCTGTGAATTGAACACATATTTTTGAGTAATGTTAATATGTAGAGGTGATGAACCATCACCTCTACATATTAACATCTACTTTAAATTGTTTACATTAAATTAACTTATGTACAAAAGCTCTTAGAAGTAATGCGGTTTTATTTATGTACACAAATATAAATTTTCTATGTAATTAGCTAAATATTTATACTGTATATTCGCACTTATGTTTAAACATATGTACTTTGGTTTTAAGGTAAACTTAAGTGCAAATTTTAATTGATTTAATATTACTTTAAAAGTTTAAAACCAAATGTTTTAGTTAAAGTGTAGAAATGAGGGAGTATTTTCCCTCACTTTAAATATGTTTGATATAAGGTACACTGAAATATACCTTGTATGTATGTGAGAAATCTGCCGCACTTTTCTTAGTGAGATGTTAAGTACATAAAAGTTTTCATTTGTAAACTTTTATACCTTAAACAATGATGCATTAAACACATAGACAACAGCAGGCTACACGAACACCGACTGCAAAAGTCGTTTGCTGCAATCGTCGCCTCGTAGTCAGCTACTTAATTATTTTGGGGACGGCAGCTACATTTAAGATGGCAGCTACATTTCGAAACACCTGTTTATGAGTGGTGCCAATATCGCGTTTATAAGATGGACAAAATAACAATTTAAATTTTGATAAAAACGACATAAATTCATTTTATTAATTAACCTCCGAAATCAACGGTTTTTCTGTACCTGATGGTATGTCTATATCAAAAAAAATGTATAGGAAGATTTTTGTGTGATCTCTAATAGTTTATGGGCTTTTTAAATTTCAAGAATAATACGGTATAACTTTAGAAGTTTATATCCGATATTAACTTTTTTGGTATCAAACAAAAGCTACTAAAAATATCTTTTATATTCTTATATATTCTATACTAGCATATCCTGCGGTCGACAGGATATGTGAATACAAATTTCCCGTGCTGTGGCTTAGTTGGTTAGCACGTAATATCACATTGAGCCTGGGTTCGATCCCCGCCGTCTACGAAAAATAAATAGAATTGGCTGTAAAACAAAAAAAAAAAATGCGTCTAAATAACAACAAATGGCGCAACTTCACTATTCTAAAAATAGATATGATGTGCAATTACAGTGTTGCTTTATCTCTCCCTTTCATCACCTTTCTCTACTCTACTATTCCCTTTCCAAAGGTTACCCAATTCGTATATACTCTATATGCAATTGTATAGGTAGCATTTGCCTGAGTGCTACTTCTCTTAAAAAAATTGCTCGGGCTAAACGGATATGTGGAGAAATTGATCTCATTGATTTTTATGTCACTTCGTACAATAGAGCGTCGAATTGGCCAATTTGGCAAAACTATAATTAAAAATTGTGTAGCTCTCGAAGAGTTTACTGATTCCAAGATATTCCATAATAAACCGTTTTTGCATCTTCAAAAGTGAATGAGAAGGAAAAAGTGTTAGACTTAGTAGCTCTTATCAAAACAACTTGCGTTAGCGATGTAAAAACAGCGCCCTGTGAAGTGATGAACAGATAAACTTGTAAGCGTTACTAACGGACTGACAAAAATAATGGAGAAATCAAGGTCTTATTGAACTTTTGAACAAAGATAATAATATTTCAAATTTATTATCATTTTACTGCATAATTAACCGCGAGAACCATGAAGTACTTGGGAACTGTAGAAGTTACAGTTACAGTTAAAAACCTTTCCAGTCGCAATGCAAGATTTGCCTTTTAATATTCCTTCCTGATATTATAGCATTTTCTAAACATTAATCAGTTTTGAATTTACATTTGATTCAGACCGATCATTTAATTCCTTTTCTTGATAATAATCTATAATTATTATAAACTTTCCTTCAAAAGACTGTTTTTTTAATCAGTAACATCCTTACCTAAAGTCACAATGTTCTTATCCAACTCTTTTCTACTGTGACTCTTAAAAAAATTGGCATTCTTAAATAGCTCTTATTGACGCCATGCCTGCACTTCCCTGCAATATTATTTAATTTTTTAACACAATATTTATCCTTCAGTCACTCGAAAAATTTATCCCAATAAACCAACACAAACAAGTAAGAAAGCGCTATAGTCGGTCAAGCCGACCATACGATACCCTTCACCACTAAGGTCAAAGGTGTTATTTTTCCTGTATATAGACAAATATTTGCTAAATTTTGCCATCATACAAACATTTTCTCAAAACGTATATATTCAACCTGTTTCCGTCATTTGGACTTATATGAGAGCTAGGGTCAAATGTGTACCGATTATCTCGAAATTTGGCAAATTGATTACAGTTGTTACAAAAATTATGTATGCAAAAAATAAACTCAAAATTTTCATTATATTTAGATTTACGAGCGTTTTAGTGATTTTTTGTCTCATTTAGTGCGTTTTTGAAGAAGAGTTTGTATGGGAGCTATGGTCAAATGTGGACCGATTTCAACGACAGTGATTTAGGTTTACATAGGCAGTATCTGTTTTAAATTTCATGAAAAAATATTGATATTTGTGGAAAATATAGCAATTCCGGGAAGTGGGACCTATGGGAGGTACCATAAATAATAGACCGATTTTGACCAATTTCAATAGCCATGGTCCCATTATCAAAAAAATTATCTGTGCCAAATTTCATCAAATTATCTTTAGAATTGCGACCTGTAGTTTGATTACAAGGTTTACATGGGGGTCCAGCCAGCCAGCCAGCCGTCCAGCCAGCCAGACGGACGGACGGACGGACATCGCTAAATCGACTCAAAAAGTGATTCTAAGTCTATTGGTATACTAAAAGGTGGGTCTAAGACAAATATTTCTATGCGTTACAAACATCAGCACAAACTTATAATACCCTTTCCACCTATGGTGGTGAAGGGTATAAAAAACAAAATTCCATAAAAATTTAACTTCAAATAATTCAAATTTGAAAAGTTTACATTTTGAGCACTTTTTTTTGCTAAATCTTCCAAAATATTAATTTTGTCTTTCACTCCCTCACCACAAATAATAAAAACAATACTAATAATTTTTGTTGCTATTATTTTACAAAACAAAAACATTTATTTAATTGTAATAAAATACTCTTTATTTTTGTCTTTGTCTACCACTATCTCCCCACAAATGTACTCTTTAATTCTCATCACTCACCAAAAATAATAAAACAAAATAAAACATGTTTGCATAAAATTTCTTTTATTTGATTCTTAGTAGTGAATTTCATATGCATGTGAGTTTTCTTTATTGTGTTAGTAAGATTTTTAAATACCAAACCGATTTTTTAAAACTGAACCGATTTTAATAAAATATAGATTTGTCTGATCTATGGAAAAATATCTTTCAAATGGTATAAAATTTTCCAGATATGAGTGTATAATTAAAGCGTAAAGGGGGATAATAAATGGGTGCTTGCGTATTAATATTATAGATAAAATTCTTTATAATGGATAAGGAGCTAATATACTATAAACTTATTTCTGCAACCGACTTTTTTTTTATAAAAATTCGTATATCTTAAAACAATATAGATATAAGTATGCTCTTTTATATAATGAATTTTATAAAGGACATACTGGGCTTTTATATAACATGAACTACGTAGCTCTAGCACACGTAGCGTGTGAGTTAGACAGTTTAAAAAATAACTTTTTAAAATTTTACTTCTATTGAGTTAGAGTTATATAAATATAAATTTTTACGTAATATTTTATTAGATATTATTATATACATTAAATATATAAATATTTTATAAGAATGTAAATTGTTTACATAAATTCTCCCCATTGTATTTGTGGTAAATAAATTCAAGTGGTTTAAATCGTTCATTTATTTCAATATTATATAGTGTTGACAGCACTAAATCTTTTATTGTCGCCAACAAAAATAGAAAATAGTTTAATTTTGGCTACAGCTACAACGGTGGTCTGTAGTCGTGTAGCCGTGTCGACTCTAAAAAATTTATTTCTATTTGAATGCATGTATTCTAATTTTGACAGGTTGTAGCCCGTAGCCTGCTGTTGTCTATGTGTTTGATGCATGATATGCAATATTCTTTATTTATCCGATATAACTAATATAATATGCTTCTATATATTAATCAGTTACACTTTTGAATGTATTAGAAATAAATTGGCTACAACATTTTCTTTGGTGAAATATCTTTAGCTCTCTTACAATATAGTAATATTCAGCCTTAAGTTATGCTTTTGTTTGTAGTTTGAACTTATTTATCATTATTTTAAATCAGCCAAGGGCAAACAATTCGTTTACTATAACTAGTTATAGGAAAATAAATTCTACCGACAATTGCAAAGAACATTTAAAAACAATCATAAATTTACATGTGTTAGTGCCCTTTACTGCTTTAAATCAAAAAGGTTAACTCACATACACATACACTAATTCGCAGGCAGGTTAAGAGTGTGAGAACTTTTGAGGCTGTAATTTTGATGCTTAAATTGTAATAGTTTTGACTGTTTAGGAAAACCATAACTAATTCAAGGGTGTAAATATTATATATTATGACTATGTACTTATATAAAATTACACTCAAAGAAATTTAAATACAGAATGTTACTATTTAAACATTTTTTTTTATTTTGGAAAATGAAAAAAAAAAATAATTTTTTTAACTAATGTAAAAAGGTGAGGTTAGTGTAGAAGTTTGGTTATATGACTCAATTACTATCACCTCAGAAGCCAAAAATCACTGGCTTCACTTATTGAACCACAAGATCGTTCAATTTGCAGTACGTTAAGTAGACCTCATGTTGGACTACTCAAGCCTAACATAATATTAATCCTTCCCATATTCATTTTCACCATAGAACCCTACTTTTTGACATGCTTTCAAGTTTCACAATGATCTATTCACGTTTCTTAGTGAGATACTGCTTAACTGTTCACATAAAGAAGTAAAGGGACGCAATTGACTCTTGTGGACAATTTATCTTGCCCTTTTCTACCCCCTAAATTAAAAAAAAAACAATATGTGTTATTTCTAATCTATATCTCAAATGGGCCCATAGCTTGTTTGATATTTTTAAAGTATATCGATCCCAATATGAATTTTATTTCTGTGTGTTTTGGTCCTAAAGAAACATATGTATCAAAATAAGTACCAAAAATTTGCTACTTTTCCCTCAATTGATCACATTTCAAAAAGCCCAGGCCCAATTTCTCCTTTGTCTCAAACGCTTTTGGTTTTGGAGATATAATCTCACTAATTTTTCCCCTTGTTTTACTCGCCTATCCTTTTGATTTTATTACTAATATTAATGCATTTTTACGTATTTGGTACTTTTTCAATGTTATTGAACAACTCTAAAAGTTATATTTCTGACTTTATTGATTTTAAAGATATGCAAAGTTTAAAAACAAAGAACAATGGAAAGTATTTCTTGGCCGTTTTTACCTCATTAGTCTAAAATATACCAAAGACGTGTTTGATATTTGTTTGATGTTTATACAAACCCTTTTTCTATAGAATAACTGTTATACAAATAATTTTTCTATAGGAAACCTGTTATACAAACAAATTTTCTATAGAAAAACTGTTTTACAAAAAATTTTCTCTAGAAAAACATATTAAAATTCAAAATAAAATTCAATAAACGGAAAGTGTATCTTTTCCGTTTTTACCCCATTGGTCTAAAAAGTACCAAACACGCGTTTGATATTTGTTAAATGTTTATCGATTGCGGTATTGTTAGTTCAAAAGTTATATATGGGTCAAAAAAGTACTAAATTTGCCTTTTTTCCTATTTGTTATTATTTTTTTAGACAATCCAAATTTGATATTTGTTTAATGTTTATCGATTGCGGTATTGTTAGTTTAAAAGTTATATATGGGTCAAAAAAGTACTAAATTTGCCTTTTTTCCTATTTGTTATTATTTTTTTAGACAATCCAAATTTGATATTTGTTTAATGTTTATCGATTGCGGTATTGTTAGTTTAAAAGTTATATATGGGTCAAAAAAGTACTAAATTTGCCTTTTTTCCTATTTGTTATTATTTTTTTAGACAATCCAAATTTGTATCTGGTTTTTATTGTTGTTAGTTTCAGAGATATGACCTCACCAATTTTTCCATTCGTTTTTGTCCGTAAGGCGCAGAGTTTTCGAAAAATACCGAACACATGTCTTTTAATTTTAACTGCTAATCTCAGATGCATTTTTGTTTCTATTCCTTTAAGTTATAATGCTACCGAATTTTCCCTCTTTTACCCTTTAAATCGAAAAATATACCAAATATGTTTTTAATATTTTGTGCCTGACAATTGACTTTACTGTAAATTGTATTTCTGGCTTTATTGATTCAAGCGATATACAGAGATAAGAAACAAAGAACCAACCCTTAAATTTACCACCTAAATCGAAAAAGTACCAAACGCGTATTTGATATTTTTATGTTGTTCTACGCCGGCGGTTTCTATGTTTATTGGTTCAAAAGATTACCAAACATTTTTTTTACCCTTTTTATCCCCTATTTATCTTATTTTCCAAAGAGGTATCTTCTTATTTTTATAGTTTTTACAGCCTTTTTTACCCCTTACATATATACATCAAAAAAGGTACTCGCTGTCAAATTTTTTTAGCTTGGCTATTCACTGATAAATCAGTCCGTTATGTTACACTTTTATATATATAGATTCTGTCCTCCCTTACATATCCGATTCATTTGGAAAACGTTAACCGTGAAGTTTATGTCTTACTTATGTTAATCATTGGGTGCTAATTCAGAAGTGTACGGCAGATTGCTCATTAATTCTATCTGAACCGATGTGCCAGTGCTAAGAGTGTAATGGTGGTAAGTAAATTTGGGATTTGATTTCATGAAGACTTTTGGCAAACAAATAGTTGTGTACCATTAAGAATTGACAATCACATTCCACTATTATACGAGTCAGGCGTCCTGTTAGGTCAACCATCATTTGCAGATTAATTTCGGTCATATCGAGTCCTTCGATTAAAATGATCGCAAACGACAGGAAAAATATTGATCGTAAGCGACAAAAAATCTTAATTTAACGAAAACGGGGAATGTTTTGTTGTATAACATTTTTGTTCTTTCTTAGTTTGCTACGTTTGACAAATTTGTTTCCAAATTGTTTGGAAGTTATAGTGCAAAGTATTGTATGTGAAGTTTTTTAGATTTAGTTCAATAACCTTTAAACTAAAGGGCGGATTGTGGCGCAATGTGCAGAAATCGGCCAATGAGTAGTTAGAGTTTTAGACCAATTTTTAAAAATATGCCATTTTTAGCACAGTGGCCTCTACAATGGACCAAAGTTGAGCACCATTCTATGTAAAACCTCTTGGTCCGGTCGAAAAGATTTTTACACGTTCAAAAACTACTTAAGAAATAAAGAAAAATATGCTTAGTGTACTACACTATCTCTAATAGTTTAAGAGATATTTAACGGAATGTCGTTTACAATAATTTAAATCTAATTGATCGACATATGCGTAGATCCTAAAAATCAAGTTGAGTTCATCGATAATATTTCATCTTAATTACTCAATCTCAAAATGTGGCATCGATTTGTGACTAAGGATGAAACGTGCTTTTTTCTGCGTGTAAAAATTTGTGTTTAACTCTAATAATTTCTAAGATAATATTAATTTATCTATAAGAATACGCTTTAGAATTTTGTTGAATTTTCTGGAATTTTTCCTTAGCATTAGCTATAGCGTAACTATTTTCTAAGTTATCAGTTTTGTTTCCTTCCTACAAATACAGTAGTCGCTCGGTTATATGAACATCCAGAACAGTGAACAACAATTTTTTAACACACGAGGTTCTAAAGAGTAAACCAGCCTATCTCTTTTATGTGAACAGCTTTCAACGGTTAATCTTTTTAAATGTTTGTCTTATTAAAAGTATGTTCTTCCCCGAAATAAGTGAAAAACGTTCAACTGTTGTTGGGTAATGTTTTGGCTCGATGTGCATCAAATATAAAGCGCAAGGTATTAACGTTCTAAGAAGTGAAAAAAGTGCACCTGGAAGAAAAGCCGAAAAAGCACGCCTTACATTCCTGGCCTGTACAAATGCTTCTGGCGACCAGAGACAAGGCACTACAGAAATCCCTTGAAGCAAAAAAAGTACTTTTGTACTTTTGCACCGACTACTTTCATGTTCATTAGTTGTTAAAAAAAAAACGTTTGAAAAATAAAAACTTATTGTAATAAAAATCATATGAATTACTTATTTTATTAATTTATTTTATCCTCTCGATCTAGTGAACTTCTCCATTTAATGAACAGGCTATGTTTGAATTAGTTCACATAACCGAGCGACTACTGTACTTATGTATGTATAAATATATATTACATATCTGTGTATGTATAAGTTAGTCTAGAGTGGGATATAAATAAGGACGAGTATGTAAAGAATTCTATTAATATATGGGTTTTTGTTTTTATTTATTTTAGGTTGTTTTGCGATGCCATAGAAATTAGTAACACTTTATTTAAAGATTATTTACGCTCGTCCTTAAGCTGTAGCAGAAGACATAGAAAAACCAAGGAAGGAAATGAAGAAAAAAACAAAAACAACAAAATAAAAATAACTAACAACGAGGGGAGAATTAGTGAGAACAAAATCACAATTGGCAAATAGTGAGACGTTTGGGGAATCCTAACAAACAAAATAGTGTGACAAAATCTAAACTAAATATCAAGAATAGAAGGAAAAGGGAAGAAGGAAAATCGGTTGTGTAATTTAAGCAAACAAATAATGAAAATATACATACATTATACATATATCGTTTACAACATAGATTTACAAACATGTTAAGATAACATCAGGGAATAAATTTATTTCACACCCATTCACACTATCTCCCCTACCCCTGAGTTAGTACCCAGAAAACTCCCCTCTCAATCACATTAAAGTGTGATAGTAACTTTAACTACAAGCCGTAACACTGTGGATTTTGTTTCACAGATTTCTCACTTTGGGTAAGAAAGACAGACAGACAGACGATAATTGCCTATGAGACATAAAGATAAAATAAATTACATTAGATTTTTTTCATCACGTTTTGATATATTCGCTTAGTTTTTTTCCTATTCCCAGATATCCTTTCTAACGTCAAAAGTCCCACATATTTCTTCCGTATTTTCTAAAGACATCTATAATATTCCTGATTTGGTATATTCAAGGGTGTTGGTAAGAGGAAAATGAAAAGGATGAAATCAGTTAAGAAGATTGACTAGAGGAATGTGAGTTGTGAATAGCATAACAAACATATGTTAAAGATATGACTGTGATCTAAAGAAATTTCAAAGAATATACAATTTTATAGAAATTATGCAAACTTCTTTGTTATTTAAATAAGTTTAATGAAAATTGTCCAAATGACGAAAATATTGGTAATACTGAAAAATATATGTATAATTTAAGATAAAAGGATTTTTTATTTGATTATAAAATATTTATTATGTATTTTAAAGGATATGTAAACCATTCATCAAGAAATTAGAAATTTTATATTTTTATACCCACCATCAAAAAGATTGTCATTTCGTTTGTAATTTCCTTAATATTAGCTCAAAAATCAAAAAAGAAATATATATTCTGAATCCTTATGAAATTCTAAGCCGATTGAGCGATGTCCGTCTGTCTGTCTGTCTGTCTGTCTGTCTGTCTGTCTGTCTGTCTGCCTGTCTGTCTGTCTGTCTGTCTGTCTGTCTGTCTGTCTGTCTGTCTGTCTGTCTGTCTGTCTGTCTGTCTGTCTGTCTGTCAGTCTGTCTGTCTGTCTGTCTGTCTGTCTGTCTGTCTGTCTGTCTGTCTGTCTGTATGTCTGTCTGTCTGTCTGTCTGTCTGTCTGTCTGTCTGTCTGTCTGTCTGTCTGTCTGTCTGTCTGTCTGTCTGTCTGTCTGTCTGTCTGTCTGTCTGTCTGTCTGTCTGTCTGTCTGTCTGTCTGTCTGTCTGTCTGTCTGTCTGTCTGTCTGTCTGTCTGTCTGTCCGTCTGTCTGTCTGTCTGTCTGTCTGTCTGTCTGTCTGTCCGTCTGTCTGTCTATCTGTCTGTTGAAATCACGATAACGCCTAAACGAAAGGAGCTAGCTCACTGAAACTTAGTAAAAACATTCTTCATCTCTGAATTTTGGTATTGAAATTGAGCAAAATCGGTTAACATTTGACCATAGCTCCCATATAACCTCTCCTAAGCTAATCGCTTATTTGCTAATTAATAACACACTATAATAGCTATGATGATAAAATTTGGTATATAGAAGTTTTGCATAAGTCCTAGGCAACATATAAAATTTCATCAAAATCGGTTAACATTTAGTCATAGCTCCCATACAAAAAACTAACGGAAACAGCCAAAATTTCACCTAAAATACACATAAATGCCAATAAATATAAAACTATAATATATATAATCACTAAATTTAGCACTAGTAGGTCTTATGCCAATGCCAACCATTGTGCAAAATTTTGTCACAATCGGTCACCATTTGCCAAAGCTCCCATATAAAAAACTTACGGAAACACAAAAATACAAAAAGAAAACGAGGTTTATGTCCGATAGCGCGATAGCGCCTTAACAAAGAGGGCTACAGCAACAAAATTTTACAAAAGGAAGTCTTATGTGAATGCCAGCCAGTATGCAAAATTTTGTTACAATCGGTCACTATTTGACCATAGGTCCCATATAAAAAACTTACGACGGTTTATGTCCGTTTGTCCGTCAGATAAAAGCGCGATAGCTCCTTAACTACACGAGCTAGAGAGACAAAAATTACAAAAGTATTTTTGATATGTAACAGAAGTTGTGTACTGAAAATGGGCGAAATCGGTTCACATTTAGTAAGAGCTCCCATATAACCCCGCCCCGGGAAACACATGCAAAAACAAGCTTTATATAAATACCAGCCAGTGTGTAAAATTTTGTTACAATCGGTCAACATTTGGCTATAATTCTTATATATATATATGTATATAACATCCCCTTTTTATATCTACAATCAAAAAGATTCGGAGGAACAAGCAACATATTAAATTTGCATCAATGTCCAGACTTTATATACGGTATTAGGAACTCCCAACAAAATATATGGACCTGTCGTATTACTATCAACATGTTTATCCTAACTAAATATTAAGCTAAACGAAAAGTATTTAACAGACTATTAATGATAACTTCACCAGGTTATGGGATTAAATTTTGCGCAAAGTAAATACTAGGGAAACCACTTACATACTTTTAAATGTTGAACTATAAAGCTCCTGCAACCGAAGTCCAAATATAGTCCAAATATTTTGCTAACAATACCAACGGAAAGTTTTCAAAAATTTTCTTTTTATAGGAAATTTTTCAAAAATTTACTTTTTATAGGAAATTTTTCAAAAATTTACTTTTTATAGGAAATTTTTCAAAAATTTACTTTTTATGGAAATTTTTCAAAAATTTACTTTTTATAGGAAATTTTTCAAAAATTTACTTTTTATAGGAAATTTTTCAAAAATTTTCTTTTTATAGGAAAATTTTCAAAAATTTTCTTTTTATAGGAAATTTTTCAAAAATTTTCTTTTTATAGGAAATTTTTCAAAAATTTTCTTTTTATAGGAAATTTTTCAAAATTTTACTTTTTATAGGAAATTTTTCAAAAATTTACTTTTTATAGGAAATTTTTCAAAAATTTACTTTTTATAGGAAAGTTTTCAAAAATTTATTTTTTATAGGAAATTTTTCAAAAATTTACTTTTTATAGGAAATTTTTCAGAAATTTACTTTTTATAGGAAATTTTTCAAAAATTTACTTTTTATAGGAAATTTTTCAAAAATTTACTTTTTATAGGAAAGTTTTTAAAAATTTTCTTTTTATAGGAAAGTTTTCAAAAATTTTCTTTTTATAGGAAAGTTTTCAAAAATTTTCTTTTTATAGGAAAGTTTTCAAAAATTTTCTTTTTATGAAAAATTTTTCAAACATTTTTTTTATAGGAAATTTTTCAAAAATTTACTTTTTATAGGAAATTTTTTAAAAATTAGGAAATTTTTCAAAAATTTACTTTTTACAGGAAATATTTCAAAAAATTACTTTTTATAGGATTGTTTTAAAAACAGTTTAAGTCTCATACATTTTTCAATTCAAAATAAGGTCTTTATACATTCGTAGAGAATGAGGTTCTAAGATGATTTTAAAACAATATTTAAGTCAGTGCAATATTTCCTATACGTCATTGAACAAGATTTGTCTAATTTTTAAGAAAATTTTTGTGTTTTATATATATAACAAAAAAGTCAGCCGCTTTTGCAACTTTCTGAAATGCAGTTTATAGTCCAATATATTCTCTTTAGATTTCAAAAATAAAAAGTAGTGCGAATTCATAATCGTACCCAAAAAATTGAATTTTATAAAAAAATTTAAAATTTCTATATACCAAAAACAAAGGTCAATCGGGTTTCCTATTTTAAAATTTGTATACCCATCATAAAAAGAATGGGGGGAAAAACTGGAATAAGGAAAAACTGTTATACAAACAATTTTTTAATAAAGAAAAACTGTTATACAAAGACGAAAAAAAGCTGAGCTGCAAACATTGTAGCCACATAAAAAGTTGCTAAATTAATCACCCGATTTTATGCGTGGAACAATATTTTTGATTCGGTTACATTTAAATATTTAATATAATTTGATGTTGGGTGTATAAGATTCGGTGTAGCCGAATATAACACTTTAGCTTGTTTATACTCAAAATAAATCACAACTTTGATTTACCAACAACATCTTTTGTTTGAAAAAATACACCAAAATACTTGATTTTACATTTAAGACTAAATAACGAAATATGTCAATAATCATTATATGTTTCCGTTTTCGTGCTTTAGTCATTCAAATAGACAGTTTGTCAGTCAGTCAATCAAATTTAAAACAAAAACCAAAAGAAAAAAGCTAAATGATTTTTCTAACGAGGGAATAAAAATAAACGATTTCATAGGAAAGCCCACAAAAAATGAAGATTGTAGAAACAAACATACAGACCGACATAATGTCGATTTGTTGAAACATTGACACAACATAAAAATTTTGTAACAATAAATTTTTGTAAGAATTCACTAAATTGAAGACAAAGAAAATAGTTAAATTGTTTTAAAAATAGCATATTTTGGATTATGATCCATTTTGCTGCAAATGCTCCATATATTGGGTTTGTGCTGATGTTCGTAACCGCCATAGGTGGAGAGGGTATTATAAGTTTATGCTGATGTATGCAACGCATAGAAATATTTGTCGTAGACCAACCTTTTAGTATACCAATAGGCTTAAAATCACTTTTTAAGTCGATTTAGCGATGTCAGTCCGTCCGTCCGTCTGGGTGGATGGCTGGCTGGACCCCCATGTAAACCATGTAATCAAAGTACAGGGCCCTATTTCACTAAGCTACAAGTTTACAATTACAAGTGTTTTTGCCTGTAAAATTGTGAACTTGTAAATAATTGTGTTTCATTAAAATACAATTACAAGTTTGTTGCTACAAGTGATTTTGACAATTCACAAGTTTACAAGTCGAACTTCTACAAGTGGTTTTGTTTCACTAATCTAAATTTGTACTTGTACACTTGTAGAATTGTAGAAAAAAAGCATAGGGTCGACGGAGACTCTCAAAAAAATTTTACAAGTTACAAGTGAATGATAAATTGAATTCAAATTTGGTTTTTAACTATTTTTTAATAAAAATTAGTTAAAATTAACACAAAATCAAATCAATATTAATTACCATTTATTTATTTTATTTGTTTTTAAATATGTTTCGATTAATAATAGTCCATTATTTAGTGTACCTTGACGAATTTAGTTAACTTTGACGAATTTTAATAGCACACTACCAAAATAATTGTTTTTGCCAAATTTAATAAAATTACTTTGAGAATTGCGAAATCTACTTTGATTACAAGGTTTACATGGGGGTCCAGTCAGCCGTACAGCCAGATGGACGGATGAACTGACATCGTTTAATCGGCTCAGGAAGTAATTCTAAATCCGTTGTTATACTAAAAGGTGGTCTAACTAAGACCAATATTTATATGCGTTATATATATCAGCCCAAACTTATAATACCCTTTCCACCTATAGTGATGAAGCGTATGCAGAACAAGGGAGATCAATGATGTCCTTGACTCAAAGATTTCTCAAAAAGCATATCTTCCATTTTCTTAATCATTCTCTCAAATGTGAATAATAGTATAGACAACAAAATACGAAAACCAAAAAATGGGCTCATGATGGATCGGAAAACAAAAAACTTTTTCTTAACTTTTTAATTAAAAGAGCATAAAACTACAGGGCATATGCTAAAATATGAGCCTAGTCTTATAAAAATCTGATAACCGTATCAAAAGTTATAGGCATATTAAGTGGGTATGTTTCTGAAAAAATATTTAAAAAAACGAGCTTTAAACCGCCATAAAATTTGAACCAAAGCTAAATTAAAAATTTTGAAGAAGTGTAAAAATTGTCTAGGCTAGGAGAATGTACATATATATAAAATTTCATAAAAATCGTATTTTTTATTTGACTTCATATATTTATCAAAATATTTTATTTTATTATAATTGTAATTTTAGAAATTGTAATTGTAGAAATTGTAGTTTACAAGTCCAAAAAGCTACAATTGTTGTGAAAATATTAATGAAACACAATTGAACAGCACTTGTAAGAATTAGACTTGTAATTGTAACTTGTAAACTTGTTGAATTGTAGATTAGTGAAATAGGGCCCAGGTCGCAATTCTAAAGACAATTTTATGAAAGTTGGCACAGATCATTTTTTTGATAGTGGGACCATGGCTATTGAAATTCTTCAAAATCGTTAAATTATTTATGTTGCCTTCCATAGGCCCCACTTCCCGGAATTGATATATTGGCCACAAATATCAATATTTTTCATGAAATTCAAAACAGATACTGCTTATGTAAACTGAAATTACTTACCGAATTTCGCTGAAATCGGTAAACATTTGACCATAGCTCCCATACAAACTTATGTATGTGTAAAAACTCACTAAATGAGATAAACATAACTAAAACGCTCGTAAATCTAAAGATAATGAGAAATTAAAGTTTATTTTTGCACATATAATTTTTGTAACAACTGTAATGAATTTGCCGAATTTCGAGATAATCGGTCTACATTTGACCCTAGCTTAAATATATAAGTTTTGAGAAAATGTTTGCATTTTTGCAAAATTTAGCAAATATTTGTCTTTATACAAGGAAAAGAACATCTTTGACCTTAGTGGTGAAGGATATCGTATGGTCGGGCTTGACCGACTATAGAACTTTCTTACTTGTTTATACTAAAGACAAATTGCCAAAAATAAAAGACAATTGCACGATGTCACAAATGAGCAACTTTTATAAAAACTTGAAAAGCCACCTAGTGGGGGTTATATTCCTAAGTGAGGACATATAAAAATCATTTTAAAGATTTCGAGATACATGCAAAATCTTGAGATATTCGCAAAAAACTGCTTTCGTGTAGGTCGTAGTACTTTAGTACCTTCAACTCTGACACCCACCTTTTATTTACCAATCGACTCAGAATCCCTGAGTTATTTAGCACATACTCGTATTTTGGTCAGATCATCCCTGTACTTCTTGGGCAAAATCGGATTACTATTTCGGGTACGTCCCATAGGGATGTCTTGCCGGAATAGAGTTTTTGGCCCTGGCATAAATATTGTCTATAGTAACCTTAATCAGGGTACCTAATTTTGTAGGAATCGGCCCATATTTGACCATACCCCTCATACAAGACATTCTCAAAAGTAGTTTAAATATCCATAATAGCACAAAAACGCTTATAGGTATATCTAAAGATAAATGCAATTTATTACTAAAGCTGCACATATACATTTTTTGGTAAATATAAATCAATAACCGAAATTTGGTACCAATTGACCCCAGCTCTCATATCAGTCCCTTAGCCGGAAATGACATAAATCTTCTTAAATCTCGAAACTTTGTATGTATGTATGTCTCTTACACTTAAGGAAAACTTGTTAAATTGTTGGTCCATATTTTGCTTTAGTAGTAAAGGGTATAATATAGTCGGTCTTGACCGACTGTAGCAGTTTCTTACTTGTTATAAATGAGTGTGTGCATACTAAAATGTGTTTGTAAAAATGGATATGCAATACAAAAAACCTATTGTATTTGTTATTTATAATATTTATTGCTGTTGTTGTTGTTGTTGTTGCAAATGTTTTTCATTTGTTCTAATTGCAATGTTGTTCGTTAGTTCTCATGATGATAGTTGTTGTTATTGTTGTTATTTTTTCTGAGTCCTATGTTTTTGATATAATTGACATTTGGGAGCTTAAAGGCAATAAAGTTCACTAATGAATTTTTCGTTTTTGAATTTTTGTCCATAAATCAATGTTTGCATTTGTAATGCGACACAATGGCAGTCACAAATTCATATGAACACAAACAAACTAAATACAACAACAAATTACAACAATTGTATGTATTTTGTTATTTTAAATGTTTAAAAATTGTTTTGTACAATTTTCTTTTTGTGTGTGTGTGTTTCAGTTTCGAGTGTTTTTGAAGCAATTGAAGTTTAAATAAATAAATAAATAAACAATTACATTGTTTCCGCATGTGTTCAGCGAACTTTTAAATATTTATTGGTTTTATTTTCGTTAAACAAACACGCAAATGAAAATTTAACTAGAATGTTTAAAAATTCAATCAAAAAAGTTCATGTTTTTTTTTCGTTTGATATCTGAAAGGATTAAAGCTGAAATTGACACAAAACTGTATGGAAGTATTTAAAGTATTGTGACAATTTATTTATTTGGAAAAAACTGGAAATACTGATAAATAAAGTGAATAAAAAATATTATTTGTAACTTTTTTAGACGGAACCCAAATTAACGATAAATTAACTGTATTAAAAAAAGTTATTGATTATTTTTCTATATAAAAAATAAGTTATTGATTACATACTAAAGACAAGTTGTCGTTAACTTTTAAAAAATTTCCTATTTTTATAGGAAATTTTTAAAAATTTCTTATTTTAATTGGATTTTTTTTTAATTTCTTATTTTAATAGGAAATTAAAAAAAAAATTCATATATTTTCATTAAATTTTTAAAAAATTTTATATATTTTTAGGAAATTTTTCAAAATGTTCCTATTTTTTTTGGAAATTTAAAAAAAAAAATTTATTTTTATAAAAAACTTTGTAAAAATTTCTTATTTTTATATTAAATTTTTCAAAAATTTCTTATTTTTATAGAATTTTTGTTTTTAAATTTATTATTTTCAAAGAAAATTTTTTTAAAATTTCTTATTTTTATAGGAATTTTTTTAAAAAAATTTTATTTTTATAAAAATTTTTTAAAAAATTTCTTATTTTTATTAGAGATTTTGCAAAAATTTCTTTGTTTTATAGGAAAATTTTCAAAAGTTACTTATTATAAAAAATTTTTCAAAACTTTCTAATCTCTATAGAAAATTTTTCAAAAATATATAATTTTTATAGGGAATTTTTAAAAAATTTCTTATTTTTATAAGAAATTTTTAAAAAAATTCTTATTTTTATAAGAAATTTTTCAAAAATTTCTTATTTTTATGGGAAATTTTCAAAAATTTCTTATTATTAGTTTTTATATGAAGTTTTTCAAAAATTTCTTATTTGTATATTAAATTTTTCCAAAATTTCTTATTTTTATAGAATATTTTTCAATAATTTCTTATTTTTATACGAAATTTGTAAAAGATTTCTTATTTTTTTATGGAAATTTTAAAAAAATTTCTTATTTTTATATGAAATTTTTTTTTTTATACAAAATTTCCAAAAATTTCTTATTTTTATAGGAAATTTTTTCAAAATTTCTTATTTTATAGGAAATTTGTCAAAAATTTCTTATTTTTATAGGAAATTTTTAAAAAATTTCGTATATTGTTAGGAAATTTTTCAAAACCTTCTTCTTTAAATTTCTAATTTTTATGGGAGATTTTTCAAAAATTTCTTATTTTTATAGGAAATGTTTCTAAAATTTTTTTATTTTTATAAGAAGTTTTTGAAAAAAATTTTTTTACAAGACATTTTTCAAAAATTTCATATTTTTAAAATAAATTTTTCAAAAATTTCTTATTTTTATAGGAAAATTTTCAAAAATTTCTTATTTTTATAGGAAATTTTTTAAAAATTTCTTATTTTTATAGGAAATAGTTATTATTATTTTTATAGGATATTTTAAAAAATGTCTTATTTTTTTAGGAAATTTTTCAAAAATTTATTATGTTTATAGCAAATTTTTTTTAAAAATTTCTTATTTTTATAAGAAATGTTTTAAAATTTTTTTTATTTTTATAGGAAATTTTTCAAAAATTTCTTATTTTTATATGAAGTTTTTTTTAAATTTCTTATTTTTATAGGAAATTGTTATTATTATTTTTATAGGATATTTTAAAAAATTTCTTATTTTTAAAGGAAATTTTTCAAAAATTTTTTATTTTTATAGGGAATTTTTCAAAAACTTTACTTTTATAGGAAAATTCTAAAAAAAATACATATTTTTTTAGGAAATTTTTCAAAAAGTATTTAATTTTATAGGAAATTTCTAATTTTTGTAGGAAATTTTTCAAAAATTTCCTTTTCTTACAGGAAAATTTTCAAAAGTGTCTTATTTTAATAGGAAATTTTTATAAAATTTCTTATTTTTATAGGAAATTTTTAAAACTTTTTTTAATTTTTCAAAATTTTTTTATTTTTACAGGAAATTTCTTAAAAATTTATTATGTTTTTAAGAAATTTTTTGAAAATGTTTTTTTATTTGGGTGTTTTCCAAAAATTTCTTATTTATATTTCTTATTTTAATTTTTATAGGAAATTTTTCAAAACTTTTTTCTTTTTATAGGAAATTTTTCAAAAATTTCTTGTTGTTATGGAAATTTTTCGAAAGAAATTTTTTAAAAGTTGTTTATTTTTATAGAAAATTTTTAAAAAATTTCTTGTTTTTATAGGAAATTTTTCAAAAGTTGTTTATTTTTATAGGAAAATTTTCAAAAATTTCTTATTTTTGTAGGAAATTTTTAAAGAATTTCTTGTTTTTATAGGAAATTTTTCAAAAGCAATTTTTCAAAATTTGTTTATTTTTATAGCACATTTTTGAAAAATTTCTTATTTTAATTTCAATTTTCTTATTTGAATATAAAATTTTTCAAAAAAGCCTATAAATAAGGCTTTTTTTAAAAATTTCTTGTTATTATTGTAAATTTTTCAAAAATTTCGTTGTTTAAAATTTCTTATTTTTCTAAGAAATTTTTTAAAAAGTTCTGATTTTTTAGGATATTTTTCAAAAATTTCTTATTTTTATACGAAATTATTCAAAAATTTCTTAATTTTATGGGAAATTTTTCGAAAATTGTTTATGATTATACGAAATTTTTCAAAAATTTCTTTTTTTATAGGATATTTTGTAATAATGTTTTATTTTTATAGGAAATTTCTCAAAAATTTCTTAATTTTATAGGAAATTTTTCAAAAATTTCTTATTTTTATAGGAAATTTTTCAAAAATTTCCTATTTGTAGGAAATTTTTCAAAAATTTCCTATTTGTAGGAAATTTTTCAAAAATTTCCTATTTGTAGAAAATTTTTTAAAATTTTTTTATTTTTATAGGAAATTTTACAAAAATTTCTTATTCTTATAGGAAATTTTATAAAAAATTCTTATTTTTTTTTAATAAAAGTACCATTTTTGCGCCAATGGTTCAAAAATGTCCTCAGATTCTTTGGGATTTCTGTTTGTTATTAATAAATAAAGTAATATTTTTTGATTGTGAACAAATAAATGTAAACATTTTAAAAATTAAAGAAAATTTAATGTTTAACATTTATTTAACTATAAATGTTGTTGATTGTATTTCTGATGTTGCTAACAATATTTTTATATTATTGCCATTGTTGTTGCTATTTATTATTGTTCGATTGTTATTTTATTGTGTTGGCTAATATGAAATTGTGTCGATAAGAAGTCGACAAAATAAAATAAGAAAAATATTTCATATCGCCTAGTCATTGGAGTGATTTTAGTCTACTGCAATTTTATGTTGCCTTCCCCTATATAACTACTAGTAGTTGTGGCTTCAAGATATTACTAAGAGACATGCAGCTTAAACTAGTTACAGGAATCGTGTATTTTTTATATTTCTATTTTTTTTGACCTTTTTGTATCCTTGTCCTAAACTATAAGGACAACAATAAAACATAATAAAAATAACAACAACGACAATGACGGCAACGACAACGACAACATTGCTGCCAATAGCAATGAGATAATATCAAAAGTATAAAAAATGGAACGCAATCATTCATTGATTGAGCCTCAATGAAAAGTAAAATAGTCTTTTGTTCGGGGAATTGAATACAAAAGCAACTTGCAATGCAGTATCTTAAATTTATTATACAACTAAAAATGATTTATCGATACGAGAAACAAACAACACAAACACTGTTAGAACAACGTGACAAATACAAGTATATTTCAAATATAACATGAGTATGTATGTGTTTAGAGAAATGTTGAATTTAAAAAATCGAAAAAGTTTTAGATTTTGTTTATAAATATTTATTGTAAAAATAAAATTAATGATTTCTGTGGAAAGCATTAAAGAAAACAATTTATGTGGGTAAATGCTAGTAAAAACGAATAGAAGTAGGATTTGACATCTTTAAATTTAATCATGCTGGTCACGAATGTTGTCTATTTGATAAGTTCTACAAATCAATCTTTTTTTTCGTTGTGTCCTTTCCTTGTACAAAAAAGTTAAAATTAAAAAATTCTAAAATTCAAATTTTATTAAAGTTATTTCCTTTGCTTCGAAAATAATCCTTATACAAATTTTTCCTTTTATTTAAAACTAAATCTCTAGTTTAAGTATTCCCTCAAGTACATAAAATGCCAGTGATATATGAGCGTAATCATCTCAATCATGAAATAAAACTGATGTTTATGCATATCAATTACAGATGCTTTCAAGCCTGAGATCAAATGCATAGACATACACATGTGCCAGGATATAAAAGGACGAATGAGTGAATACTTAAGTGGACTTAACCGCATTGCATCACCTAAATCAGAATGTCAGTTGTCTGTATGTGTAAACTGAATTAACTAACTTTGAAAGGCAAATTGCAGTGAAGTAAATATGTATGTGTATTAGAGTGGCCCATGCTTTTATGGAAAAGTAAAAGTGTAGTCCAACACTTTCTTTACAAGCTTGATATTGTTTCTTTAACTAAAATATATGTGTATACTAGGTTGTTCATTTTGCTCGACTTTTTATTGTTTGATTAATCAAATAACTTGGAAATGTGGTTTTTGAATTACTCGGAAAATCGATTAATCGTTGAAAATTACTCGAGTTTGTTGAGTAAAATATTCATCTTAAAATTACTCGAGTAAAATTTGTCCATAAAAGCCAAAAAAAAAAAATATTATTCTCCCGTTTGTCTGTTTTAACACACTGGAGAGCAAATTCTAAATTTGTAATATTTGTTGAACAAAACTTTCAAAAAACAAGTAAGAAAGTGCTATAGTCGGTCAAGCCCGACCATACAATACCCTTCACCACTAAGGTCAAAGGTGTTATTTTTCCTGTATAAAGACAAATATTTGCTAAATTTTGCCATCATACAAACATTTTCTTAAAACTTATATATTTAAGCTGTTTCCGTAATTTGGACTTATGTAAGAGCTAGGGTGAAATGTGGACCGATTATCTTGAAATTTGGCAAATTGATTACGGTTGTTACAAAAATTATGTATGCAAAAAATAAATAAAGTAATTTTTGTCTCATTTAGAACGTTTTTAAAGAAAATTTGTATGGGAGCTATGTTCAAATGTGAACCGATTTTAACGAAATTTGGTACAGTGATTTAAGTTTACAAAAGCAGTATTTGATTTAAATTTCATATTGATATTTGAGATCAATATATCAATTTCGGGAAGTGGGACCTATGGGAGGTACCATAAATAATGGACTGATTATGACGAATTTCAATAGTCATGGTCCCATTAACAAAAAAATGATCTGTGCCAAATTTCATAAAATTATATTCAGAATTGCGACCTGTAGTTTGATTACAAGCTTTACATGGGGGTCCAGCCAGCCAGACGGACGGACGGACGTACGGACATCGCTAAATCGACTCAGAAAGTGATTCTAGGCCTATTGGTATACTAAAAGGTATGTCTAAGACAAATATTTCCATGCGTTACAAACATCAGCACAAACTTATAATAATCTTTCCACCTATGGTGGTGAAGGGTATAATTAAAAAAATGATTTTTCAAACCGACCTGAGAAAAATGTACCATTTTCCAACATGAAAAAAACTGAGTAAATTTGATTATATTTAAACGAAACTGAACTATTTGCTAGTAAAAAGCCATTAAACGATACATCATGTCTAACTTTGGAATTTCTTTATTAACAATATACAATTGCATATCCTTAGGCGCGTTTTCAAGAACATGAATTTTAGGGGGAAAACTGCAATTACTATTAAAATTCCTCATGAATTTTCATCTTTCCGGATTTGAAATAAAGCTGTGTTAGTACTCTTTAATATTCTATTATTTTTTCTTGTAAAAATTATTTATTTTGGTCTAAATTTAGCAAAAACAAAAATATAACTCATTTTTCCCCATACAAATGGGCTCTTAAATTTTGGACCAGATGCGCGCCCATAAAACGTTGTCAAATTTGGCTCAAATTTTCAAATCTAAACTTTTAGACCTAATGTCACAATATTCCGTAGAAAAAGTTATAAAATTCGAAAAATCATTTTCCTTCATACAAAAAATTGTCACCCTAATGTAGATACACGAAGAATTACACACAAACTATTGCAGTTTTTGTTTGAATAATATTATCGTAGTTTTTTGTGAAGGTAAAAGTTCTAAAAGAAATAGTCAATTATAAAATCTACATTAAAAATTATTAATAAACTTATTTGATTGAATACTTTTTATAATATCAGGTATATCACAATTCAGTATTGAAACTATCCCCTAATGAAATTTAGGGGCCAAATTACTGCATTCTATATCGATCGAATTCTTAGATATTTTCAAAACATTTGAATAGCATACTTTAAGGATAATCAAAATTATATAAAAAAATGCACAGTTTACCATATTTTTTTGAAGTTATTTACCAAAAGATGTTGAAAGTTGAAAATTCATAAGAAAATTTTTAAGACTGTGATTTCCATGTTATTTCTGCATTTTTGATTTGTTCATTGTAATGTGGCCACCACCTGTGTAAATATATTGCTTACAGAATTTCCTTAAAAACAAAGTATTCAGGGGTGTCATAGAAACCAAGTCAGTTATTAAATTTCTCGGTTTTTAAAACCAATACCGGTTATATTTGGTGTCATGAAATCAAGTCGGTTTTGTTATTATTGGTTTTAAATCAAACAAAATGTTCGAATCAATTTTTTTATTATTTCATTTGAAATTTTTTTGAAACATCAAAAATCAAATAAAAAAATAAAATAAAAATTATTTGAAGAAAAATTTTTAGTTCTATGCGATGTTTGTGGTATAGGTATAAAGAAAACGCTGTTATTTGGACAAATGAAGCTTGTATACCCCAACATCATTAAATGACCGAATTGCGGACTGGAAAAAATGTAATCTACCTACACCAAGAAACAAACCACAGCCAATCAAAAGATGATTGTCACTTACATGCGATATTCATTAAATTGCAAACAAATATGTTGATATGCATTTGCTTCGCCAGTACCTCCACACAAAGAATATTCTAGCCATACAATTTTCCCCATTTTTGATATTTTTTATGTTTGTCGATACGGTTCATTGATTCCAAAGACACAAAAAGGTACCAAAACTTGTTTTTATCATATTACATGATAAAAAATGCTATGTAACTTTTCACCCATCTCTTTTTATTTGAAAGTTAAAGCTAAAAAGTACCAAAAATATTTTTGCTCTTTTTCTCCCCTTTTTTCGAAAAGTACTTACCACTTGTCAAGCCCAACTATATCATACCCTTCACTACTAAGGTCAAATATGGACCAACAATTAAACAAGTTTTCCTTAAGTCTTAGAGACATACGTATACTATACGCTATTTTTTTTTAAATTTCGAGATTTATATCATTTCCGGCTAAGTGCCTAATATGAGAGTCCGGGTCAATTGTAGACCGATTGTTACCAAATTTCGGTTACTGGTTCATATTTATAAAATATTTATCTGTCCAAAGTTTAAGTAATGAAATGCATTTATCTTTAGAGTTATTAACGTTTTTGTGCTTTTATGTGTATATAAACGTCTTTTAAGAATGTGTCTTGTATGGGAGGTATGGTCAAAAATTGCCCGATTTCTACAAAATTGGGAACACTAATTAAGGTTATGATAAGCAATATTTGTGCTGAATATTATTAAAATGCAACTAAATTTGTGGCTTTAAAGGACCAAAAACTCCATTCCGGGAAGGCATCCCCATAGGAGGTACCCGAAGTGTAATCTGGTTTCAAAACAGAATAGGGATCGTCTGTTTTCTTTGGTAAAATCTGTTTTCCACCATTTTCCGCTTGTAAAATCTGAAAAAAAAACCTGATAAATTTGCACACTTGGCAGGGCTGCCTGTAAAGTACAGATGCTACTTTTTGTTAATTGAATTTCAGGCTTTGACAGAATCCGTGCCTGGGACTAGTCAATATGTCATTCTTGTTAATTACAAATATGGCCGCTTCTGGATATATTACACACAATTTCCTCAGAATTGCACTTAAACATTTGAACCCAAAAAGCGATTAGTTTGATTTGGCAGTGGAACCAGCCTAGATTGCGACATATGGGAAGTGTACCCAGCATCTCCATGAGAAAATAATTAATTTCGGTGATACTACACTTGTTCTTATTAGAAATGTCTATCCTTAGTCGTTATGAAAAGTTATAGGAATATAAAATGGGTATATTTTGAATAATCTATTTATATCTAAAAAAAAATGTCCGCGTCTGTTTGTCTGTTTGTATGTTGTTTGTTGGGAAGGATCTCCGAAACTAGCCGACCGTTTTGGTCAAATTTTGACAGTGTGGTGTGGTGTGGCCTAGGCTAATTTTTTTTTCGAAATCTCAAGTGGGTGTGACCCCTCCCATATAACCCATATATTAAAAATGACAAATACAGGCAAAACATAGGCCCGATTTTTCTGAAATTTCGACAGTATGGTAAGGTGTGATCCGTGGTTAAAACAGGCTATTTTTTTTTTCGAAATCTCAAGTGGGCGTGACCCCTCCCATATAACTCATATATTAAAAATGACAAATATGGATGACCGAGCGGCCCGACTTTTCTGAGATTTTGACAGTATGGTAAGGTGTGATCGGTGGTTAAAATAGGCCAGATTTTTTTTTTCAAATCTCAAGTGGGCGTGACCCCTCCCATATAAGTCAGATTTTAAAACATACAAATATGGATGATCAAACCGACCGAATTTTTTGAAATTTAGACAGTGGGATAAGGTGTAACCGGTGGTTAAAATAGCCTGGGTTTTTTTCTGAAATCTCAAGTGGGCGTGACCCCTCCCATACAAGTAAAATATTGAAAATGACAAATATGGATGACCTAGCGGCCCAATTTCTCTATAATTTTGACAGTATGGTAAGGTGTGACCGGTGCTTAAAGTAGGCAAAGGTTTTTTCAGAAATCTCAAAAAGGCGTGACCCCTCCCATATAACTCATACATTAAAAATGACAAATATATATGACCGAGCGGATCGAGTTTTCTGAAATTTTGACAGTATGTTAAGGTGTAACCGGTGGGTAAACTAGGTCAGTTTTTTTTGAAATATCAAGTAGGCGTGACCCCTCCCATATAAGTAAAGTATTAAAAATGACAAACATGGATGACCGAGTCTACCGATTTTTCTTTAATTTTTACAGTATAAAAGAAGCTACCGGTGAATACATTTTTTTTGGAAATCTCAAATGGGCGTGACCCCTCCCAAATAAGTCATATATTAAAAATGACGATTAAAGTTTTAAGTGTGGATATTTTTATACTATAGGATGGTTTTTCGATTTTTCAGTTTTTTGAAAATGGACCAACGGGGACCTGGGAATTGGAAAATGGGAATAAAATTACCCTTTTCTTCAAAATTGTATATCTTAAGAACGGCTGAACCAATGAAGACATTTTTTTTTTCTAAATGTTTTTTTTTAGTCCAAAAAAGGATTATACATTAAGAAAAATTAACCATGCCCACTTTTACGACCTCTTTTTTTAATATATCTGAAATAGAAAAACGGATGCACGAATATCGGTAATATGGTGTTGGTGTTTGATAAGTAAAATAAATATATATCGTTACTTTAATATAGAAAAGCCCTAACTAATATTTTTCTTACATTGCAGGAGAGTGAGAAAAAACTACATAAAATCTTATGTTTTGAAGATATAGAAATTTCTTAAACGCAGTTTTTTACTAAATTCTCTAAAGAATTTAATACTGTAATTATGTTTTTCAAAATTAAAAGATTTTAATAAAATTATGTAAGATAAAGCAGTAAAAAGCGATTTGAATGAAAAACGACTTAGGGCCTTTCTATATTAAAGTAACGATATGCAAATACATTAATAAAGGATGCAATTAAAAAATTAATAAAAAATATTTCATAATTGTTTATTTTTAAAGAAAGTATTAACATAGTAATAAGTTAATAACCTTAACTACTAACCCGGGCAACGCCGGGTAAAATCAGCTAGTATCTTATAAAAACAAACTTTCTACCGCCATAAAATTTGAACCGAATAGAAATTAAACATTTTGAAAAATCCTTAAAATTGTAAGAGCTTACTAAATTTCGTCGAAATCGGAGATGGCGTGGTTCAGTGCGTGTTCGAAAATTTTTGATTTGAATCAAAGGTAATCCAATCATACAATAAAACAAGTAAGAAAGCGCTATAGTCGGTCAAGCCGACCATACGATACCCTTCACCACTAAGGTCAAAGGTGTTATTTCTCCTGTATAAAGACAAATATTTGCTAAATTTTGCCGTCATACAAACATTTTCTCAAAACTTATATATTTAACCTGTTTCCGTTATTTAGACTTATATGAGGGTCAAATGTGGACCGATTTTCTCGAAATTTGGCAAATTTATTGCAGTTGTTACAAAAATTATGTATGCAAAAAATACACTCAAAATTTTCATTATCTTTAGATTTACGAGCGTTTTAGTGATTTTTTGTCTCATTTAGTGCGTTTTTGAAGAAGAGTTTGTATGGAAGCTATGGTCAAATGTGGACCGATTTGGTACAGTGATTTAAGTTTACATAAGCAGTATCTGTTTTAAATTTCATGAAAAAATATTGATATTTGTGGCCAATATAGCAATTCCGGGAAGTGGGACCTATGGGAGGTACCATAAATAATGGACCGATTTTGACCAATTTCAATATCCATGGTCCCATTATCATTATCTGTGCCAAATTTCATCAAATTATCTTTAGAATTGCGACCTGTAGTTTGATTACAAGGTTTACATGGGGGTCCAGCCAGCCAGACGGACGGACGGACGGACGGACATCGCTAAATCGACTCAGAAAGTGATTCTAAGTCTATTGGTATACTAAAGACAAATATTTCTATGCGTTACAAGCATCAGCACAAACTTATAATACCCTTTCCACCTATGGTGGTGAAGGGTATAAATAGGGATGGCGGAGCACACCGGATTAAGCTACATTCTTATAAAAATATATGTGTTGAAAATACATGTTTAAATGAAATGCCAAAATAACTTTAAAATGCATTTGCCATAACTACCAAAAACATTTTACCAAAACAACACACATACATTAACATTCAAATTCAATACAAACAAACCATGCCCGAACACGATTCTTTAGATATAACATAGTGCCTAATAGCTTTCTTCTCTACTAATCTTTTGTCAAATCAATCCCTGTAGTTATTCTATAGAAAATATTTTAAACAGAATTGGTAATAAAAGAAAGGCAAAAACACAAATCTTTGGATTCTAAACATCGAGAAAGGGTTGTTTGTATCTACCAAATGCAGAAATACTTGTACTTGTACAGAGAATTTAAATCTAGAAACACAGTTGGATAGGCTTAAATTGTAGACAATAAGCATACTTGAGAAAATTTATGTAGCATAATAAGAGGCGTCGTAACATGTCCCAGAGATTATTTGTTGAAAGTTTGTTGTTTTTTGTTTCATATGGCACAATATAAATATATGTACGTACATATACAATATTTGTTTCTCTTAGGCGATATTAGTGTTTTATAGATTTTGTTTTGGCAAAAATGAATATTGTATCTAGATATTGTCTTTTATTGGCTCGGGCAAGAGCAACAACAAAAAAAAAAAACTGGCTTGAAAAAACATTAAAATTGAATTGTATTGCCAATTGTGCTGTAAACGAATGAATTTTTAAGCTATAAACTCTAAGTATTTGAGGTTATTCTTCGAGACTACTTACATCTACACTTAAGCTCACATACAAAACATATGTAGTTAAGTATGTGTTGCCTACTCTTAGGCTCAATTTTGCTTACAGTTTTGTATTCAAGAATTCTTTACATTCATTTTTGGGTCCCATACAACTCAATAAAAGACTTGAACATTTTTAGTTACAAACGATTGCATAAAATACTCATTTCATTTGCAGTAAACACAGTTTGTATGTCTGTCTGTCTGTCCTTCTGTCTCTATGTTCTTTCTAAAAGTATCTGTTACAAACATTTTTCCTTTTCATGATTTTTGCTTCATTTTGTTCAATTTCTTTGCAGCTGTTGAGGTTCGAAGTGGTTTCGAAATTTTGCTTGATTGGACATGTAATTGATCGTTGTAAACGAAATGCTTAAGTAACAAACAATACAATTTAACACACTCGCACAAATGCTGGAAAATAACCCAATTTAGGGGCCACCTTTCCAATTTTTGGGGTTCTTTTGCGTCTTTATTTCAGAAGATGGCGATGATGATGATGATGACTTTTATAAGGACACTGTTTTAGAGAGCCAAAAACGTAGTATGATGTTAAGTACTGACACATCGACACTTTACGTCGGAATGATTTTTAAATGAATGTGTTGTGTGTGGTAATTGCCGGGAAATATCTGCATCGCAAGTGACTTGAATCTAGGGTTAATTTAAAACTTTATAGAAAAAGCGTCTTGTATTAGGTGCTTCCTATTATTAAATTAAACGGGCTTTGTTAATAAGTTGATCATCTAATTTGGTTTAAACGAAGTTGCTAATCATCGACTTATAATGTTAGCCTGGCTAGCATCGCACAGTGGGTTGAAAAAATTAAAGGAAATAATTTGAGAACTTTTAAACGGTGAGCTCAATTATTATACCCTTCTCCAATAGGTGAAAGGGTATTATAAGTTTGTCATTCAGTTTGTAATTTTTTTATTATTTGTCACAGACCCAATAAAATTTATACCGATCGACTCAGATTCGGCAGGAGAAACGATAAAGCGATGTCCTTCTGTCTGAATTTAGTACAACATTTTTAACATTCCTTCATTTTCCTATATAAAATGACAAAAAAATCTAATTTGACCTTTGGCCTTTGAACAAAATTTAGGGAAATAATTTTAAAACTTTTAAACGTAAGCTCAATTATTATACCCTTCTCTAATAGGTGAAAGGGTATTATAAGTTTGTCATTCAGTTTGTAATTTTTTCATTATTTGTCACAGACCCAACAAAATTTATAAAGATCGACTCAGAATTCTCAGGAGAAACGTTTAAGCGATGTCCATCTGTCTGTCTGACAGAATTTAGTAATAAATTCTTAACATTCCTTCAT
Organism: Stomorhina lunata; assembly: GCA_933228675.1. NCBI lineage: Eukaryota > Metazoa > Arthropoda > Insecta > Diptera > Rhiniidae > Stomorhina > Stomorhina lunata. The sequence goes on along the minus strand of OW121744.1, from coordinate 84,175,940 downwards.
TTTCCTATATAAAATGAAAAAAAAAATCCAATTTGACCTTTGACCTTGGAGAAGAAAGGGGCAAACTTTTCTAATATAGAAATACCTAATACATTCTGTATAGTCTGAGAACAAATATTCACAATTGCTTTTGTTTATGTAGAACATTGGTACAATTGAACAAGCATATAAGCAAATTATTACAAGATATTCACATTTTCGTGAAATTCTACGCTTTCAAATCGTAGGTACGCCGAAACGGTTAAAGATATCGAGCTCATTCTTTTTGTATTTTATTTTCCAAACTGTTTGTTTTATGACACTGGAACGCAAATTTATTGTTTGTGATATTTGTTGAACCAAATTTTCAAAAAATTGAAAAATGATTTTTGAAACTGGCCTGAGAAAAAAGTAAAATTTTCTAATATGAAAAAATTTAAGTAAATTCGATTTTTTTTTAACAAGACTCAACAAGTTAGTACCTACAGGTCATGGAATTGTAAATCATGTCTTACTTTGAAATTTATTTATCCTTAAGTAAATTTTTGGCTGCATACCCTTAGGCGTGTCAAGGACAGGAATTTTCGGGAGAAAATTGCAATAACTCCCAAACCACTTCATGGCTTTTTAATTGCGATGACTTAAAATAAAGCTACTTTAGATTTCTTTTATATTTGCTAATTTTTTTTAAACACCAAACGCATCGAGGATAGGTTTACCCACCAATTTTTTTTGGTTTTATTAAAAAACTACTTATAACAATAATAAATAATTGTAATAAATTGGGATCTTAGTGCAATACGCTAAAGTAAAACTTTTTAATTAAATGTTTGGTGTCCCAAAATTTTTGATAAACTTTTTTAATTGTTATTCTTAGTTGTTAGAATTTAGGCAAAATCGAAAATACTCACATTTTTTCCCAAACAAAAAAGTATACCACTTTGTAGGCGGATGCGGCACGTGCTCCCCTTATCCAATTTTGAAAAAAGTGCACAGGATATTTTTGTGTTATGTAGAACATTTCTAGGGGAGTTACGGTTCATTTTCGCACTTTCGTAATATAAAGTGCACCCTAATGTACATATAATGTTTGATTCGTTAAAGATTTTCCATCAATACTTTTTTTGTATGATTTATACATCCATTTAAAATAAAATAAAACAAAAAATCAGCAAAAATTCAGATTATTAGCAAAATTCTAGGCCCAAGTCATCAAAAAGTTGAAATTCTTTTTTTCAAAGTCGAATATCTCATAAACTATAGGAGATAAACCATACGTGTAGCAATGTTTTTTATTGATCTCAGCTAACATTTTTCGTACATGTAAAAATCTTTTAAAAACGTCACTTTTGAAACGTTTTTTAATTTTCGAAAAACTCGAGTTGACCTATTTTGAGGGCATATAACTCCGTTCCTGACATGTCTATAGACTCCAAATTCTAAACTTTAGCTCAAATACTTCTCCTCAAAAGCCATGTGAATGAAAATCGAGCTTACCATTGAAAAGTTCTGAAAATATTTCCCTAATTATTTTTCAACCCACTGTGCACAGTTCTCAACACACCAAAAAGTATCTGTTTCTGGATGTATTAAATTAGATTCAAAAGCGGATAATTTATTGTATGTTATTATGATACACTCGTATATAGTCTAGGAGATATCAGGCAATGAAAAAACTCTACAAAATGAAGTATTTTCGTTTTTCTTTAGACAAAAACTACGTTGGCTCGGTTTATTTAGATGCTCCCACCATAACCATGTAAAAGGCTAAAGTCTCTGCTTCAGATTGAGCGAAAAAAATTCATTGAAATTTATCGATCGTAAAACAAATTTAAAATTTTCTGAAAAATGTCACGTAAATTCTTAAACAAAAAGTGTTGCAGTCATTTAGGCTTACCTTTTTAATTATATCGCATTTAAGGTAAGTTCAAGACAGGTACCTCTAGGATTCGAAGCATTTCAATCAAAATTAGTAGAGATCTTTTTTGGTCAACTAATAATATATTGGGTCAACTTATAATATATTATAACTAATAATATATTATATATTAAGAAGAAAAATAAGTGCAAAATGGGGGTCCAAAGCAGGTACCCAAAGGGGTAGACAGATTTAACCAAAATTAGTGGGACAAAGTAATAGGCGCGTGCCGAATTTTATTAATTTTGTTGAAAATTCCGGGTTATACATTGAGAACAAAAATAAGTGAAAAAATTGAGGTTCAAGGCAGGTACATCAAAAGGTCAACAGATCTCAATCAAAATTAGTATAACTCTTCCTTGAATCAATTAGTAAACGTATACCGATTTTTTTTTTCAAATTTTGTTGAGAATTGCGGCTTAGACATTAAAAAAATTTTACTAACCGAAATAAGTAGACCTCTTTATTGGATCAACTTATAGACGTTTGCCGAATTTAATCAAATGCTTATGAGAAATGCGGATTGTACATTAAGAAGAAAAAATGAAAATGTGGGTCCAACACAGGACCCCAAGGAGTAGACTAATTTTAACCAAAATTGGTAGAGGTCTTTTTTGAATTAATTAAAAGATGTGAGTCAAATTTCATCAAAATCTGTTGAGAATTGGAAAGAAATAAGGTGCAAAATTGGGGTCCGAGGCAGGATTCGACGAGTTTTCGAAATTAGTGTACTTCTTTCTTCTGCTTATAAAAAGACGTGCGTTGAATTTTAATTAATTCTGTTTAGAATTGCGACTTGTACATTGGGAAGCAAAAAAGGTGAAAAAATGGAGGTCCAAAGCAGGTACCCCAAGGAGTGGACAGATTTCCAAAATTTTTTTTATCTGTAAAAAACTGAAAAAGTATGCAATTTTTTTATTGTTGCAGGATCACTCCTTCTATTTGTTGCACTTCGATGTATGAAAAACAAGTAAGAAAGTGCTATAGTCGGTCAGGTCCGAACAAACGATACCCTTCACCACTTAGGTCAAAGGTGTTCTTTTTCCTGTCTAAAGATAAATATTTGCTAAGTTTTGCCATCAAACAAACATTTTTTCAAATCTTATAGATTTAAGTTGTTTTTGTGAATTTTACTTATATGAGATCTAGGATCAAATGCGGACCGATTATCTCGAAATTTCGCAAATTGATTACAGTTTTTACAAAAATAATGAATGCAAAAAATAAACTCAATATTGTTATTTTCTTCAGATTTACGAGAGTTCTAGTGATTTTTGTCCATTTAGTGCGTTTTGGCAGAAGAGTTTGTATGGGAGCTATGGTCAACTGTGGACCGATTTCAATTACGATTACGAAATTTTGTACAGTGATTTTAGTTTACATTAGCAGTATTGCTTTTATATTTCATATAAAAATATAGATATTTGTGGCCAAAATATCAATTCCGGGAAGTGGGACCGATCTTGACAGATTTCAATAGCCATGGCTCCACTACTATTTCAGCAAATTATCTTTAGAATTGCGACCTGTAGTTTGAATACATGGTTTACATGAGGTCCAGTCAACCAGACGGACCCACGGGCTCGGATCGACTAAATCGATTAAGTGATTATAAGCCTATTGGTATATATATATATATATATATATATATATATATATATATATATATATATATATATATATATATATATATAAATATATAAAAACCAAAATTTAACAAAATGGGAATCAGTAAAAAGTTTTCCAAAATCGGTTGTTGTTCCCGAAATCGTTGATTCTGTGAGTGAACTATCAGTTGTAAGATCGTTTTATAACTTATAGATAAATTGAGGTAACCCCTTATATTAGTGTGGCCTGCATTCATTTAATATGAAATAAATGCTCTAAAACAAGGATCGCATAAGTATTCATGTTTATGATCTTAATTCCAGTTGAATTCGATCACTCATTCATCAAAATCTAAATATTTTGATATACTGAGGTTGCATTGAAATAGGTTGTAGTGTTTGTATCGTGGTTTCACGTTCTTATCAGTTCAGTCAAGGTGTAAGCATCTACATTTTCTCAACTCATTTCGTTGATGTTACGTTTATGGTTTCATTGACAGTTGCTGTGTGTGTGTGTCAAAACATTTACATAAACATTTTAATTCTACTGGAATCAATACAATCGGATTTGATTCAATTTAATTTTTCCTTCATAATAAAGTTTGTAATTTTATTTGTAACATTTAATTTTGTTGTTTGAATTTTTAAGTGGCTTATAAATATCGCAATACATAATTGATATTGTTTGTAATCCATTTTAATGTCGAATGAGCAAAAAAAACAAAATAGAAAAAATAAACAATTTATGTAACAAAATTGATATTTGACAGAGTTAAAGTATTAGGATTCATGCAATTTAAATGTTTGCAATGTAAACAATTTTAGCAAAAAAAAAAATTAAATGAAATTGATATTTTTAGCTTCCAAATGAAACTATGAAAAATTAAAATCTATGTAATAGTATTTCTAGTAAACTACAACCAACCATTGTCCAATACGATTCAATAAAACATAAAATTTAATATCAAATGAATATGTAGCAAAAAAGCAAAAGTCTGAAAAAAACTAGAATTTTAAAATTTCACTTTGTAATGTAATGAATAGTCGTATTTCAAGTGTGTCACAACCGGCAGCAATCAATTTATAAATGTCATTCAAAATGTGGTCCGCCTCCCCCAAAGTAAAGTAAAGTGAAGTAATTAATCGATTTAACTTTGTAACAAGTATGAAACTATAACATACAACAACCAGATTGTTTGATGATGATGTCGTATTACGACAATGTATTCAAACATGCAAAGACTAGATGTTTTAAAATCGGCATATGCTCAAAAGGAAGTGTCTAGGGAAGGCACAAAAGGAGTAATATAAGCCTTCTATTCATAGGGACACTAAAATTGAAGAATAATAGAATTTAAACTTTGAAGTTGTGTTTAAGTTTAGTTGAATAATGTTGTGGCCTTCTAAAGTTTTCGATATAAAGGATATGTTCTCATTTTAAACGAAAATTTCGGGACGACTAGAAAGAAAGAAATGTCTGAGATCAAATAAATATATTATTTTTATAACTATTGCCCTATGTTTACATTTTTACAATTTTTACTAACTTGTTGAAAGTCTAAGAATACAATTTTATTATAAAAATCATAAATTTTTGAAAAATTTCCTATAAAAATAAGAAATTTAAGAAAAATTTTCTATCAAAATAAGATTTTTTTTTAAATTTCCTATAGAAATAAAATAATTTTGAAAATTTTTCTATAAAAATAAGAAAATTTTAAAAAATTTCCTGTAAAAAGAGAAAAATTTATTAACAATTTTCTTTAAAAATAAGAAATATTTGAAAAATTTTTATAGGAAATTTTTAAAAAATTTCTTTGTTTTATAGGAATTTTTTTAAAAATTTCTTATTTTTATAGGAATTTTTTAAAAATTTCTTATTTTTATAGGAATTTTTTAAAAATTTCTTATTTTTATAGGAAATTTTTAAAAAATTTCTTATTTTTATAGGAATTTTTAAAAAATTTCTTATTTTTATAGGAATTTTTCAAAAAATTTCTTATTTCTATAGGAATTTTTCAAAAAATTTCTTATTTTTATTGGAAATTTTTAAAAAATTCATATTTTTATAGAAAATTTTCAAAAAAAATTCTTATTATTATAAAAAAATTTTCAAAAATTTCTTCTTTTTATAAGAAATTTTTCAGAAATTTCTTATTTTTATAGGAAATTTTTCAGAAATTTCTCATTTTTATAGGAAATTTTTCAGAAAGTTTTTTTTTTATAGGAAATTTTTAAAAAACTTCTTTTTTTATAGGAAATTTTTCATTTTTTTTTTAAAGAAATTTCAAAAATTTATTATGTTTTTAAAAGAGATTTCAAAAATTTCTTATATTTTTAAAAGAAATTTCAAAACTTTCTTAATTTTTTAGGAAATTTTTCAAAAATTGCTTATTTTTATAGGAAAAATTTCTTATTTTTATAGAAAATTTTTCAAAAATTTCTTATTTTTATAGGAAATTTTTCAAAAATTTCTTATTTTGATAGGAAATTTTTCAAAAATTTTTTAGTTTTATAGGAAATTTTTCAAAAATTTCTCGTTTTATTAAAAGGAAATTTCAAAAATTTCTTATTTTTTTAAAAGAGATATCAAAAATTTCTTATTTTTTCAAAGGAAATTTCAAAACTTTCTTATTTTTATAGGAAATTTTTCAAAAATTTCTAATTTTTATAAGAATTTTCAAAAATTTCTTACTTTTATAGGAAATTTTTCTAAAACTTCTTTTTTTTATAAAAAATTTTTCAAATATTTTTTATTTTTTTAAAAATTTCTGAATTTAGTAGGAAATATTGCAAAAATTTGTAATTTTTATAGCAAATTTTCAAAAATTTCTTATTTTTATAGGAAATTTTTCAAAAATTTCTTTATTTTTATAGAAAATTTTTCGAAAATTTCTTATTTTTATAGAAAATTTTTAAAAATTTCTTACTTTTATAGGAAACTTTTCAAAAAATTTTTTATTTTTATAGGAAATTTTTCAAAAATTTATAGTTTTATAGGAAATTTTTCAAAAATATCTTATTTTTGTAAGAAATTTTTTAAAAATTTCTTACTTTTATAGGAAATTTTTCAAAAAAAATTTTATTTTTATAGGAAATTTTTTAAAAATTTCTTATTTTTATAGGAAATTTTTCAAAAATTTATAGTTTTATAGGAATTTTTTTAAAAATATCTTATTTTTATAAGAAATTTTTCAAAAATTTCTTATTTTTATAGGGAATTTTTCAAAAATGTCTTATTTTATAGAAAATTTTTCAAAAATTGTTTATTTTTATAGGAAATTTTTAAAATTTTTTTACTTTTATAGAATAAGAATAGTTTCATAGGAAATTTTTCAAAAATTTCCTATTTTTATTTGAAATTTTTCAAAAATTTCCTATTTTTATAGGAAATTTTTCAAAAAATTCTTATTTCTATAAAAGTAGGAAATTTTTAAAAAAATTTCTATAAAAATAAGAAATTTTTTGAAAGTTTCCTATAAAAATAAGAATTTTTTGTAAAATTTCCTATAAAAATAAGAAATTTTTGAAAAATTTCCTATAAAAGTAAGAAATTTTTTAAAAAATGTCCTATAGAAATAAGAAATTTTTGAAAAATTTCCGGGAAAAATAAGAAATTTTTGAAAAATTTCCTAGAAAAATAAGTTTTTGAAAATTTTTCTATAAAAATAAGAAATTTTTGAAAAATTTCCTATAAAAATAAGAAATTTTTGAAAAATTTCCTATAAAAATTAGAAATTTTTGAAAAATTTCCTATACAAATAAGAAACTTTTGAAAAATTTCCAATAAATTTTTGAAAAAATTCTATAAAAATAAGAAATTTTTGAAAAATTTCCTATAAAAATAAGAAATTTTTGAAAAATTTCCTATAAAAATAAGAAACTTTTGAAAAATTTCCAATAAATTTTTGAAAAAATTCTTGTGAAAATAAAAAATTTTTGAAAACTTTCCTATGAAAATAAGACATTTTTAAGATAAGAAATTTTTGCAAAATTTCCTATAAAATTAAGAAAATTTTCTAAAATTTCTTATAAAAATAAGAAATTTTAAAAAAATTTTCTATAAAAATAAGAAATTTTTTAAAAATTTCCTATAAAAATAATAAATTTTTGAAAAATTTCCTATAAAAATAAGAAAAAAAAAATTCCTATAAGAATAAGATAGTTTTGAATAATTTTTTATAAAAATAAGAAATTTTTGGAAAGATTTCCTAAAAAAAATATAAATTTTTGAAAAATTTTCTATAAAAAATAAGAAACTTTTGAAATATTTCTTATAAATATAAGAAATTTTTTATAAATTTTTTATAAGTATAAAAAATTTGTGAAAATTTTTGAAATATAAGAAAGTTTTCAAAAATTTCTAATAAATATAAGAAATTTTTGAAAAATTTCTTATAAATATAAGAAAATTTTGAAAAATTTCTTATAAATATAAGAAATTTTTGAAAAATTTCTTATAAATATAAGAAATTTTTGAAAAATTTCTTATAAATATAAGAAATTTTTTGAAAAATTTCTTATAAATATAAGAAAGTTTTGAAAAATTTCTTATACAAATAAGATATTTTTTAAAAATTTCCTATAAAAATAAGAAAATTTTAACAAATTTTCTATAAAAAAAGAATTTTTTGAAAATTTTTTAATTAAAATTAAAAATTTTTGGAAAACCTCCTATAAAAATAAGAAATTTTAAAAAAAAGGTCACCAAATTGGTCATACTGAGTATAGGGTTTTACTACAAATTGATGGTAAAGTTGAACCTATACATTCGCTACCTTGTATTTTTTCCGCAAAACAGTCTAATTAAGTAATTTCCCTTTAGAGTTATCCATCACCATAAATTTTTATCCAAGACTTTACTATAGTGACTCTAAAAAATATGTTATCAAATAATGGCTCTCATTGACCTCATGCGTGACCACCCTTCCATTATACTAATCCCAATGCAATTTACAATTTAATTCCACTTAAAATGTTGATAACCGGAATAAGACATTTAATCGGACTTATGACTAATTCATATCATTAATTTGAAATTTAAATCTTTGTCAATTTTAAAATATTCTTTAGAAATAAAAATTAGTATATGTATTACTACAACTATAATATTTCAAACGTTTGAGTTTCGTGCTGGCCCCGAAAACATTAATTGTTAATGTGTGTTTGTATGTGTCTGCGGGCTAAAATTTTATGCAGAAAATTGAAAATAATGCTAATGCCTCACCAACAAATTGGAAACCACAATTTATTATAAACCTTTTTTTTTATTAGAGTTATTCAAGGGTCTAAGGCGTATAATGATGGTTCATTGAAAAGTTTTCCTTTGAAAAAGGATGACCCCCTTAGTATATTGATTGTAGTCCTACAGACAAATACACACACCCTCCCATTCATATTAAAATAGCTTTTAAAAGGGTTATTCGGCTTAATCATAGATATCGTCTGGTAAATTATGTTCTGTCATGATAAAACATTTGTGGTGATGGGTAATTTTGATGTTAATGTTGATTTTGATGTTATCAAAATATGTCAAGTATAATGATTTAAATAGATCGAAAATTTCTATGACATTTTCCCTATTTTTCATCTTCATTTTCGTTTTCTTTTATTTTTGGTTTTGTCAATGCCTCAAATTGAAATTGATATTTTCCTTATTGGGATAGATTGTGAGTATCATGTGTGTGTATGAGTATCATGTATGTGTGTGGGCTTAGATATATTCATTCTCATCTAGACGTTGTCTACAAGGACATTCTTGTCAACATATTTATGTATATATGTCTATTCCTGTTATCGCTTATTTGCCGCAATATTGTCATAACACAAAAATCAAATTTTGAAATAATATCTAGAATCGGAAAACTGAAAATCTAAAATACAATTTTCATCTTTTTACTTTTTAATAATTTAAGAAAAAGTGTCTTTATGTCATTAAATAATTGGAAAAAGCCGAATCTTGAGTTGTGGTATTGTTTTAGCAAATCTGTAATATATATGTATATTTATACCTCCTAGACATTAAATATAAGTGATTAGATGTAATGACAAAATACTCAATATTAATAAGGGTATACATATATATCGTCAGCTTTGATGTAAAAGGGCTCAAGCACACTTTTCAAAATATTGCAGACAATTCAAGAAATTATTAAGCCATTTTATTTTAGGAATTATTGTAGAACTATTAAACAAAGTATTATTTTTAAAACGTTTGAACTATTTGGTTGCTAGTTCCTTTTGCATTTCGGGTGACCATATGTACTTAAGTATATATTTTGTTATGTGATTGAATTGTAAATGATGTAAAAAAAGATATTTGGAGTTATAATTTATTACATCACAATGTGTGTGGTAATGTTTGGAAAATCTATGAACTGTTTGAAGGGAAAGGTTTTCCCTGCATTGTCCAACTACGCGCATTAAAAACGGTTTTATAAACTTGTAAGCTATCGAATTCCCAACCTCTTTGTTTGACTTTAGATAAGAAATTTTTGAAAAATTTCTTAGAAAATTAAGAAATTTTTGAAAAATTTCCTATAAAAATAAGAAATTTTTGAAAAATTTCCTATAAAAATAAGAAATTTTTGAAAAATTTCCTATAAAAATAAGAAATTTTTGAAAAATTTCCTATAAAAATAAGAAATTTTTGAAAAATTTCCTATAAAAATAAGAAATTTTTGAAAAATTTCCTATAAAAATAAGAAATTTTTGAAAAATTTCCTATAAAATATGAAATTTTTGAAAATTTTCCTATAAAAATAAGAAATTGTTAAAAATTTCCTATAAAAATAAGAAATTTTTGAAAAATTTCCTATAAAAATAAGAACTTTTGAAAAATTTCCTATAAAAATAAGAAATTTTTGAAAAATTTCCTATAAAAATAAGAAATTTTTGAAAAATTTCGTATAAAAATAAGAAATTTTTGAAAAATTTCGTATAAAAATAAGAAATTTTTGAAAAATTTCGTATAAAAATAAGAAGTTTTTGAAAAATTTCCTATAAAAATGAGAAATTTTTGAAAAATGTCCTATAAAAATAAGAAATATTTGAAAAATTTCCTATAAAAATAAGAAATTTTTGAAAAATTTCCTTAAAAAATAAGAAATTTTTGAAAAATTTCCTTAAAAAATAAGAAATTTTTGAAAAATTTCCTATAAAAATAAGACATTTTTGAAAAATTTCCTATAAAAATAAGAAATTTTTGAAAAATTTCCTATAAAAATAAGAAATTTTTGAAAAATTTCTTATAAAAATAGGAAATTCTTGAAAAATTTCCTATAAAAATAAGAAATTTTTGAAAAATTTCGTATAAAAATAAGAAATTTTTGAAATATTTCGTATAAAAATAAGAAATTTTTTAAAAATTTCGTATAAAAATGAGAAATTTTTGAAAAATTTCCTATAAAAATAAGAAATTTTTGAAAAATTTCCTATAAAAATAAGAAATTTTTAAAAAATTTCCTATAAAATTAAGAAATTTTTGAAAAATTTCCTATAAAAGTAAGAAATTTTTGAAAAATTTCCTATAAAAATGAGAAATTTTTTAAAAATGTCCTATAAAAATAAGAAATTTTTGAAAAATGTCCTATAAAAATAAGAAATTTTTGAAAAATTTCCTATAAAATTAAGAAATTTTTTAAAAATTTATTATAAAAATAAGAAATTTTTGAAAAATTTCCTATAAAAATAAGAAATTTTTGAAAAATTTCCTATAAAAAGAAAAAATTTTTGAAAATTTTCTATAAAAATAAGAAATTTTTGAAAAATTTCCTATAAAAATAAGAAATTTTTGAAAAATTTCCTAAAAAAATAAGAAATTTTTGAAAAATTTCCTATAAAAATAAGAAATTTTGGAAGAATTTCCTATAAAAAGAAGAAATTTTTAAAAAATTTCCTATAAAACTAAGAAATTTTTGAAAAATTTCCTATAAAAATAAGAAATTTTTGAAAAATTTCCTATAAAAATAAGAAATTTTTGAAAAATTTCCTATAAAAATAAGAAATTTTTGAAAAATTTCCTATAAAAATCAGAAATTTTTGAAAAATTTCCTATAAAAATAAGAAATTTTTGAAAAATTTCCTTAAAAAATAAGAAATTTTTGAAAAATTTCCTTAAAAAATAAGAAATTTTTGAAAAATTTTCTTAAAAAATAAGAAATTTTTGAAAATTTTCCTTAAAAAATAAAAAATTTTTGAAAAATTTCCTATAAAAATAAGAAATTTTTGAAAAATTTCCTATAAAAATAAGAAATTTTTGAAAAATTTCCTAAAAAAATAAGAAATTTTTGAAAAATTTCCTATAAAAAATGAGAAATTTTTGAAAAATTTCCTATAAAAAATAAGAAATTTTTGAAAAATTTCCTATAAAAACAAGAAATTTTTGAAAATTTTCCTATAAAAATAAGAAATTTTTGAAAAATTTCCTATGAAAATAAGAAAATTTTGAAAAATTTGCTGTAAAAATAAGATAATTTTAAAAAAATTCTATAAAAAAAGAAATTTTTTTAGATCGTGGTTAGATCGTGGAGAAGATCAATTGATGCGGAGTTGCTAGCAGCGAACTATTCATGGTATGATGTCTGCCTAACATCTCGCATTAGAGTCCGATATAAAAGTATGGTTGACGCCCTATGCTCCACTGGGAGTCAAGGATAGCAGAAGAATTTAAAACCATTGCATGGATTTTTGGTTTTTATGACTTAAAAAACTCCTATTTTTCGTCTAAGAAAGTCTCTATTTGGTGTGTATTTTAGACTGATATCACCAAAGGTCTATATTTGTTTTGAAAGCGACGTTTACCACGCTATCACTGCCGACGGCGACCTCTAAAGGTCGAATTCCCAACCTCTTGGTTTGACTTTAGATGACCTGGAGACTAATGTCGTGTGGAGTTAATTGCCACAGGCGCTTAAATGGAAAGTCTGCACAGGCGATTAGAAAGCATTGTCATTTTATGTGGAGGTTATTTAAAACAGCTACCGAGATCATGCGATTTGATCACGTTAAATGTTTATATTTTGGGCAAAAAACCGGTTTAAACTTTAACATCACATTTCTCCTTGATATTTAATAAGAATTGCAACTGTCATTACTTTTTACTAGCTTGACGTTATGTCGCCGACAAAATTTTTATTAGGAACTTACAAACACCTGCATGTATGTATAGGTAGGGTCAAATGTGGACCGATTGTAACGATTTGTTAGGACTTTGGAACTATTTGTTATTTTGGAAAAATTTTGCTTATTTTTCAAAATGAAACCGACTTTTCGAATAAGAAATAACCCTCTTATCCATAGTAAAATTGGTCATACAGAAACCTCCGTTGGTTTATGCGCAAGAACTATGCTAAAGCCTGATCAAATGCACAGTTTACGATTTAATTCACTTTAAGTAATTTTTAGTGGCATTTTTTCATAGCATGATTAAATGTACAGCTGTCGAAATTTATTCATACCAACTATGAAACCGTCTTCGGATCATATGCAACAACTTTGCTAAAGATCATAGCATTACCAAATACACAGTTTACGATTTAGTTCACTTTGAGTAATTTTCAGCAGCGCCACCTATCGGAAATTGTTCACACCAACTAAGAAACCTCCGCCAGCTCATACGCTACAACTTTGCTAAAGATCATAGCATGATCAAATGCACAGTTTACGATTTAATTAATTTTTAGTAATTTTCACTGGCGCCACCTTTTGGAAATTAGTCTTACCAACTTAGAAACCTTTACCGGCTTATCCGCAACATCTTCGCTAAAGAGCATAACATGACCAGATGCAAAGTTTACTATTCTATAAAGAACATACATACAGACAAACATTAATCTGTTTAATAGTTTTAACATTACTACTTTTGTTTCCTTTTTTTTATTCCCTAATTTCAAAAACGTTCCAAATGCATATTTAGCACTTCTTTGGCACCAATTGAATTCGGTACATTTTATTAAAACGCATTTAACATAATGTTCCTATTCAGATTACTTTTTGAGATGTTAAGTTATCATTTTATCCCTTTTTTTACCCATTTTGGCCCCAAAATCAAAAAAGTACCAAGCATGTGTTCAATATTTCTTTCACGTCTATTGACTGCAGTACAAATTTCCTTTCTATATTCTTTGGTTTAAAAAATAAGAGTGGGTTAAAAAAGTACAAAAAAAACTATTTTCACCCCTATTTACCCCTTTCGGACATAGTTTAGTTTTGTTTCTATACCTATTGCTTTAGGAGATATAACGTTTTCGATTTTTCCCCTTTTCCCCAGTTTTTACCCCCTCAGCGGTAAAACTTCCAAAAGTCCCTTTATATTCGATCTATACGGCGAAAAAGGTACCCAGTGTCAAAATTTTGTCAAAATCGTTAGAGCCGATTTCGAAATAGCCATTCTATATATATATATATATATATATATATATATATATATATATATATATATATATATATATATATATACAATTATTGCTCGTTTAAAGGTATAAGATATTTAGATGAGCCTAAAACTATACTACACAAATGTTTCAGAAATATCTTACATTTCGATCAATATCAGATATATCGGTTAATTGATTTTCGACTTGAAAGCAGTTTAACCTTTTCGATAGTAAAAAAAGAAAATATGGCGAAAATTTTGGTTATATTTCTCCATATTTAAAAGGCCAGCAACCTAAGGCTACAGTGTAGAAATAATGAAACCATTTCACGGCGCAAATGTAAAGTTTGATTGAAAAAAAAAAAATACAATTGAATCTCATGTGAGCACAAAATTTAAGAAACTATTCCGATAACCTCGTAATTTTAAGAAAACGTTTCGGAAAACCCTATAATTTCAATAAAACTTTTAACATTGCTGTTAAACTAGGGTTTGCAGTTCGGTTTTAACCGAAACCGAAACCTCGGTTTTTTATGCCTCAAAACCGAAACCGAAAACCGTAGAAAAAATCGCTGTTTTAGCTATTTATTTTTCATAATTTTTTGTTGGTATTATTCAGAAATAACGTTATAAATTTGCACGTAATTTGTCTATGAAATGAAGCAGAAGAATGAAAAAAACAAAAGGTGCCTTACAATGGACGAATGGACAAGTGCAAGGGGAAGGCGGTATGTGACGGTATATTTTATAACCTTGCTCTCAGCCTTATTTTTGAAACGTGTAGACGCAAGAAACCATTAGACAAAAGCTAATGAAGTTTAATATTTCACTTGATACAAACATCCTAGCATGTACTATAGATGGAGCAGCAGTCAATATCAAATTTGGATCTGAAAATCAGTTATGATTGGCACACGGAAATCATCTTGCAGTCGCTGATGTTTTTTGTGAACAATTTTTTATAAATCCAGATGTGGATTTCATCCACAATTTTGAAGATTGCACTTTGAAACTTTGGATCATTTAAAACCGATTGCCGATATAAATTTGAACCTAGAGGCTATAAGAAAAACTGTTCGGTATTTCAATAATTCGTCAGTTCGTAATAATATTTACAAACAAGCGTTAAAAAGCATCTTAATCGTGAATTAAGTCTGCTCTTAGATTTCTGCTTCTAAAAGAATGTATTCATGAAAGTTTAGATAAGCTGTCGACCTTAGATTTGCTTCTATATCTTTGAAATTGAAAATACTTTTAAAGATTCGTTGCTGTTCGTAAAAATGACTGTTGTAAGCAATTTGTCGCTCGGATGCAAATATTATACCAGCTTAAGGGGCTCTGCAGTTTCTCTAAAAGAAACAAGACTTATTTAAGAAATTTCTCATATTTAGAAAACGTGAATTTATTTTCTGAATTTCAGTATTAAATTATTAATATGAGCTTTAATAAATATGCCTTTACCTTGTTTTAATAAAATTATCTAAATTTTACTACAAATTTAAATCAAAATAGTTTTATTTAAAAAACCGAAACCAGCCGGTTTTGGGCGTTTCAAAACCTTAACCGCGGTTTCTCATTTTCACGGTTTTTTGCAAACTCTATGTTAAACTGTTTACAGGGCTCTGTTGATAGCGAAATTGTCTCTGATTAAATGAAAGGTTATTGTCTTTACTAATTAAATTTATATTTATCTTTATAGATATTGATCACCCATATCTCGATAATTGCAGAACCGAATTCTGAAGATTTGCATGTTGGTTTAAGTTTTTTCATATTAATTAATTAATTAATCATTAATTTTTTATGTGAGTATTTCAGTTTCGATATTACTAAGAGTTATAGAAATGCTTTGATTTTACAAATAACTGATAAATTTAACCACCTGCTTGAGAATTCATTCTAGTTAAAAAAATAATTAAGTTTTCCTTTCTACTTTCCCAGTTGTTTTTCAAAAAATTTCCACTGAAGTAAACAATTGCTTGGTTAAAACTGTTCTAACGATTAAAAACTACCAAAGGCAAGGACGATTAATAAAAAAACTTTAACTTCATACGATTGACATCAGTACCGCCGTCACTACAGCCAGTACAAACAACAACAAAAGGAATATAAGAAAAGCTTGAAATTTGAGTTGTTGTAAATAAAGGAAAACATAAAAATGGTCTTTCATACATTTTATGTCCATTCATCCTTAACTTTATGCCTGTAAGTTTGTATGTATGTGTATTTTCTTATGTGTATGAATGTATGAACTTTCGCATAACAAAAACTTCATGTTAGTTTGATTATTGAGCCCTTCTATCGATATATGTATGAAAGTTTGTGTTAAATTGGTATAAAAGTAAAACATATGTTAATGGCATTTTGAAGGGCTTCAAACTAAGTCAATAACATTTTGAAATGTTTGTGTCGTCGAGCATTTGTTTTCTGCTGTTGCCGGTTATTGCTGTTATATTCGACTCGTCATTATAGCCATCATTTGATATGGTTTAAAACTTAAATGAGTTTCTTTGCACGTCCCTTCTAGTGTATGTATGTGTGTGTGTGTGTGTGAGAAAGAGTGAATGTGTTTGGCATAAAGTTTGTTTTAAAGTTGTTATAAAGGATTAACTTGACTATAATACACTCAATATAGTGGCATATACATACATATATA
This sequence comes from Stomorhina lunata, assembly GCA_933228675.1. NCBI lineage: Eukaryota > Metazoa > Arthropoda > Insecta > Diptera > Rhiniidae > Stomorhina > Stomorhina lunata. The sequence continues at coordinate 84,159,405 of OW121744.1, read as the reverse complement.
CACTTACATACATAGTTTACATGCCTGTGTTAGACCAAAATATAGATTAATATGTAAGTTCGAGATGACTGTAATTAAAAGAGCTTAAGTGTAATAACAACTATTTGGTTATTATGCCAATATGGTTAAAAGTTATGGCAATTTTCATAACAATAATGAAGACAATTATAAAGGATTTTTTCGATCTGTTTATATTTAATGTTTTGTTTTCTACGAAACATATGGAGTTTAACAACAATAACAATTAAAATATGTTAAAAGTATAATTTTTTAAGTATTTCAATGGGCCTCTTCATTTTTATATTGAGATTGTCATTCCGTTTGTAATTTCCTTAATATTGGATTCAAAAAGAAAAGCGGTATATATTCTGAATCCTTATGAAATTTTAAGACGATTGAGCGATGTCCGTCTGTCTGCCTGTCTGTCTGTCCGTCTGTCTGTGTGTCTGTCTGTTGAAATCACGATAACGCCTAAACGAAAAGAGCTGGCTCACTGAAACTTAGTAGAAACATTCGTCATCTATAAGAAAATTTTGGTATTGAAATTGGCTAAAATCGGTCAACATTTGACCATAACGGGAGCTATAACCTCGTCTAGACTAATCGCTTATTTGCTAATAAATGACAAATTATAACAGCCATGATGACAAAATCGGTTCAAAGTCGGTTCACATTTAACCATAGCTCCCATATAAAAAACTTACGGAAACAGCCTAAATTCCACCTGAAATTCACTTAAATGCCAATAAATGATAAACTGTAATAGCTTTGGCCACTAAATTTAGCACAAGGTAGTCTTATGTGAATGCCAGCCAGTGTGCAAAATTTTGTCACAATCGGTCACCATTTGACCATAGCTCCCATATAAAAAACTTACAGAAACACAAAAATACAAAAAGAAAAGGAGATTTATGTTCGTCTGTCCGTCAGATAAAAGCGCTACAGCTCCTGAACTACAAAAGCTAGAGAAACAAAATTTTACAAAAGTATTTGTGATATGTAACAAAAGTTGTGTACTGAAAATGGGAGAAATCGGTTCACATTTAGTTAGAGCTCCCATATAACCCCGCCCAGGGAAACACATGAATGCTTGAAAAAAATGAATTTTCAAAATAGCGGCGATTCACCTCATAACTCATCTAGCCACTGGTTATTGAGCATTAGGCTATGTAAAACTTCTCTAACTAATGCATTTGCCGTTCGCCGTCGGCGTTAAAACGTAGGTCCCTCTCAATAAGTCTAAAACTAGAATCGGATGCAGCTCATTTTCTGTGAGAAGTACACCTTGTTATATTTGAGTGTCCCAGAAAAACTGAAAGCCGTTGTGACAAAAGACGTACCCCCCAATTTGTATACATTTAACCCCAATAATCCAAATACAAAGTTTCATTCAGATCAGATATCGGGAAAGCGTGCCGAGTTGACGCCAAAGTTTGGACATCCCAGTTATGTGGGAAAACTGAGGGATTTTTTCAGATTTCTTCAAAATTTTTCTACTTAAAATATATTTTTAAATACATTTTTAAAAGCATAATGCAGATAACAAAATGAGCTTAGCAACGAGATATAAGACATTAATATCGGTTGAAAGGTTTCCTAATAATTAAGGTTTTCCCAAAATATTTTACGCTCCTGTACATATGCAATAAAAAATGTATTATTTTTAATAAATTTTAAAAAGTTTGACTGGTTTTACTTTTTGAAACCTCAAGATATTTAATTATTTATTTTTGTTGCAATGGGCTAACATTAAGTCACATATGCATAGGACGAAAAAATAAATTTTCATACCGTTTTTGAAACTGCTTTTTTGTTTTTTTCCAATAGTTTTTTAAACGAATTCGAAAAAACTTAAAAAAAGTTCCAGAGTGTTAGTAAAAATACCCTGCAGATTAGTACAAAGAAAATATTAAATCGATATCTCTAACGGCTTAGCCGTACCTGCGACTTAAAGTCAAAGAAATTGGACAAAAACCCAATTTTTCACCAAAGTTTTAAAAAATCACGTGAATTGTTATATATTAGCAGTTTTTATAAATGGAACTGTAATTATTATTGTTTCGATGGGTAGAAATATATATGTGAACCTTGGTTGAAATCGGATGCAATTAACCCTATTATTACCAGAGTTAAAAGTAAAACTTTTAAAATATTCAATTTTTTCAAAAAAGTTACTAAAACTATATGTTTTATTATATGTGAATAAAAATTCAACAAATTGTTGAAAGAAGTCTTTAATTAAATTTTTATACAAATTAACCCTTGAGTACCCATGGGCTCAAAATGGTTCTAGTTTTAAACTGACAAATATTTTTTTTAGAAAATTAACCCTCAAATAACCAGAGGAAAAATTAGTTATTATAAGAAATTTTTCAAAAATTAACATTTTGTAGGAAATTTTTTAAAAATTTACTTTTTATAGGACATTTTTCAAACATTTTCTTTTTATCAGAACATATTCAAAAACTTTATGTTTTTATAGAAATTTTTCAAAAATTTATTTTTTGTAGGAGTTTGAGGCCCTATGCTCCACTGGGAGTCAAGAATAACAGAAGAAGGAAATTTTTTAAAAATTTTCAAAAATTACTTTTTACAGGAAATTTTTAATAAATTTTCGAAAATCTACATTTTATAGAAAATTTTAAAAAAGTTATATATTTATAAGAAAATTTTCAAAAATTTACTTTTTATAGGACGTTTTTCAAAAATTTCCTTTTTATAAGAAAATTTTAAAAAATTTTATATTTTTATAGAAATTTTTCAAAAATTTACTTTTTGTAGGAAATTTTTTAAAAATTTAGTTTTTATAAAAAATTTTTCAAAAAAAAACTTTTTACATGAAATTTTAAAAAAAATTTCTTATTAATAGTCAATTTTCGAAAAATTTCTTATAAAAAGTAAATTTTCGAATAATTTCTTTCAAATTTCAATTTTTGAAAAATGTGCTATCAAAAGTAAATTTTTGAAAAATTTCCTTTAAAAAGTAAATTTTTGAAAAATTTCCTTTAAAAAGTAAATTTTTGAAAAATTTCCTTTAAAAGGTAAATTTTTGAAAAATTTCCTATAACAAGTAAATTTTTGAAAAATTTCCTATAACAAGTAAATTTTTTAAAACTTTCCTATAAAAAGTAAATTTTTGAAAAATTTCCTATAAAAAGTAAATTTTTGAAAAATTTCCTATAAAAAGTAAATTTTTAAAAAATTTCCTTTAAAAAGTAAATTTTTGAAAAATTTCCTTTAAAAAGTAAATTTTTCAAAAATTTCCTTTAAAAAGTAAATTTTTCAAAAATTTCCTTTACAAAGTAAATTTTTGAAAAATTTCCTATAAAAAGTAAATTTTTGAAAAATTTCCTATAAAAAGTAAATTTTTGAAAAATTTCCTATAACAAGTAAATTTTTGAAAAATTTCCTTTAAAAAGTAAATTTTTGAAAAATTTCCTATAAATAGTAAATTTTTGAAAAATTTCCTATAAAAAGTAAATTTTTGAAAAATTTCCTATAAAAAGTAAATTTTTGAAAAATTTCCTATAAAAAGTAAATTTTTGAAAAATTTCCTATAAAAAGTAAATTTTTGAAAAATTTCCTATAAAAAGTAAATTTTTGAAGAATTTCCTATAAAAAGTAAATTTTTGAAAAATTTCCTATAAAAAGTAAATTTTTGAAAAATTTCCTATAAAAAGTAAATTTTTGAAAAATTTCCTATAAAAAGTAAATTTTTGAAAAATTTCCTATAAAAAGTAAATTTTTGAAAATTTTCTTAAAAAAGAATTTTATTTAAACAAAATTTGACAAACAAACGGATATGTTTAAATATCATATTTAAAAAAAAACTTTTTGCAAAATAAATTATTTTGAAAATCCCTAAGTTATGCTACACAATATTTGCTTAAAAGTCGAAGTTTTTTATATATATCGAATGAGGCGATTTGGCTCCTAATAAAATTCTTTTATATTTTTTTGCATTGTTATCAAAAGCTAATTTTTCTTATAAAAAAATAAACTTTTATTTTGACAAAAAGCATCTGGCATTTTAAACCTGTATTATGCTACTATTACACAGCAAATTTTTTAATTTATTAATAGTCTTGGGTTTTTGGATATTAAAAAAAGTATAGTCATCTTTTTACTTTGCTGTCTCCGACCACTAAGTCTATGTATTAGGCTTAAAATTCTTCCCATTTATTTGCATATTTTTAGGAGTATATTTAAAGGTTTAACACAAGCATCATAAATTTCTACTAAAGTATAAATAACTATAAATAGTTGTTGGTAAGGAAAGGCTAACCTTTTTTCATGGCCAATTACATATTTTTTTTCTCCATTAATAATTTACCTCAGGCTGTTTTAGGGGATATTTGCAATGCAAATTTTTGGTGATGCAGCAGAAAAAGTTTTGAGATTAATAGTAGTTGTATTTTGTGGGAAGAAAAAAATATAAAATGTTTTGATAAACATTATAAAATTCCAGTATTTTATTCAATTAACTTTTTTTTTTTTAATTCCCCGACAATATTTCAATTGGAACAAGGGGCACTTCTCTCAGAGAATGAGCTGCATCCGATTCTATTTTCAGACTCATTGAAAGGGACCTACGCTTTAACGCCGGCTCCGAACGGAAATTCCATTAGTTAGAGAAGTTTTACATAGCCTAATACTCAATAACCACATTTTAGGTTAATGATGCCACTTTAGGTTTTCGACCCTATATTTTTCAAATTTGCAATCCGTTTTCGGTTATATAGCCTTCAAAACAATTTTTTTTTGTGCTGTACACGCCAAATATATATTGTAAAAATCTACAAATTCTTTCGTAAAGTTCTTAAGAAAAATTAAGTTAAAACTTCAAGATCGATTTTCTCAAAATGCATTTTTGGCGTATAGAGCACATAAACTTCAGAACGACGAAGTGTCTAATGGTAATGGTTATATGATGGATGCAAATATTTAAGTCTATTTATTTGTTTTAGACAGCGGGTCTGATATGAAAGAGGAGACCGAATGCTGTCCAATTGCCATATAATTGTTTGCAATCGATTTAATATTTCTTTGTTGAGTATATAAGGCAAGTTCTTTTTAAAATTTTTATCGAAACTCTATTCAAAATTTATAGAATTCCTATTAAAGTTGAAAAATCTAAATTTTGAACATTGAGCCTGAATATAAATGGTCAGATATGTTTCTAAATTTAACACAATTTGATGGTGGATATATAAGATTCGGCACATCCGAATATAACACTCTTATTTGTTTCCTATATAAATTGTATATGGGCAAATCCTGCGTGACGGACGATACATTTGTACGGATTTTATTGTACTTAAATGTATCCCATTGCCGTTCTACACTTGATATCTTTGCACAGATTTCCGATAATATTAGCCCATCGATTGTGCTATCGAATGGCATTTTTATTTATTTATTTATTCATTTATGTAATACATTTGTTAATTTACATACTTGTTTTGCTCTAAAAATATATTGGCTTTTAAAGAGCTGTGACGGACGCTACAAAAAATAGAAGTGACTATTTTTCAACACGTGTTTTAAATAATAGTTATTTTTGACTTTTATTATTTCGAGCATAAATAAAAGTTATTTTTTGACCTTTATTTTTTCGAGCAGAAATAAAAGTTACTTTTGTCTAAATTCATGATAAATTTTTTGAAAATTTTTGTCAAACAAAGATAATTTTTTAGTGAAGATAATTTGCATACGCTCAAAAATTAATGGAGTTGAGTTTCGCAATCCTAATTAGGGTTGAAAACACAAAAATAACTTTTATTTGTGCTTGAAAAAATAAAAGTCAAAAAATAACTTTTATTTCTGCTCGAAAAAATAAAAGTCAAAAAATAACTTTTATTTTTGCTCGAAAAAATGAAAGTCAAAAAATAACTTTTATTCATGATCAAAATAATAAAAGTCAAAAATAACTGTTATTTTTGCTCGAAAAAATGGAAGTTAAAAAATAACTTTTACTTTTGCTCAAAGAAATAAAAAACAAAAAATAACTGTTATTTTTTTTCTAAAAAATAAAAATTAGATTTTTAAAAATCATCGCATTTTATGAAAATTTCGTCCAAGACTATTAAAATGGTATACTTAGTTTTATTCTCCGACATTTCCCTGCGGTTGCTTTTTTTAATCAAAAATTTAAAAATAACAGTTATTTGCGGTCCCTGTTCTTTTCATGTTAGCGGTTAAAATGCAATTTTTGGGGACAATTTAATATTTCACAAAACGGCTACATACATATATTTTTTTTTAAAGTTTTTCACTTTTTACATCTTATTTTTCGTCGAAAGAATGCTGCGGCTAGCTGTTAGAGTGTCCCAAAAATACAAAAAAAAAAAATCAAATTTCAAAAGCCTCAAATTTGTCCCACTGTATATTTTTTTAAGACCTTATATCTAAAATTTTATCTGTGGATATAGACAGTGTTATTGCTTTATGAATAAGACAGATATGTGTTCGTTAATATTGTATTTAATAAATATCATTTTGTAAAAAATATATACTGTGGCGGACGCTACACACTTTCCTATGCATATTATTCTGTAAAAGGCTATTTAACATCTATATAGTTTTAGGCTAATGTAAAGCATACTATAAGTTCTCTTTACGAACCAAGTTCAATTGGAGAAAAAAGAAAAATTGCACTAGTCAAATTAAAAAAACCTTTATTTCTGTGACGGACGCTACACACTGAGAGCCCTTTTTTACTTGACGTTATTTATATTACTTCAATTACTTTTGATGACATCTTTTACATATTTTTGTTTAAAATTAAGCAGACTTTGAGCCCCTACTAAAACTTGATACCTAAATGGATGTTTTTGTGATTTTTATGAACTTTTAAAAAACCTATTATTTTAAAAAAATGTTTAAAAATTTCAGATGGGTGCAAATAAAGACCTGCCATTCACGAAGAGAGCAATTAAAAATTGTATCCATTATATATTCTGAAGGATCAATATATGGTTAATTTTTGCATAAATACAAATATGTGATTTTGACAGTTTTAAAATTTTGTCCTTGGTTTAACGTTTTTTCGGATTTGCCCATATGTTTATATAATTTAACTAGTGTAACTATATGTACAAACTTAATATAGAACTTTTCATTTGTGTAGAATATATAAAAATATATTATCCGAGTAATATATATTTACTAAAATATATTCATAAGATCTTCTTTAAACGAACGAAATCTAAGGAAAATATTTATTCATAACAATAATGCCTTTGCTAGCAGATCCATTTACAGATTTACACATGCATTTTGGTAAAAAAATGCATATACCACTAAATGCATGTAACACTCACATGCACTAAATTGTTATAATAAAGTCCTTTTTCACAGTATGTAGCACATTTTTTTAATACAGTTTAATAGAGATTATGTTGAATAGCATAAGGAGATGAATAAAAAGGAGAAAATTATGTGCAAGTGTATGAAAATAGTGCGAATATTGTACATTTAGTTTTCATTTTTATATGAACCACTCACTTACTTTTCTCTAGTAGTTTTTCATAGGGAACCATAATATAATAACATGAATATGAAAACTTCATAGTTTTAACAATAGAGCAACACTTTGCAATGGAAAAATATTATATAAGAAGAAAAATCAAGAACCCCCCCCCAAAAAAAAAAAAAAACAAGTAAGAGTGTTATATTCGGCTGTGCCGAATCTTATATACCCACCATCAAGTTGTGTTAAATTTAGAAATATCTCTCATATATCTAAGAGGGTGCAGCTAATTCAAAATGTGAACCAAATTCGAAAACAGTTGTTACGATAGTTGGTATTGTTGGCAAAATATTTGGACTAATTTCGGTTGCAGGAGGTTTATAGTTCAACATTTAAAAGTATGTAGTATTTACTTGGCACAAAATTTAATCTCATAACCTGGGACCTATCTTACTAAGCTACAAGTCTACAATTACAAGTGTTTTTGCCTGTAAAATTGCGAACTTGTAAAAAATTGTGTTTCATTAAAATACAATTACAAGTTTGTAGCTACAAGTGAATTTTACAATTCACAAGTTTACAAATCATTCTACAAGTGGTTTTGTTTCACTAATCTAAATTTGTACTTGTAAACTTGTAGAATAGTAGGAAAAAAAGCATAGGGTCGACAGAGACTCTCAAAAAAAATTTACAAGTTACAAGTGAATGATAAATTGAAATAAATTTGTTTTTTAACTATCTTTTAATAAAAATTAAATGAAATTAACTCAAAATCAAATTAATATTAATGACTATTTATTTATTTTGTTTGATTACAAGGTTTACATGGGGGTCCAGCCAGATGGACGGACGGACTGACATCGACTTAGGAATGAATTCTAAGTCCATTTGTGTACTAAAGGTTCCCTAAGACCAATATTTCTATGCGTTACATACATCAGTCCAAACTTATAATACGCTTTCCACCTATAGTGGTGAAGGGTATGTATGGTGAAATGTGGTTAATAATGTAGACAACAAAATGTGAAAAGAAAAAATGGGCCCTTGGTGGACCGGAAAACAAAAAACTGTTTCTAAAACAATTCATAATATTTCAGTACAAATTTTGAATTTGAATACAGGATTAAACTTTTAATTAAAAGGAAATAAAACTACAAGATGTATGCTAAAAATCTGCTAAACGTATAGGCATATAAAGAAAAAAACGAACTTTGAGCCGCCATAAAATCTGAACCAAAGCAAAATGCAATATTTAGTGGCAATAGCTCTCACAATTTCTAATTTAATAACTTTTAACTGGTCCTTGCTAAATATTTTTTGGTTTCCGGGCGTGTATTTTATATGCAAGATATAGTCAAATATGGACCGATTCCTATAAAATTTGATATGCTGACCAATAGTTGCATAAAACTTCTCAATTCTAAATTTAGTCGTCATAGCTATTACAATTGTATTCAATTTATCAGCATTCATGTGTTTCCCGGGGCGGGGTTATATGGGAGCTCTAACTAAATGTGAACCGATTTCGCCCATTTTCAGTACAAAACTTCTGTTACATATCAAAAATACTTTTGTACAATTTTACCTCTCTAGCTCTTGTAGTTAAGGAGCTGTCGCACTTTTATCAGACGGAAAGACGGACATAAACCCCCTTTTTATACCCTTCACCGCCATAGGTGGAAAGGTTTGTGCTGATGTATGAAACGCATAGAAATATTTGTCTAAGACCCATCTTTTAGTATACCAATAGGCTTAGAATCACTTTCTGAGTCGATTTAGCGATGTCCGTCCGTCCGTCTGGCTGGCTGGATGGACCCCCATGTAAACCTTGTAATCAAACTACAGGTCGCAATTCTGAAGATAATTTGATGAAATTTGGCACAGATTATTTCTTTGACAGTGGGACCATGGCTATTGAAATTTGTCAAAATCGGTCCATTATTTATGGTACCTCCCATAGGTTCCACTTCCCGGAATTGATATATTGGCCACAAATATCAATTTTTTTTTATGAAATTTAAATCAAATACTTCTTATGTAAACTTAAATCTCTGTACTAAATTTCGTTGAAATCGGTCCACATTTGACCATAGCTCCCATACAAACTCTTCTTTAAAAACGCACTAAATGAGATAAAAATCACTAAAACGCTCGTAAATCTAAAGATATTGGGAATTTTAAGTTTATTTTTTTCATACATATTTTTTGTAACAACTGTAATCAATTTGCCAAATTTCGAAATAATCGGTCCACATTTGACCCTAGCTCTCATATAAGTCAAAATGACAAAAACAGCTTAAATATATAAGTTTTGAGAAAATGTTAGTATGATGGCAAAATGTAGCAAATATTTGTCTTTATACAGGAAAAAGAACACTTTTGACCATAATGGTGAAGGGTATCGTATGGTCGTTCTTGACCGACTATAACACTTTCTTACTTGTCTTTTTGTGCTTTTGTGTTTCTGTAAGTTTTTATATGATAGTTATGGTCAAATGGTGACCGATTGTAACAAGATTTTAAAAACTGGCTGGCATTCACATAAGACTTCCTTTTGTAAAATTTTGTTGCTGTAGCCCTTTTATCTAACGGACAGCCGGACATAAACCCCCCTTTTCTTTTTGTATTTTTGTGTTTCTGTAAGTTTTTTATACGGGAGCTATGGTCAAATGGTGACCGATTGTGGCAAAATTTTGCACACTAGCTGGCATTCACATAAGACTTCCTTGTGCTAAATTTAGTGGCCAAAGCTATTACAGTTTATCATTTATTGACAGACAGACAGACAGACAGATAGACAGACAGACAGACAGACAGACAGACAGACAGACAGACAGACAGATAGACAGACAGACAGACAGACAGACAGACAGACAGACAGACAGACAGACAGACAGACATACATACAGACAGACAGACAGACAGATAGATAGATAGACAGACAGACAGACAGACAGACAGACAGACAGACAGACAGACAGACAGACAGACAGACAGACAGACAGACATCGCTCAATCGTCTTAGAATTTCATAAGGATTCAGAATATACTTCAATTTTGGTTTCTGAGCCAATATTAAGGAAATTACAAACGGAATGACAATCTCAATATACCCCCCATTCTTTTTGATGGTGGGTATAAAAAACCGAAAGAAACAAAGGACGAATGAACATAAAATGAACTTAAATATGGAGAAAAACTTTTGCACTTAAGTGATTTATGTTATTGTTGTATGTGTCTGTGTGTGCGTTTAGTGCTAGGAGCAAAAATATACAAAGAGATTTCATTCTTTTAACCATAGACACACTCATACACACACTGTCGGAACACTTATAGAATTACAAAGCAAATATAATATTTATTTACTTTACTTCAGAGCTAAGGATGTGTGTATGTGTGTGTGGTATTCTCGGCGAAGGGACAATTGTATGAAAGACTCACTTATTCATTTACTTACATTTATACAATACATGCACATACATAACTATGCGGCTTCTTAAAATGAGGTTAATTTAAGGATGTTGCCTGGTTCGTTAGTTTGTTGGTTGGTTTGTTGTTCGACGCAGGATGCTCGAATGGTTGGCTGGTTACATTATTATTTAACAATATTTTCTTATAACGACACTTACCTACAAAGACATAAAAAAACAAAAAGAAAATCATGAATATGTAAAAATGTAAAGAGTGCGAATGAAATTAATAAAATATTAATTATGAGAATTTTTCAAATTAAATATTCCTTTGGTCAGCCAAATTGCAGTATTAATTAAGATACTCTGGCATGATACACATAATGGGGTTTGTAACTTAAACAAGTGATATCAATAAAAGGTGTAATATGGAAAAGAATAAGTAAAAACAAGTAAGAAAGTTCTATAGTCAGTCATGCCCGACCATACGATACCCTTCACCAATAAGGTCAAAGGTATTCATTTTTTCTCAAAGGTATACATTTTCTCAAAACTTATATATTTAAGCTGTTTCATTTGGACTTAAATGAAAGCTAGGGTCAAATATGGACCGATTATCTTGAAATTTATCAAATTGATTACAGTTGTTACAAAAATTATATATGCAAAAAATAATAATAATTGTCTTGGAAGTTTAGTATCGACACAAGGTGGCACCGAAAAAAAAATATTAAATAGCTCATTAATAGGTCAAAATCTGCATTCGGCATTCTTTGAGCTATTTGGAAATCTCGACAAATATTAATAACAACCTAATTACGAATATACAACTCGAATGTTAATACCATCCTGTATTTCGGCTACGAAACTTGGAAATGCACAAATGCTATCGATAAGAGCCTACAAACCTTTGCAAACAAATGCTTGTGGCAAATTCTTAATATATGGTGGCGGAATCGCATAAGAAATGAGGATCTACTGAACGCTAGAAACCAAATCCCTCCTTCTATAAAAGTATGTCAACTTAAATGGCAGTGAATAAGCTACACACTTCGAAGGCCAAATGCCAACATTGCTCGACAAGCGCTTCGTTGGAATCCACAGGGAAGCGGCCAAATTGGAGAAGGTCAATTGATGCGGAGTTGCAAGCAAATCATGGAATGACCTATGACTAACATCTCGCAATAGTGTTTGAAATAGAAGAATCGTTGAGGTGCTATGCTACACTGGAAGTCAAAGATAAGATAGGAAGAGGATGATTTTGACACAGAAGATAAGACGAGGCCTAGTCAGCCGAAAAAGTTTTAAGATGAGGAATTAGAAGGCATTATTTAATGTATATTGTTGACAATATTTTTTACCATTATATAGGCAAATACTGCCTATATAATGGTATATAGTGTATACACGAATTGGAGATACTCGAAAGGTAAAGGGTAGTGAAAAAGCAGCGAATTTGCGCCATCTGTTGTTAGCTTAAAGCATTATTTCAGCTAATTGTTCACAGGCAATTTTATGTATTTCACATCGACGGCGTGTTAATGCTGTAGGGCTTACCGTCGATCGAGGGTGCTGTGGTAATTAATAATTTCATTCAAAATTAATAATTGCAGAAATAAATGATGCCGCGACCGGGATCGAACCCAGTCTGAATATGATATGTTTTGCTTAGTAGTTGACGTGCTAACCAACCAGTTCTTAATCTGTAGAAAAAGAAGCATCATTAGACATTATATAAAATCTATATTTACATGTTTAAAGATAAAACATTAATATTTATTTGAATTTCATACTTAAAAGCATAAACTCCCATTCAACAAACTCCTCCTAATATCATAATATTTTGAACAAAATGTTTTATTCACAACCAAGTAATTGATTGACTGACATCTGAGCACCATTTACGCTGGCAAGTTATTTACAATGATTTTTCCCAAGGACCAAAAGGAAAAACGGAATAAATGAATATGAATATTCAAATATCATGCATTTATTATGATTTGAATTTTAGTAACAAATACCAACAGCCAAAGTGATATGTAAATCAATACACACTCTCATATGGCGAAGACTTTTCTTCAATATGCAGCGTTTTTAATCTGAATTATTATTCATGCACCCAATGAATGAGAGGAAAACTACATAGAGGAGACATATCATAATTGCACTTCTCGGTATGTGTCAAAATTTAACGCTATATATCAAATTAAAGAGTGTATTATGTATTGTGACATTAACTCATGTGACAGACAGCCAACACAGTTGGAAGTTAAACTGTCACATGTGCATTCGCCTTACTTACATTCCCCTAACTCCACCTACCGCTTTTGCATTTGTAAAATCATAAATGACAATGTGTGAGAAGAGTTGTTATGTAGTAGGAGAATGCATTAATATGCTGTAAAATATCAGATGTTCTTCTGGTATACCCAACAGTTTGGAATGGTCTAAAGTTTAACCGTCTTTGTATATAATATTTGGATTTAACTACATGGGGCTAACTACCGATCGCGATTCGAATCGAAATAATTATTATTATTTTGTATAAAAATTATTATTGTATATTTTAGTAGGCCGAAAGGAAAATTCATTCAAAACATTTGTGCAGCATACTTTTAGGATGATCTAAATTATTATAATATAGCAAGCCTTCAAAGTTTTATAATTACACGGAGTTAAAAATGAGTAACTTTTGTAAGAACTTGGAAAGCTACCAAGAGGGGGTTATAGGCCTAGGTAAGGAAGTACAAAAACCATTTTCAAAGATTTCATAACACGTGCAAAATTTCGAGATATTCGCAAATAATTGTTTTGGGTAGGTCGTATTACTTCAGTACCTCCAAATCTCACATTTGCAGAGCGATTTTAAAATTTAAAACTGTTTTGAAAAGTCAAGTGATCATTGTTTTACAAACTGTATCCAAAGGGTATATATTTTAAATTTAAGTAGTTTTTTTTTATCAAAAGTTTCTCTATTTTTTTTTACTTTTTCGTTATGTTTAAAATTCAAAAGTAATTATTTTAACTTTTTTCTTTAAAATCCTTGTTTTATACTGCGTGTAAAGCTAGTTTTATATAGAAGAAAACGAGACATTATTTATTGATATCGGTTTACATTTACAAAAGTTATTTAACTTTTTCCAATGTTAAAATTTTTTCGATTTCAAAGAACATATGAACTTTTTATAATGAATTTCTGGTAAATATGTTAACATTGCGTTTTGTGTTTTTTATATGAAAGCTATAGTCAAATATGGACCGATACATATAAAATTTGATATACTGACCAACAGTTGCATAAAACTGCTTTATTCTAAATTTAGTCGTCATAGCTATTACAATTGTTCTCAATTTGTTAGCATTCATGTGTTTCCCTGGGCGGGGTTATATGGGAGCTCTAACTAAATATGAACCGATTTCGGCCATTTTCAGTACACAACTTTTCTAACATAACATATTTTTGTGAAATTTTGTCTCTCTAGCTTTTGTAGTTAAGGAGCTGTCGCGCTTTTATCTGACGGACATAAATCTCCTTTTTTTGTGTTTTTGTGTTTCTGTAAGTTTTTTATATGGGAGCTATGGTCAAATGGTGACCGATTATAACAAAATTTTGCACACTGGCTGGCATTCACACTTCCTTTTGTAAAATTTTGTTGCTGTAGCTCTTTTAGTTAAGGCGCTATAGCGCTTTTATCTAACGGATAGACGGACATAAACCCCCTTTTCTTTTTGTATTTTTGTGTTTCCGTAAGTTTTTTATATGGGAGCTATGGTCAAATGGTGACCGATTGTGGCAAAATTTTGCACACTGGCTGACATTCACATAGGACTTCTTTGTGCTAAATTTATTGCTATTAGCTATTATAGTTTATTATTTATTGGCATTTAAGTGAATTTCAGGTGGAATTTAGGCTGTTTCCATAAGTTTTTTATATGGGAGCTATGGTTAAATGTGAACCGATTTCGATGAAATTTTATATGCTGCCTAGTGCTTATGTAAAACTTCTAGATAACAAATTTTGTCATCATAGCTATTATAATTTGTCATTTATTAGCAAATAAGCGATTAGTCTAGACGAGGTTATACGGGAGCTATGGTCAAATTTTAACCGATTTTGCCCAATTTCAATACCAAAATTTTCTTATAGATGAAAAGTGTTTCTACTAAGTTTCAGTGAGCTAGCTCCCTTCGATTAGGCGTTATCGTGATTTTAACAGACAGACGGACATCGCTCAATCGTCTTAGAATTTCATAAGGATTCAAAATATATATCGTTTTTGATTTTTGAGCCAATATTAAGGAAATTACAAACGGAATGACAATCTCAGTATACCCCCCATTCTTTTTGATGGTGGGTATAAAAACCACGTTTTATTAGGAACTAAATTTTCTTGTTTAATTAAAAATAAACTTTTATGAGCTTTCATATAAGAATAAACAAGAAAAAGCTTCTAAATTCAAAAAAGTGATCAAATTTTATTTTTTAGATATTCTTAATAAAAAAAATATTTTTGATTTACAAATGCATCAAAAATGATCGGGTGCAAATCGGCTGAGCTACGCGTCGATAAGCTGACGAATCTCTTTAAAATATGTTTTTTGTGTATAACTCCCAAACTTGAACTTATTTCTTAAATTTGTTTGCACGCTAGTTCATTTCCGGAGTTGTTTTTTATACCCTTCACCACCTTTTAGTGTACCAATAGACTTAGAATCACTTTCTGAGTCGATTTAACGATGTCAGTCCGTCCGTCTGGCTGAACGGTTGGCCTTATATCGGAGTACAGGTTGCAATTCTAAAGATAATTTGATGAAATTTGGCACAGATAATTTTTTCGACAAAATCGGCCCATTATTAATGATACCTCCCATATGTCCTATTTCCCGGAATTGATATTTTAACCATAGCTCTCATACAAGCTCTTCTGCCAAAACGCACTAAATGAAACAAAAGTCACTAAAACGCTCGTTAATCTAAAGAAAATGTAAATTTTAAGTTTATTTTTTGCATACATACGTTTTGTAAAAATTATAATCAGTTTGCTAAATTTCGAGATAATCGGTCCACATTTGACCCTAGCTCTCATATATGTAAGTCCAAATGACGGAAACAGCTTAAATATATAAGTCTTGAGAAAATGTTTGTATGATGACAAAATTTTGGAAATGTTTGGTTTATATACGAAAAAGAACACCTTTGACCTTAGTGTTGAAGGGTATCGTATAGTCGGGTTTAACCAACTATAGCATTTTCTTACTTATTAAGTGTTTCAGACTATTATTTGTCAAAAGGTAAGTAATAGTGAAAGAGTTTTATTCAAACTACATATGTTTAAATAAGCAGATGACGTTATTAGTTTTCAAATTGTATTAAACTTTTTGCAACTAAAATAAATTTAAACATCCATAAACTATGCTACGAAATGTTTTGTAAAACATCTATAATTATATTTTTTCGCTTCTCTTAAAAGTATGCAAGACATTGTTTTTTTGAAACCTCGTTAATTTAGAATCGACTGCAGGAATCTGCCCCAGCTCTCAGTTTCTCGCCAAAATTAATATCCGTGAATTAAAAAGTTCTAAAAGTACAATTGGAACTGCTGGGTTTGCAAACGTTACTTGAAAAGTGCATGTGTGACTAAGTGTTAATACATCTGTGTGTGTGTATATAATTAGAAAGACTGAAATTGTATGCGAATATAATTTGACACATTGGTTGCTGAAAGTGCCACTATTTCGTCTTGTTATTTCCAACGCCATCGCCTCCACGAAATGACTATGAATGTTTCAATGCCGTTCATAAGTATAATAACGCTGACAATCATTGTATTTTGATTGTGATGAGCTTTGCATACATTTAGGCAAATAACAAACAGCCACGAAAACAAAACAAAAATTTCATATAAATTTATGAGTCAACATAAAGTTTAAATTATGCCAACCGAAAAAAATTTCAATACAACACAAATTAAAGGGCAACAAAAAATCAAAAAAAAAAAAAATATAAGAGGAAAAACTCACAAAAGTTAAAAACAGCAACAGAAAAATCCTATAAATTGTGTGTTTAATGTTAAAAGCCTTTTCAGAAAAAAATAAATTTCAAACTGACATTTATACGCATTAAAACAAGAAATTTAATGCCGCCATTACATATTTATGGGCCGACTGTTAAAAAGGCAAATTTAAAACACGATTTAAAGCGTAAATAATATAATTCAATTAAACTTTTATACGTTTTGGCATTTTTTTATGACACAAACATTAAAATACGAAACCTTAATTATCGATATAAATGTTTTAGGTAATTAAATAACAATTATATAATTACTCTAAAAAGTATACTGCCGCAAAAATTCGTATTTATGACTGAAAAGATATTATTTTGATGATTTGTATGTCCAAATTTATGTTATGATGATTTGTATGGCTAAGTGACCTTTAAGCTCCCTTGTAAAAATTTAATTGCGGCTAACAAGAAATGGTCAATATGCTAATATTTTTATCTTCCAGAGGCCGGATTTCAACTTTTGTTGTGAATAAATTTATTAGAAATTTAAAAAATCGTATTGCATACTTTTAGGATTTTTGCTTATAATTTATATTTACATTGAAGTTATTTAGAACAATTTTCTTGTTATAAGAATAATAATTGAAATTTAAATAATATAAAATCATAATTTAACTTTCGAATATGCAGGCCACAAACTTTAACTTGCATCATTTATATTGTCCGAACTTTTATCTTCCATGTTCCAAATATCAATGGATCTTTATGCGAAATAATTTCTATAAAAATGTTTATTCCACCGAGATTTTGTTCACATAAAGAACCTTTGAAATTTGAAAAAAAAAAAAAATTGTAAAACATTAGGGCCCAAGACTTATAATTTTGCTACTTTAGGAGCACTAGAATTTTTTTAGGAGCAGATTTTTTAAATCATAAAAATATTGACGTTTGTACTATTTAATACCCACTGTTATATTAGGACTCACGATGAAATTTTTTACCATAAAAAGAATCATGGTCTTAATACATTAACTGATCCATGAAGTTCACTTTTTAAAGACCCACGATTAAAAATATTAAGACTCTTAAATCTATGAAGTAAAGACCCAGGATCTTAAGACTCTCGGATCTACGAAGTAAAGACCCACGATTGCAAGCTTCACTTTATAAAGACCCACGATTGCAAACTATACTTTATAAAGACCCACGATTGCAAACTTTACTTTATAAGCCCCCACGATTGCAAACTTTAATTTATAAAGACCCACGATTGCAAACTTCACTTTATAAAGACCCACGATTGCAAACTTCACTTTATAAAGACCTACGATTGCAAACTTCACTTTATAAAGACCCACGATTGCAAACTTTACTTTATAAAGACCCATGATTGCAAACTTCACTTTATAAAGACCCACGATTGCAAACGTCACTTTATAAAGACCCATGATTGCAAACTTCACTTTATAAAGACCCACGATTGCAAACTTCACTTTATAAAGACCCATGATTGCAAACTTCACTTTATAAAGACCCACGATTGCAAACTTTACTTTAT
Organism: Stomorhina lunata; assembly: GCA_933228675.1. Classification (NCBI taxonomy): domain Eukaryota; kingdom Metazoa; phylum Arthropoda; class Insecta; order Diptera; family Rhiniidae; genus Stomorhina; species Stomorhina lunata. The sequence goes on along the minus strand of OW121744.1, from coordinate 84,140,958 downwards.
AAAGACCCACGATTGCAAACTTTACTTTATAAAGACCCACGATTGCAAACTTTACTTTATAAAGACCCACGATTGCAAACTTTACTTTATAAAGACCCACGATTGCAAACTTTACTTTATAAAGACCCACGATTGCAAACTTTACTTTATAAAGACCCACGATTGCAAACTTTACTTTATAAAGAACCACAATTGCAAACTTTACTTTATAAAGACCCACAATTGCAAACTTTACTTTATAAAGACCCACAATTGCAAACTTTACTTTATAAAGACCCACGATTGCAAACTTTACTTAATAAAGACCCACGATTGCAAACTTTACTTTATAAAGACCCACGATTGCAAACTTTACTTTATAAAGACCCACGATTGCAAACTTTACTTTATAAAGACCCACGATTGCAAACTTTACTTTATAAAGACCCACGATTGCAAACTTTACTTTATAAAGACCCACGATTGCAAACTTTACTTTATAAAGACCCACGATTGCAAACTTTACTTTATAAAGACCCACGATTGCAAACTTTACTTTATAAAGACCCACGATTGCAAACTTTACTTTATAAAGACCCACAAGTGCAAACTTCACTTTGTAAAGATCTACGACTAATAATTTAAAGACTCCCACCCACGATTGCAAACTTCACTTTATAAAGACCTACTTAATAATACTTAAGAATCTCAGATCTATGAAGTTCACTTTTTTATCCACGATTGAAAGTTTTGTGATTGGAAATTTTACTATATTAGGACATACAATGGAAACTTTTGGCTTTTTCTTCTTCTGTTATCCTTGGCTCCCAGTGGAGCATGGGGCCTTAACAATCTTTTTATATCGGACCCCAGCAAGCATTTTTGGAAATTTTAATCAAATATGAGTCTTTTTTGACTTCACTGCATGATTAAAATTATCATTTATGATATCACTTATGAGTCAAAAATTATCTTTTTGTGTGAGAAAATTGTATCCTTCATGCGACTCTTTAAAAAAGAGTCTTTAATGACTCGTTTTGCTGATTAGAACATGACATTCTGCTAGATTTGTTAAAAAAGGAATAAAGCTTTTGTATTACTCAACACGTCATAACTATTTTTAGAACAGTTAAGTTGCGTTAATAATTACAGATATTGATGTTGCCGAGACCGAGGATCGAACATAGGCTTTTGTGGCATTTTTTTATCACCCATAAATAGTTATATTACACGCATTTTACAAGATTTTTTGTGCTATTTTTAAATAGTAGCTTGCTAAGCGTCTATGAGTCTTTTTGTACACTTTTTTGATCACCAAACTTCCACACATTTCGCTTTCAAGGTATTTTCTAAGTCTTTTTGAGTCTTTTTTGATCACCAAACTGATTAAAATTACATAAAACAGTCGTATTAGGATCGTTTGCACGATAAGATCTAGACTGCACACATTCTGCAAGAATTGTTTGTGCTTTTGTAAACATGTCGTTTTCTAAGCGTTTTAAGGAGTCTTTTTGGAATCTTTTTTAAATCACCAAACTGATTAATCAGCTTTTGATCATATATACGAATCCCAAAAGACGCATTTTGCTGATATTATCATCAACAATCACCAAATTGCTAGCTGGGACTCTATTGCGTAATGTTAGGCATACGTTATTCCAAGAATAAGCAGCAAGCAACTCCGCATTAATTGATCTTCTCCACGATCTAGCAGGTGCACCAACACGACGGACCCTTCCCTGTGGATTCCAACGAAGAGCTTTGTTAGTATTTGGCCTCCGAAATGTGTGGCCTATTCATCGCCATTTCCGATGACATACCTCTATAAAAGCAGGAATTTGATTTGTCTCGTTAACTAGATCTTCATTTCTTATGCGATTCGCCCATTAAGGATTTGTCGGAAGCAGTGGATTGCAACGGTTTGCAGGAGCTTATCGATGGCATTTGTGCGTTTCAAGGTTTCGCAGTGGTTATACAGGATGGACTTGACATTCGAGTTATATATTTGTTACTGGTTGTCGCTGACATTTGCCGAGATTTCCAAATAGCTCCGAGAATGCCGAATGCAGATTTCGCCTTATTAATACGCGATTCAATATCCTTCTCGGCTCTACCTTTTATATATCGATAAACGATAGGTAGATGGGGGCGAGGAATTCATTACATTTCTCAATGCTCAATCAGACTCATAATTTAAATTTGTGCTCTGCGATTATTTAAACCATGCTTCAAATTTTTATTGAAACTTGGATTTAAGAACGACCTGATTTTTATTCAAACTTGGATTGAAACTTGGATTTAAGAACGACCAGATTGAAATCTGCATTATATAAAAACACACGATTGAAACTTGCACCAAGAATTTTAATCGCCTCATTCGATAACGACTCAGACTTTTAAGCAAATATTGTGTAATATACTTTAGGGATTTTCAAAATAATTAATTTTGGAAAGTGTTTAATAAAATTTTATATCTAAACATATTGGTTTGCTTGTAAAAACATTTGGTTTAAATGAAATTTTACAGTCAGGGAACTTTTGACAGATAAGTTACAATGTATTCAATATTATATATTATTTAGATTATCCTTAAAGTATGCTACACAAATGTTTCTCAAATATCTTACATTTCGATCGATCGATTTGTGCATGAGAGTTAATTAAGTAATCCTTAAAGTATGCTACACAAATGTTTCTCAAATATCTTACATTTCGATCGATCGATTTGTGCATGAGAGTTAATTAAGTAATCCTATCCAGGGGCCAAATTACTGCACTCGCTATCTATCGAAGACTCAGACTTTTAAGCGAATACTGTGAAGTATACTTTAGGGATATTCAAAGTCACTTCGATGCAAAAAGTTTATTAAAATTTGGTATCCATTTTGATTCGTTTATAAAAATATATATTGTTCAATTAAAATTCTTTTACTATTGTTCATCTTTTGGCAAATAACTTAAAGAAAATATTGTAAACTGTGCATCTTTTAAATAATTTTGATTATCCCTAAAGTATGCTATACAAATATTTTAAAAATATGTAAGATTTCGATCGATATCAAATGCCGTAATTTGGCCCCAGATCTTTCAAAGGAATAGAAATTTAAATTTCATGTGTTTTATTTAAATTTTAAGATTAGAAGCGCTTTAAATATTGATTTTTTGGGGCAATAATAAAATGTAAATTATCTTTGTATTTAGGACCACCGTTTATTAAATTTTCCATCCCTTTCTATTCATTATAACTTACAAAGTTTTAATTATATTTAATTAATACACACAAATTTATTGCGAATAATGTTAAACGATATTGATTATGCAGCTACGAAAACATTTCAATTATAATATTAAATATAAATATTTCATTATAACAATCTAATGATGAAATTTAAGCGTCTGCCATATTTACAGCGTTAATATTAGTTACATGATATATTTTACAAACATCCCCGGAACACTCGGGTTTCCCAGCTTCTGCTTCTGCTTTAGCAGCCCATAATAAACATAATCTGGTTTTGTTATCTTTATGCTTTCTTAGCCACATTAAGTCTTCTTATAATCTTAAATAAAATGTACATAGATAATTATGAAATATTTAATTTATGGTGGTTTACATAGACATACTTTTGCTTTCCTGAAACATTTTTATCGCAGGCTCTATAAATATCAATAAATATTTGTAGCTGTTTCTGATGATGATGATGGTATTAATCGTGTTGGTGTTTTCCGTTTTTTTTTCCTTAAAGAAAATGTTTTCCAAACGAATATTATTTGTATTAGTTAAGCTTATTATAATGAGGACTAGTCGAAATACTGATAGGCCTTAATGTTGAAACAAACAAGAAAAAAGAAACTGCCATAAATATTTATGTGGAAAATCTGGCTATAAGTGATTTTTATGACAATGTTAAGATAACAATTTCTCATAGAAGAAAACAAATTGAAAAAAATCTAAACGAAATTGAGGATGAGAGAGTGAGACATAGATTAGAGAAATTTGATTTTTACCGGAAAACCAAATTTAAATTGAAATTTTGAAATATTTAATATTTAAATATTTTCAGATTATTTTGAAGTTAGTTTCTTTTGAACAAGCACTTGCCCAGCAAAACTTTGGTAATGGCAAGTACTCTGATAACTGGTTACCTTGTAACGACTACAACATACCATCCGAATAAATAATAAGTTATTACATAAGTACTTATTTGGAATTAAGATGGTAATTTAAACTGAATGGCCCCGGTTCAAATCCCACCAAGGGCAACAATTTTTTTAGTTTTTTTTTATAAAAAGAGTCTTTTTAAATGATTTTTGAATTTTAAGAACTTAAATATTATCTTCTGTAAAAAAATTTGTAAAACTAACTCACGCTAATGAAAAAATACCATCATGAGTCAATTTTGATTATGTAGGGGATGTTGAATACCAAACACGATTCTAATTGGTCTTAACTTGGTAAGCCCAACTCATCTGGGTCATCCTTCATCTCAACTGTGGACACACACCTCCTCATGGTATCACCCGGGGAGCTAGTTTAACACCCATTAATATTGTGAGTTAACATGTTCCGAGAGATGTCCCATAAGATCGATAAAAATGGGTTAGGATTAAGGGCTAGTAACCCTCTCTTGAAAAAAAATACAATGAAGAGGATAAAATTAGAATTGAAATGTCCAACTACCTAATGTTAGAGGAGGATGTCCGAAACTTCGATAGAAAGACCAAGTAGAGGAACATTTTTCAAAGCTTGGCCTATAAAATTGGAGAATATTCGCACAAGATCGAAATCCATGGAATTCTAAAATATGCTCGGACTTTGACCTTAACAGGTTGTAACATTTAAGTAAGTAAGAGTCAATCTTATGTAAAAACTTATACAAAAAAGGAGATTTAAATTGCTTAAGTTTTAAAATAATTTTAAAAAATTTTAAAGTAATTACAAAAAATCGTATACAAATATTTTTCCAAAAATTACAACAAAGCAAAAAAAAACAGGGAAAAACAAAGTTATTTTCACATGATTTTGGATCTAAAAATAAAAATTGTTTATATTAATTATAAGCTGCTAAGTTTTCAACATATGAAGTAGCTCAGTGGAAGAGTCTGTGCCTAGCAGTCGGAGGGTCTGGGTTCGAGCCCGCATGGGATCATAAAAAAATTTTGTATTTCGTTTAAAAATATGTTTTTAATAAAACAACAACAAAAAAGTTGTTGCTGTTGTTGTTGTTGCTTTCAAATTGCTTACCCAAGTCATTACTTTTCTGCAATTGGTAAGTACTTGCCTCCAATGACATCCCCATGTTAATGTAATGACTTAAACAGCGAATGAGTAAGTAGTTCGTGTTCAATAGTTTAACTGTTTAACTGATTATTTGGTAATGAAAAGTTTTACTGGGTGGTAAACAAACAGAAATGTGAAGCCTAAAAGTATGTTAACAAATTTTGTCAAGTTTTCATTTTTATCTTCATTCACTTATTGTTTTTGTGTTTGTTCAAAAGTTTCGGTACAAACTCTGTACCGCAGAGCTTAAATAATTGCAACTACACCTAATCGGAATGAGAAGAATAGGCAGAGCGATAAAGACGGTAAGAGGGAAATTATTTACATTGGAATCAGACGTAGGTGGTCTAAAAATGTTTTCGGAGAATTTATACTAAATTAAATACGAATACTTTAAAAAACACAACTTTAAATCTGTGTCTTGCTGCTAAAACAGCCATTGTCAATTTTCGGTTGTTTTGAGTTTATCGTGGCATTAGGTTCCTCTTTTTAATATCTTTTATTTTTATCCAACAGCCAATCTTTAGTTCATCCTAGAACAGCTTTATAAGAAATTTAAGGACCAATATCACTCTAAACTCATCTACATTTATTAGTGCTTAAATGGCCAATGTCGACATTGACAATTTTTTAAGTAATTGATTTTACTAAGTTATCTATTAGATCATTATATATATCTTTCCCAAATTTTATGAGCAAAACTTAGAATTTAGGTGAGCTTTAAGTAAAACAAAATCTTATAAAAATTTCAATTCTAATTTTCTCAAAACCGATTTTTTGGACATTGGCCTTTTAGCACCAAGCCACAGAAACTTGAGTCTCTAAAAAATCCACTATTATTTAGACTAACACGATTATAATTTGGACTATACTAATAAATGTCTGTTGAAAGCACGATAGTGCCTAAACAAAAGGACTAGGCAAAGATATTCTTTCATTTCACCATAGCTCCCATATAACCTCGTCAAGTCAAATCGCTTACTTATTAATTAACTAGCTGATTTTACCCGGCGTTGCCCCGATTGGCAGTTAAAGTTTTTAACTTATTACTGTGTTAACACTTTCTTTAAAAATTAACAATTATGAAATATTTTCATTAATTTTTTAAATTGAATCCTTTATTAATGTATTTGGTAAATATGGTAAATTTTTCTTAATGTATAATCCTAACTTGGACTAAAAAAAAAACATTTAGTAAGACAGCCGTTCTCAAGATATACAATTTTAAAGAAAAGGGGAATTTTATCCCCATTTTCCTATTCCAAGGTCACCGTTGGTCCATTTTCAAAAAAATTCAAAAAGCGAAAAACTATCCTATAGTATGAAAATAACCACATTTAAAACTTTAATTAATTAGGTTAAATCGTTTTCATCTTTTCATCCATATTTGTCATTTTTAATATTTGACTTTATAGGAGGGGTCACGCGCACTTGAGATTAAAGAAAATCCAAGCCTATTTTACCCACCGGTCACACACATACAATCAAAATTTTTGAAAAATCGGTCATCCATAAAAAACCCTTGCCTATTTTAACCACCGGTCACACCTTACTACACTGTCTAAATTTTTTAGAAAAATCGGTCGGTTTGATCATCCATATTTGTAATTTTTAAAAGCTTACATGGGAGGGGTCACGCCCACTTGGTATTTCAGAGAAAAGCCCAGGTTTTGTTAACCACCAATCACGCCTTACCACACTCTCTAAATTTCAGAAAAATCGGTCGGTTTGATCATCCATATTTGTAATTTTTAAAATCTGACGCCCACTTGAGATTTAAAAAAAAAAATCTGACCTATTTTACCCACCAGTCACACCTTAACATACTGTCTAAATTTCAGAAAAATCTTGCTTCATTATCTGCTATATTTGTCAATTTTAATATATGAGTTATACGGGAGGGGTCACGCCCACTTGAGATTTCTGAAAAAACCCTTGCCTATTTTAACCACCGGTCACATCTTGCCATACTGTCAAAATTTGAGAAAAATCCGCCCTCTCGGTCATCTATATTTGCAATTTTTAATATATGAGTTATATGGGAGGGGTCACGCTCACTTGAGATTTCAAAAAAAAACCTAGTCTATTTTAACCACCAATCACACCCTACCACACTGTCTAAATTTCAGAAAAATCGGGCCGCTCGCTCGTTCATATTTGTCATTTTTAATATATGAGTTATATGGGAGGGGTCACGCCCACTTGAGATTTCAGAAAAAACTCTAGGCTATTTTAACAACCGGTCACACCAAACTCTACTGTCTAAATTTCAGAAAAATCGGTCGGTATGATCATCCATATTTGTATATTTTAAAATCTGACTTATATGGGAGGGGTCACGCCCACTTGAGATTTGAAAAAAAAATCTGGTCTATTTTATCCATCGGTCACACCTTAACATACTGTCAAAATTTCAGAAAAATCGGGCCTCTCGGTGGCCTATATTTGTCTTTTTTAATATATTAGTTATATTGGAGGGGTCACGCCCACTTGAAATTTCGAAAAAAAATTAGCCTATAGTCAACACCGGACTCACAATACTACACTGTCAAAATTTCAGAAAAATCGGTTCGCTAGTTTCGGAGATCCTTCCCAACAAACAACATACAAATAGACGCGGACATTTTTTTTATAGATATAGATGACAAATCGAAATCGGTTCACATTTAACTATAGGTCCCATACAAAATACTTACGGAAATAGCCTGAATTCTACAATAAATATATTTGAATCAAAATAAATGATAAACTGAAATAGCTACATCCACTTAATTTGGCACAAGAAGGTCCTATGATAATACCAGCCAGTTCGCTATAATCGGTCACCATTTGACCATATAAAAAACTTACGGAAACACAAAAATACAAAACAACAAGTAAGAAAGCGCTATAGTCGGTCAAGCCGACCATACGATACCCTTCACCACTAAGGTCAAAGGTGTTATTTTTCCTGTGTAAAATCAAATATTTGCTAAATTTTGCCATCATACAAACATTTTCTCAAAACTTATATATTCAACCTGTTTCCGTCATTTGGACTTATATGAGAGCTAGGGTCAAATATGGACCGATTATCTCGAAATTTGGCAGATTGATTACAATTGTTACAAATTTCCATTATCTTTAGATTTACGAGCGTTTTAGTGATTTTATGTCTCATTTAGTGCGTTTTTAAAGAAGAATTTGTATGGGAGCTATGGTCAAATGTGGACCGATTTCAACAAAGTTTGGTACAGTGATTTAAGTTTACATAAGCAGTATTTGTTTTAAATTTCATGAAAAAATATTGATATTTGTGGCCAATATAGCAATTCCGGGAAGTGGGACCTATGGGAGGTACCATAAATAATGGACCGATTTTGACCAATTTCAATAGCCATGGTCCCATTATCAAAAAAATGATCTGTGCCAAATTTCATCAAATTATCTTTAGAATTGCGACCTGTAGTTTGATTACAAGGTTTACATGGGGGTCCAGCCAGACGGACGGACGGACATCGCTAAATCGACTCAGAAATTCTAAGCCTATTGGTATACTAAAAGGTGGGTCTAAGACAAATATTTCTATGCGTTACAAACATCAGCACAAACTTATAATACACTTTCCACCTATGGTGGTGAAGGGTATAAAAAGGGGGCTTATGTCCGTCTGACATAAGCCGCCTTTTGATAAAAAGACCTAGAGGGTCAAAATTTTACAAAAGTATCGGCTCACATTTAGTTAGAGCTCTCATATAGCCTTGAACCGAATCACATCAATGCTGATATATTGAATACAGTTGTAGTAGCTATAACGATTAAATTTAAAATAGAGAAGTTTTATGCAACTATTGGTCAGTATATCAAATTTTATAGGAATCGGTCCATATTTGACTATAGCTTTCACATAAAAAACACTCCCGAAAACCAAAAAAAAAAAATGTAGCAGAGGCCACTAAATTTTACAAAAATAAGCTTTATATAAATACCTGCCGGTGTGTTAATTTTTGTGACAATGGGTCAACATTTGGCTATAGTTCTTTTATATATAACATGGCCTTTTTATATCTATTATCAAAAAGATTTGGAGGTAAATACAGTATATAAATTAGATATCTATAAATCAATGACAAACATCCACTATTATAAAGTCTGGGGGTTACTCCGTATCTCGATTCAAAAGAAAATGTTTTCGAAACCCAATGCTTTAAGCATGCAAATTCGAAAAATTTTATTTTCGAATCGAAATACGGAGTAACCCCCTGGCTCTATAATAGTGGATGTATTTGGAACTCCTAACTATATATATGGACCTACCAACGTGTTTGGCCTGACTATTAAGCACAACGAAAAGTATTTAACAGTTTAAATATTAATAAGTTAAATATTAACACGTACCACAGGTGGCTCACACATGTCTGCCTGATCGGGCGGCGCGTACTACCGGTGGGTGGCTCGCATATGATTGTACTACCAATATCACCAAATAACATAACCAATAACATAACCACAATAGCATTGAAAGAAAAATGCAGACCCATGGAGAACGTTTTCCCGTGCGATAATCTTTCGTTGAAACATTTAGTTCGGCCTCGTCCGATTTAACAAAAAGCTTTCAGCGCAACCGCCTATGGGCGCGAAACATGAATTGCGGTGCCGGTGTGAACGTGTTAATGTAATGTGACTATACCTTGCTATGAGACCAAATTATGTGCAAAGTACATACCAGGAAAACCACTAAGAGACCTTTAAATGTTGAACTATAAAGCTACTGCAATCGAATTTAGTCCAAATATTTTACCAACAAAACCTACAAGCGTAACAAAGTTTTTCGAATTCGGTCCACATTTTGAAATAGCTGCACCCTCGTAGAAATATGAGATAAATTTTGAAATTAAATACAACTGATACAAGATTTGGCACAGCCGAATATGATACTTGTTTATATCTACAATCAATGTTCATTAAGAGACCTACAGTTTGATATTGTGCTATATCGAGGGAAGAATTCACCAGAGGCAAAAACCTGTATGAAAGTATAATTCATGTAGGCAAATCCTGCGTGACAGACGATACATTTGTACGGATTTTGTTGTACTAAAATGAATACCATTGTCGTTTTACACGAGATATCTTTGCACAGATTTCATATATTATTAGCCCATCGATTGTGCAATCGAATGGCATTTGTTAACTTACATACTTCTTTTGGAGGAAAAAGATATTAGCTTTTAAAGTGCTGTGACGGACGCTACAAAAAATGGAAGCGACTTTTTTCTCAACACGTGTTTCTGTAATTTTCATCAAAGCGGTCGTAGTAATTAAAAAATTGTAAGTACATTGAAGATAGAGGAAAATCAAAGGATTACAAACCCGATTTTATAAAATATTTTGAAGTTTCTAAAAATCCATAAATGAACTGTTGCGGACGCTACGTGACGGACGATACGGTTTTTACTTGCACGTTTTTTATTAGACAAAAATGAATATTTCATTTCTTTTAAGGGTTCGTAAATCAGTAAAAATATTGATGTTATTTGTTCCCGAATTTCATCTCCTTCATCTTCATGTTCGCGGTTAAAAATGCAATTTTTTGGTACAATTTAATATATCGCAAATATAAAGCATACTATAAGTTTTCTTTACGAACCAAGTTTAATTGGAGTAAAAATAAAAATTGCACTAGTCAAATTAAAAAAACCTTTATTTCTGTGACGGACGCTACACACTGTGAGCCCTTTTTTACTTGACGTTATTTATATCACTTCAATTACTTTTGATGGGTTCTTTTACATGTAAATGTATAAAATTAAGCAGACTTTGAGCCCCTACTGAAACTTGATACCTAAATTTATGTTTTTGCGATTTTTATAAACTTTTCAAAAACCTATTACTTTAAAAAATTTATAAAAACTCGAGATGATGTGGCAATATGGAAGAGTAGCTTAAGTCGACAGAAGATAGAATTGAGTTAAGGTGTTTATTGCATTACAGAAGCAAAGGCGCCTAAATGTGTTTAGTCCGTCTTAAAAAACTCGGTTTTTTATCAACGTTATGAACGTTTACTTTTTAGCTTATGTTTTTTGAATCAATAATGCATTGACCAAAACAACTTATGTACATATAATTTTGTGTACATATTCATATTTATCTTTTATCATATAACAATTTCGCTTAACTTCACTTAAGCTGTAAAATGTTGACCTTGAAAAAATAAAGTCATTATTTTCAAACAACTTATGTTTACATAAAAAACACAATATATACTTTTTATTCAAACAGAACCGCTTAAAGTTACTTAAGGTCCAGTTCCACGCAACTTCCAGTTTCGATGAAGAGCTTAAGTAGAAAAAACGTAAAATCTTCTGAATTTAACAATATTTTTTTTTAATATTAATTCTTCTTCTCTAATAAACATGTTACTAATTTATTAATACATAAATTATTCGCAGAAATGAAGCAAAAGAAAAATTATACAAAATTGATAATATCTCAAAACTTCAATTTTCGACTTAAGCTATTCTTCCATATTGCCACAGATATATTCTAAAGGATCAATATATGGTAAATTTGTTCGTAAACAAAAATACGTGGTTTTGACAGTTTTAAAATTTTGTCTTTGGTTTAATATTTTTTGGATTTGCCCATATCTCAAAAACTGTACAACTTAGGAACATTATTTTAAAAACGTATTTTATGTTTTTCTCGCTTTCAACATTTAATTTTTGTAAACATTTCATCTCAAAACTAGTTTTATTAGTCTTACGACCAAAACGACACTCGTATTTTTCAAAACGCAGGCGGCGTAAATGTTTTTTTCTCTTATAGAAATATTGGACCGGGGAAAATCGACTCAGTATTTTTTTCTGATTAAAATTATACAAAGAAAACGTATTTTCGATTTTTTTGTCAATTACATCATTCTTTAATTCTTGCGACGATGTATAGATGCTGTCAAACCAAATATGGATGCAAAATTAAAATTTAAACTGTTAAAAATCTTTCCAAACTACCCTCGTAGTCATAACAATTTGCTATCAACAGGAAATACTAAATACAACTGTATAAGAACTAAGCAAAAATACACTTGCATACATTTACAAACAATTTCCTTAACTGAATAAAGGACTAACAAAAATAAAAAAAAGAAGAAAATTACAAACATTTAAACATTTTATATCTACATTCTCTGTCATTGCCTGGGCCGAGATAACAAACAAATAATTGAATAAACATTTTAAATACATACAACAGACGGACAGACATTTTACTAAAGCCTCGACACATTGGAATTTACTTAAATTTCATTTTATTTTATGAAGAGAAAAAATATTTTGAATATAACTAAAAAAAAAATAAATTGTTGGTCAAGTATGATAAAGATATTTCCCTACTTTGTATTTGTGTTTTTACTTCTTTTAACTTTTTTTTCGAACAAATACAAATAAAAACTTTTTAAAAGGTTATATTCGTTTAAATAAATAAATATTAAATTTAGATTATGATTTTATTTCAAAATTCAAGGAAAATTTATTCTAAAGTTGTGTTTTCTTTGAAAATTCTTTATTATGTTAAGGCAGTAATTGAAATGAAATGAAAGAAAAAACAAATTTTTAAATTTGGGACAGTTTAAGATAAAGAAAGGTTTATACGCCTGAAGCATATTTTGGAATTTTACAAGTTTTCTTACAGTTTTAATGTGTCACAAACATATGGATGAATTTAGTTTCAATTTTTACATAATGTCTTCAAGCTTTTTATGTAAATTTCAAATAAAAAGTAAGAAAATATATTAAATGCTTTAATGTAGGTATTTTATTTGTTATTCTTGTGCACATTGGGACCAATCAAAAATTATTTACAATATAAAAATTGTTATTATGACTTTTAAATATAGATAGGGGTTTAATCTAAGTGTGTGACAGACTATGTTTTGCTTCGAAACTTGGTCCAGAAAGAGTCTAAATAAAGCTTAATTTGATATCTATTATAAAATGTGTGATAAACTATAGATGTTTTTGCCAATTGAAAAATTTTATATAAAGATAAAAAATTTTCTATAAAAATAAGAAATTTTTGAAAAATTTGTTGTTAAAATAGCAAATTTCTAAAAAAATTCCTATTAAAATAAAAATTTTTTGAAAAATTTCCTATAAAAATAAAAAATTTTTGAAAAATTTCCTATAAAAATAGGAAATTTTCGAAAAATTTTCTAAAAAAAATAAGAAATTTTGAAAAAATTTCCTGTAAAAATAAGAAATTTTGGAAAAATTTCCTATAAAAATAAGAAATTTTGGAAAAATTTTCATATAAAAATAAGAAATTTTTGAAAAATTTCCTATAAAAAAAAAATTTTTGAAAAATTTCCAATAAAAATAAGAAATTTTTGAAAAATTTCCAATAAAAATAAGAAATTTTTGAAAAATTTTCTATAAAAATAAGTAATTTTTGAAAATTTTCCTGTAAAAATAAGAAATTTTTGTAAAATTTTTGTAAAAATAAGAAATTTTTGAAAAATTTCTTGTAAAAATAAGAAATTTTTGAAAAATTTCTTAAAAAAATAAGAAATTTTTGAAAAATTTTTTATAAAAATATGAAATTTTTGAAAAATTTCTTATAAAAATAAGAAATTTTTCAAAAATTTCTTATAAAAATTAGAAATTTTTTAAAAATTTCTTAAAAAAAAATAAGAAATTTTTGAAAAATTTTCTATAAAAAAAATAAATTTTTGAAAAATTTCTTATAAAAAAGAAATTTTTTAAAGATTTTCTACAAAATAAGAAATTTTTGAAAAATTTCTTATAAAAATACTAAATTTTTGAAAAATTTCCTATAAAAATAAAATAATTTTTGAAAAATTTCCTATAAAAATAAGGAAATTTTAAAAAGTTTCTATCAAAATAAGGAATTTTTTGTAAAATTTCCTATAAAAATAAGAAATTTTTGAAAAAAATTCCTATAATAATGAGAAATTTTTGAAACATTTCTTATAAAAATAAGAAATTTTTGAAAAATTTTCTATAAAAATAAGAAATTTTTGAAAAATTTTCTATAAAAATAAGAAATTTTTGAAAAATTTTCCTATAAAAATAAGAAATTTTGGAAAAATTTCATATAAAAATAAGAAGTTTTGGAAAAATTTCCTATAAAAATAAGAAATTTTGGAAAAATTTCCTATAAAAATAAGAAATTTTTGAAAAATTTCCTATAAAAATAAGAAATTTTTGAAAAATTTCCTATAAAAATAAGAAATTTTTTAAAAATTTTCTATAAAAATAAGTAATTTTTGAAAATATTCCTGTAAAAATAAAAAATTTTTGAAAAATTCCTTGTAAAAATAAGAAATTTTTGAAAAATTTCTTATAAAAATAAGAAATTTTTGAAAAATTTCTTATAAAAATAAGAAATTTTTGAAAAATTTCTTATAAAAATAAGAAATTTTTGAAAAATTTCTTATAAAAATAAGAAATTTTTGAAAAATTTCTTATAAAAATAAGAAATTTTTGAAAAATTTCTTATAAAAATAAGAAATTTTTGAAAAATTTCTTATAAAAATAAGAAATTTTTGAAAAATTTCTTATAAAAATTAGAAATTTTTTAAAAATTTCCTAAAAAAAATAAGAAATTTTTGAAAAATTTTCTATAAAAAAATAAATTTTTGAAAAATTTCTTATAAAAAAGAAATTTTTTTAAAGATTTTCTACAAAATAAGAAATTTTTAAAAAATTTCTTATAAAAATACTAAATTTTTGAAAAATTTTCTATAAAAATAAGGAAATTTTAAAAAGTTTCTATCAAAATAAGGAATTTTTTGTAAAATTTTCTGTAAAATTAAGAAATTTTTGAAAAAAATTCCTATAAAAATAAAAAGTTTTTAAAAAATTTCCTATAATAATAAGAAATTTTTGAAAAATTTTCTATAAAAATAAGAAATTTTTGAAAAATTTCCTATAAAATTAAGAAATTTTTGAAAAATTTCCTATAAAAATAAGAAATTTTTGAAAAATTTCCTATAAAAATAAGAAATTTTGGAAACATTTCCTATAAAAATAAGAAATTTTGGAAAAATTTCCTATAAAAATATGAAATTTTTGAAAAATTTCCTATAAAAGTAAGAAATTTTTGAAAAATTTTCTATAAAAATAAGTAATTTTTGAAAATTTTCCTGTAAAAATAAGAAATTTTTGAAAAATTTCTTGTAAAAATAAGAAATTTTTAAAAAATTTCCTATAAAAATAATAAATTTTTGAAAAATTTATTTAAAAATTTATTTATTTAAATAAGGAATTTTTTGTAAAAATTTCTGTAAAATTAAGAAATTTTTGAAAAAAATTCCTATAAAAATAAAATGTTTTTGAAAAATTTCCTATAATAATAAGAAATTTTTGAAAAATTTTTTATAAAAATAAGAAATTTTTGAAAATTTTTTTATAAAAATAAGAAATTTTTGAAAAATTTCCTTAAAAAATAATAAATTTTTGAAAAATTTGCTATAAAAATAAGAAATTTTTGAAAAATTTCCATTAAAAATAAGAAATTTTTGAAAAATTTCCATTAAAAATAAGAAATTTTTGAAAAATTTCCTATAAAAATAAGACATTTTAACAAATTTTGAAAAATTTCGTATAAAAATAAGAAATTTCTGAAAAAATTTCCAATAAAAATATCAAATTTTTAAATTTTTTTTTTTTATAAAAATTAGATATTTTTGATTAATTTGCTATGAAAAAATAAATTTTTGAAAAATTTCCTACAAAAATAGTAAATTTTTGAAAAATTTTCTATAAAAATAGTAAATTTTTGAAAAATTTTCTATAAAAATAGTAAATTTTTGAAAAATTTCCTATCAAAATAGTAAATTTTTGAAAAATTTCCTATAAAAATAGTAAATTTTTGAAAAATTTCCTATAAAAATAGTCAATTTTTGAAAAATTTCCTATAAAAGTAGTAAATTTTTGAAAAATTTCCTATAAAAGTAGTAAATTTTTGAAAAATTTCCTATAAAAATAAGAAATTTTTGAAAAATTTCCTATAAAATAGGAAATTTTTGAAAAATTTCCTATAAAATAGGAAATTTTTGAAAAATTTCATATAAAAATAGGAAATTTTTAAAAATTTTCCTACTTTGAAAAATTTTCTATAAAAATTAGAAATTTTTGAAAAATTTCCTTTAGAAATTAGAAATGTTTGAAAAATTTCCTTTAAAAATAATAAATTTTTGAAACATTTCCTAAAAATAAGATTTTGAAAAATTACCTATAAAAATAAGAAAGTTTTTAAAAATTTCCTATGAAAACAAGAAATTTTTGAAAAATTTCCTATAAAATTAGGAAATTTTTGGAAAATTTCCTATAAAAATTAAAAATTTTTGAAAAATTTTCTATAAAAATAAGAAATTTGTGAAAGATTTCCTATAAAAATAAGAAATTTTTGAAAAATTTTCTATAAAAAAAAACATTTTTGAGAAATTTGCTAACATAAGAAATATTTGAAAAATTTCCTATAAAAACAAGAAATTTTTGAAAAATTTCCTATAATAATTATAAATTTCAATAAATTTTTTTTTAACTTTCTATAAAAATTTTTGAATATTTTCCTATAAAAATTTGTTAAAAATTTACTGAAAAAATAAGAAATTTTTTAAAAGTTTATAATATAAATTAAAAAAATGTGCTTAAAAAATAAAAAATTATAGAACAGTAAAATACGAAATTTTCGGAATTTACAGAAAATTGTAAAAATAAGAAAATTTTGTGCTATAAAAGTAAGAAATTTTTGAAAAATTTCAAATAAAATAAGAAATTTCCATTGAAATATGAAATTTTTAAAAAATTTCCTTTGAAATAAGAAATTTCAAAAAACATGTTTATTTACTTTTATAATTAGAAATTTTCTTATTAATATATTCTTCATAATTTGTTGATATTAGGCCCACTGTGATGCATATAAAATCTTATACAAATTAAAACGTATGCATTTACAAATTCTACAAATTTACTTTTACTTATTTCATAGAACCGAATTGTTTCCTTAAAACTATTTTGATTCGAAATGAATTGAATAAGTATAAAAACTATATAAAAAATTCAACAACATTTACCGGAACTGAAAAATTCCAAAAGAAATTTCCATATAAAATTACTTACTAACACATAAAGAATCCATAAAATATCCTTAAAGAAAACACATACTAGAGACATAAGCCGAAAATTGTTCAAACATAAGTTTTTCCTTTGTACATGACAAAAATCATATATATTTTCAAGAAAAATAACAATATTTTCTTTTAAATCTAGATAAAATGTTGATTTCATTCAAATATTTATCATAAAATATTGTAAGAAATAGAAGAAATATAAAACAAAATTAAATTACTGCAGCAAAAAGGATAAAGGATGTGGTCAAGTAAATCTATTTGATTTTATTACTTTTATAAGAAATGAAAATAATAACAAAAATTTACTAAACAAACAGGATGTGTCATAGAAATAATTTTATTATGTAGATAAAAGTTATTGCATTTTCAAAGAAAGTGTTTAGTAAAATTTAAATTGAAAAGATTCTAATAAATTTGAGGCATAAGTTGAAAATAAAGTTAGTTTTGAAACTTTTCAGAAATTTGCTTATCTCCTATGAGTATGCAATACGATTTAGAATTGGGTATACATTTTTATTTAAATTTGTAAAGCTTTTAAAATTGAGATTTAAATTTGGAATTGGGTATAAAAAGAATTCGGTTCAAATCCTAAAACACATTTCCAAAGTATTTAAATAAGAGATCAATTTTTGGAAAACATTTGTTAATTTTGCCTTAAACATTTGTTATCGTTAGTAATATTTATTTAAAATATATTTAATTAGATATCAAAACTATTGGAAAGCCAAATTTATCTACACATACTACATACATATGGGCAAATCCGAAAAAACACCAAGGACAAAATTTTAAAAACTGTCAAATCCAATATTTGTGTTTATGGAAAAATTTACCATATATTGATCCTTTAGAATATGTAATGAATACAATTTTTGATTGGTCTGTTCGTGAATGGCAGGTCTTTATTTGCACCCATCTCAAATTTTTATAAATTTTTTCAAATAATAGGTTTTTAAAAAGTTCATAAAAATCGCAAAAACATCCATTTAGGTATCAAGTTTCAGTAGGGACTCAAAGTCTGCTTAATTTTATACAATTAGATGTAAAAGACTCCATCAAAAGTAATTGGAGTGATATAAATAACGTCAAGTAAAAAAGGGCTCACAGTGTGTAGCGTCCGTCACAGAAATAAAGGTTTTTTTAATTTGACTAGTGCAATTTTTCTTTTTTCTCCAATTGAACTTGGTTCGTAAAGAGAACTTATAGTATGCTTTACATTAGGCTAAAAATATATCGATGTTTATATAGCATTTTACAGAATAATATGTACATATATTAAAGCGTGTAGCGTCCGTCACAGTATATATGTTTTACAAAATAATATTTTTTTAATATAAAATTTACGAACACATGTTTGTCCTATTCATAAAGCAATAACACTGTCTTTATCCACAGATTAAATTTAAGATATTAGGTGTTAAAAAAATATACAGTGGGGTAAATTTGATGCTTTTGAAAAAAATTTTTTTGGATTCTTGGGATACTCTAATAGCTAGCCGCAGCATTCTTTCGATGAAAAATAAGATATAAAAAGTGAAAAACTTTAAATAAATATATGTAGCCGTTTTTTGAAATATTAAATTGTGAACAAAAATCGCATTTTAACCGCGAACATGAAAAGGAAGGAGATGAAATTCGGGAACAAATAAAACCATTATTTTCACTGATTAACGGATCCTTAAAAAAAATATGAAATATGAATTTTTTCTAATAAAAACCATTCAAGTAAAAACTGTATCGTCCGTCACATAGCGTCCGCAACAGTTCATTTATGGATTTTTGGTGAAACTGGAAACTTTAAAATATTTTATAGAAGCTGTTTTCTAATCCTCTGATTTTCCTCTATCTTTAATGTATTTAAAATTTTCTTATTACTATGACCGATTTTCAGAAAATTACAGAAACACGTGTTGAAAAATAAGTCACTTCCATTTTTTGTAGCGTCCGTCACAGCATTTTAAAAGCCAATATCTTTTTCCTCCAAAAGAAGTATTAACAAATGTCATTCGATAGCACAATCGATGGGCTAATACTCTCTTAAATCTGTGCAAAGATATCTAGTGTAGAACGACAATGGGATACATTTAAGTACAACAAAATCCGTACAAATGTATCGTCCGTCACGCAGGATTTGCCCATATGAATATATCTTCAGAAATTCATATTCCAAATATAATTATTTATCTATATAAAATTCAAAGTTATTTTGCTTTGGGCCATGAATTAAATTTATATGGAAAATTTGCATATTCTCTACTCGGTCTCACTTGTATACTCGTATGTGCACAGAAAATATCTGCATGTATTGTATTGTATCGTGTATTATCGTTTGCATATTTTCCAGATAAACATGAATATGTATATAATTTAAATATCACACTAAAATCCTTAAGATTAATTTAATTTCTAGAAATATTTTAATTTAAATTATTAGAAAATAATCAAAATAAATTGCCCAAAAAGTTGTTAATTTATTGCTTAAAGTGTTGGAGTGGATAATCTTGTTAAAATTATTCCACTCGTACTTTTTCAATATTTACTAGATAAGTTGTTGGTTAAATTTTGAAGTGATGTTCAAGAAAGTTTTGTAATATAAGTAGATTTAATATATTTCAAATAACGCCAGATATTACACATAGGGGCAGTACCAACAATGTTAAAAAAATTGATACTTCTAAGGACTGTTACGATAGTAATAAAATTCCCATTTGAATACATACATAGAAAACAAGTAAGAGAGTGCTATAGTCGGTCAAGCCCGACCATACTAAACCCTTCACCAGAAAGGTCAAACTTGTCTTTTTCCTGTATAAAGACAAATATTTGCTAAGTTTTGCCATCATGCAAACATATTCTCACAACTTATAAATTTAAGCTGTTTCCGTCGTTTGGACTTATATGAGAGCTAGGGTCAAATGTGTACCGATTATCTCGAAATTTGGCAAATTCATTACAGTTGTTAACAAAATTATATATGCAAAAAATAAACTTAAACTACTCATTATCTTCGGATCTACGAGCTTTTTAGTGAATTTTGTCTTATTTAGAGCGTTTTGAGAAAAGAGTTTGTATGGAAGATATGGTCAAATGTGGACCGATATCAATTTGCTAAAGTGATTTAAATTTACATAAGCAGTATTTGTTTAAAATTTTATAAAAAAATATAGATTTTTGTGGCCAATATATCAATTTCGGGAAGTGGGACCTGTGGGAGGTACAATAAATAATGGACCGATTTTAACGAATTTCAATAGCCATGGTCCTATTATCAAAAAAATTATCTGTGCCAAATTTCATCAAATTATCTTTAGAATTGCGACCTGTAGTTTGATTACAAAGTTTACATGGGGGTCCAGCCAGACGGACGTACGGACGGACGGACTGACATCGCTAAATCGACTCAGAAAGTCATTCTATTGGTATACTAAAAGATGGCTCTAAGACAAATATTTCTATGCGTTACATACATCAGCACAAACTTATAATACCATTTCCACCTATAGTGGTGAAGGGTATAATGATAATTTTACTTACTTAGAAAAATTTTCGATAAAAAAATTTTTCTATAGAAAAATTTTCGATAAAAAAATTTTTCGATAGAAAAATTTTCGATAAAAAAATTTTTCGATAGAAATATTTTTCTATAGAAAAATTTTCGATAGAAATATTTTTTTATAGAAAAATTTTCGATAGAAATATTTTTCTATAGAAAAATTTTCGATAGAAATATTTTTCTATAGAAAAATTTTCGATAGAAATATTTTTCTATAGAAAAATTTTCGATAGAAATATTTTTCTATAGAAAAATTTTCGATAGAAATATTTTTCTATAGAAAAATTTTCGATAGAAATATTTTTCTATAGAAAAATTTTCGATAGAAATATTTTTCTATAGAAAAATTTTCGATAGAAATATTTTTCTATAGAAAAATTTTCGATAGAAATATTTTTCTATAGAAAAATTTTCGATAGAAATATTTTTCTATAGAAAAATTTTCGATAGAAATATTTTTCTATAGAAAAATTTTCGATAGAAATATTTTTCTATAGAAAAATTTTCGATAGAAATATTTTTCTATAGAAAAATTTTCGATAGAAATATTTTTCTATAGAAAAATTTTCGATAGAAATATTTTTCTATAGAAAAATTTTCGATAGAAATATTTTTCTATAGAAAAATTTTCGATAGAAATATTTTTCTATAGAAAAATTTTCGATAGAAATATTTTTCTATAGAAAAATTTTCGATAGAAATATTTTTCTATAGAAAAATTTTCGATAGAAATATTTTTCTATAGAAAAATTTTCGATAGAATTATTTTTCTATAGAAAAATTTTCGATAGAAATATTTTTCTATAGAAAAATTTTCGATAGAAATATTTTTCTATAGAAAAATTTTCGATAGAAATATTTTTCTATAGAAAAATTTTCGATAGAAATATTTTTCTATAGAAAAATTTTCGATAGAAATATTTTTCTATAGAAAAATTTTCGATAGAAATATTTTTCTATAGAAAAATTTTCGATAGAAAAATTTTTCTATAGAAAAATTTTCGATAGAAATATTTTTCTATAGAAAAATTTTCTATAGAAATATTTTTCTACAGAAAAATTTTCGATAGAAATATTTTTCTATAGAAAAATTTTCGATAGAAATATTTTTCTATAGAAAAATTTTCGATAGAAATATTTTTCTATAGAAAAATTTTCGATAGAAAAATTTTTCTATAGAAAAATTTTCGATAGAAATATTTTTCTATAGAAAAATTTTCGATAGAAATATTTTTCTATAGAAAAATTTTCGATAGAAATATTTTTCTATAGAAAAATTTTCGATAGAAATATTTTTCTATAGAAAAATTTTCGATAGAAATATTTTTCTATAGAAAAATTTTCGATAGAAATATTTTTCTATAGAAAAATTTTCGATAGAAAAATTTTTCTATAGAAAAATTTTCGATAGAAATATTTTTCTATAGAAAAATTTTCTATAGAAATATTTTTCTACAGAAAAATTTTCGATAGAAATATTTTTCTATAGAAAAATTTTCGATAGAAATATTTTTCTATAGAAAAATTTTCGATAGAAATATTTTTCTATAGAAAAATTTTCGATAGAAATATTTTTCTATAGAAAAATTTTCGATAGAAATATTTTTCTATAGAAAAATTTTCGATAGAAATATTTCGGAAACCTCTACCTTGACTTTTATTGTCACATCATCCTTAAGGGAGATAATCTTAATGTATTAATAGAAATGACAGACATTTTTCAATTTAAGTTTCATTAACGTTTTATTACAACCCTTTTGGCATATTAAAGCAAATCATTGGCAAAAGTATTTAAGTGTAAAATTAAATTCCCACAACTGCTAAAATTAAAAATTCACTGTCTTTTAAAACAAAAAGCAAAAAATATCATCAGAAAATACAAAAAGTGAAGTTGATGACAAAAAACATAAGCAAATATTTTCTCATTTCCGTTACCAAAATATTTTGTCATTTCCTTAATTTATAAATAGAAAAATAACTAAAACGCCAGACTAATACAATGTAGGAGGTACTTGAGAAGGGAGGAGTCAGTCAGTCACTCGTAGAATAGAATTTATGGAATTAAGTTGTAAAATCCAAAAATGTCATGTTGTGCAATATTTCCTGGAGTTAAAACATAAGAAGTTAAATCATCACAAAACCATCAAAAAACTGCAAATATTGTAGATAGAAACAACAGGAATGAAAATGAAAAATAATAAAATAAGTGCGTATTTTGTTCAAACACTCAATTCAAACTCAACATGTAATAAAACTTTGTAAAACATGGGCAAAAGCCTTGAGGGCAACATAAGTACTACACCAATATTAGAGTACCAAAAACAAAACAGCAAAAAAGGAATGTTAAGGCTTCTAAGGACATAACGACAAAATGTTTTAGACTGACGGTCGTCGTCGGCGGCTTTATGAAATTACTACCAACATAATTCCTGTATTCTCACACTTATGTTTTTATGTTGAACTTATGATGAACACCTCTTGGAGTTCCCAGCTCAACCCACTTCCTTTCTTGTTTCTTCATTCAATTGTAAAAAAACTTGACATATAATAAAATAATATAAAAAATACAGATAAAGGAACAGAAGTAAAATGTGAAAACGAGTGCGAATTTGTTGATTGACGATTTGTCAACATTTTGCATTTTTTTTTTTGTTTTTCAGAATTTATTTAAAACGTTGAGTGTTTTGTCAAACATGAACAGAAATATTTTCAAAATAAAAAATAAATCAAAATAACATGTGTCTGTTAAAATGAAATTGTTACGAAATATGTAAATATTCAGGCAAGGTAAACTTTTACGCACAATGGGTTGGAAGTTGTGAAAATTAAACTTGTATATGATTTATAACACATTCTTATGAAAAACTTGGTTTCGGATACTTCTTTTGCTACATTGTATCCATATGGATACAAACATCTTTCGAATCATTTGATAATCTCCAAGCCAACGAATTGATTCTTATTATGGCTTTTTAGGATCTTGTTAATCATTTTCAACAAAATACTTTTGTTTTTTTATAAAACTAAAAAAATGTTTGTAAAAATTTATTTGTTCAAAAAAGCACATTCAAAGTTATAAAAAAAGGCACTTGAGTTGTTATATGTTAGGAGTTTTTATAAGAGGATCTATTTTTTTTGTTTCAAAAAGTAGAAATACATATTAAAATTTTGGTTGAAATCGGAAGTCATTAACCCTTTCATTACCAGGGTCAAAAGTACAATTTTTAAAATATTCATTTTTTTTTACAAAAAAGTACCAGAAATTACATGATTTTATTATTATATTTCATTCAAAATCCAAATCCAAAAAAATCATTCAAAGGCACCTTTAAATACATTTTTATACACATTAACCCTTGTGTACCCATGGGATCTAAATAGCTCTCATTCTAAACCCATGGGTTGATACCCTTAGGGTAAGTTATTTTTTCAAATGTATTATTAATTGTTATTGTTTTAGGGTCAATTACAGTAAAAATAAAATAAAAAAATGTCTTATTTTTATAGGAAATTATTTAAAAGTTTCTTATTTTTATAAGAAATTTGTTTTAAAAAATTTCTTATTTTTATACTATTTTTTTTTTATTTTTGTACGAATTTTTTTTTACTTTTAAAGGAATTTTTCAAAAATTTCTTATTTTTATAGGAAAGTTTTTAAAAATTTCTTATTTTGATAGGAAATTTTTTAAAAATTTCTTATTTTTATAGGAAACTTTTTAAAAATTTCTTATTTTTATAGGAAATTTTTTAAAAATTTCTTATTTTTATAAGATTTTTTTTTTTAATTTTTTTATTTTTATAGGAAATTTTTTAAAAATTTCTTATTTTTATAGGAAATTTTTTAAAAATTTCTTATTTTTATAGGAAATTTTTTAAAAATTTCTTATTTTTATAGGAAATTTTTTAAAAATTTCTTATTTTTATAGGAAATTTTTTAAAAATTTCTTATTTTTATAGGAAATTTTTTAAAAATTTCTTATTTTTATAGGAAATTTTTTAAAAATTTCTTATTTTTATAGGAAATTTTTTAAAAATTTCGTATTTTATTTAGAAAATTTTTTTAAAATTTCTTATTTTTATAAGAAATTTTTTAAAAATTTCTTATTTTTATAGGAAATTTTTTAAAAATTTCTTATTTTAATAGAAATTTTTTTTAAAATTTCTTATTTTTTGTAGGAAATTTTTTAAAAATTTCTTATTTTTTGTAGGAAATTTTTTAAAAATTTCTTATTTTTATAGGAAATTTTTCAAAAATTTCTTATTTTGTAGGAAATTTTCAAAAATTTCTTATTTTGATAGGAAAGTTTTCAAAAATTTCTTATTTTTATAGGAAACTTTTTAAAAATTTCTTATTTTTATAGGAAATTTTTTTAAAATTTCTTATTTTTATAGGAAATTTTTTAAAAATTTCTTATTTTTATAGGAAATTTTTAAAAAATTTCTTATTTTTTTAGGAAATTTTTTAAAAATTTCTTATTTTTATAGGAAATTTTTTTTAAATTTCTTATTTTTATAGGAAATTTTTTAAAAATTTCGTATTTTATTTAGGAAATTTTTTTTAAATTTCTTATTTTTATAAGAAATTTTTTAAAAATTTCTTATTTTTATAGGAAATTTTTTAAAAATTTCTTATTTTAATAGGAAATTTTTTTAAAATTTCTTATTTTTTGTAGGAAATTTTTTAAAAATTTCTTATTTTTATAGGAAATTTTTCAAAAATTTTTTATTTTGTAGGAAATTTTCCAAAATTTCTTATTTTATAGGAAATTTTCCAAAATTTCTTATTTTAATAGGAAATTTTTCAAAAATTTCTTATTTTTATAAGAAATTTTTCAATTTTTTATGGAAAATTTTTTAAAAATTTCTTGTTTTTATAGGATTTTTTTTTAATTTCTTATTTTTGTAGCAAATTTTTCAAAAATTTCTTATTTTTATAGAAAATGTTTTAAAAATTTCATATTTTTATAGGAAAATTTTTAAAATTTCTGATTTTTATAGGAAATTTTTCAAAAAATTTTTATTTTTATAGGAAATTTTTCAAAAATTTCTTATTTTTATAGGGAAATTTTCAAAAATTTCTTATTTTTATAGGAAATTTTTCAAAAATTTCTTATTTTTATAGGACATTTTTCAAAAATTTCTTTTTTTTTTTGTAGGAAAATTTTCAAAAATTTTTTATTTTTATAGGAAATTTTTTAAAAATTTCTTATTTTTATAGGAAATTTCTTTTTTTTATAGGAAATTTTAAAAAAAATTTTTATTTTTATATTAAATTTTTTTCAAATTAATTTTTTTAATCGAATTTTTTTTTAAATTTCTTACTTTTATGGAAAATTTTTCAAAAATTTCTTATTTTTATCTGAAATTTCTTCAAATATCTGATTTTTATAGGATATTTTTTAAAAATTTGTTATTTTTATAGGAATTTTTTTAAATATTTCTTATTTTTGTAGGAAATTTTTTATTTTTATACGAAAGTTTTTAAAAATTTCTTATTTTTAAATGAAATTTTTAAAATTTTTTTTCATATTTTCATAGGAAATTTTTCAAAAATTTCTTAGTTTTATGGGACATTTTTTATAGTTTTTTTATTTTTGTAGAGGAAATTCAAAAAAATATTTTCAAAAATTTCTAATTTCTATTGGAAATTTTTTAAAACTTTCTTATTTTCATAGGAAAATTTAAAAAAATTTTCTTATTTCTATTTGACATTCTTGAAAATTTTTTTATTTTTACCGGAATATTTTTCAAAAATATCTTTTTTTAATAAAAAAAAAATTTATAAAATTTCTTCAAGATAACAAGAATTGGGATACCTTACAAATTCCATATGAACTGGAATTTGTCCCTGTGGCTCCCTGTGGCTCTAGCTTCTTGCAAGTACCTACTTCTGTCTCCTTACCTGAGTCCGTCATGTTTTCAATCCTTCTGTTATCCTTGACTCCCAGTGGAGCATAGGGCCTCAATCCTAAGCCTTTCATATTCTTCAAAATTAAATAAAGATTCTTGATATTAAATTCTTATTTTTTTTTTTGATTAACACTTTTTCTTTTGTTGCCCTAATGTGCAAATTTACTTTTTCTCCCATTCGCATACATGAAAAATTTATTGTTTTGAGTAAATAAAATACTAATATCCGGCATGGAAATATTTTTATTTACCCTAAAGTATACTATAGTGTTGTTTTTATTTAAACATTTAAATTTAATTGGCATCTTTGTAAAAAAGCGTTTTTTTATTTGTATGTGTTTATGTTATGTGCTAGTATTTGAATATTAGTGTTTAAAAAAAATTGTCAAAAAGTCATTTTCAGAAAGACGTACCCTCCAGTAATCCAAATACAAAGTTTCATTCAAATTGGATATCGGTAAAGCGTGCCGACTTTACATCATAGTTTGGACAAGCCTTTTATATTGGAAGATTGAGGGGTTTCTTCAGATTTTCAGAAAAGTTTTGTATATATACAAGATATTTTAAAAAAATGGGCACTGGGAACTAAATGGGCTTTGCAACGAGATATATTAAAAGTTTCAAAACGTCAAAAAGAACACCTTACTGATTACCAAAAAGAAAGAATTGGATCGATATGTCTAACGGCTTAGCCGTTCTTGCGACTTCAAATCAAAGGATTTCGACAAAAGCCCTATTTTCACCAAAGTTATCAAAAAGCATGTCAAGTGCGATATATTAGCAGTTTTTATAAGAAGATCTGAAATTATTTTTACTTAAATTGGTAGATATATACATATGTATTAGAATTTGTTGGAAATTGGATGTCATTAACCCTTTTAATACCAGGATCAAGAGTAAAACTTTTAATATAATTCAATAGTTAAATTTTTACCAAAAAGTACTAGAAATTATATGTTTTTATTGTTATATTTCCATGAGAATTCTAAAAATCGTTCAAAGGCGCATTAAAATACATTTTTCATACAAATTAACCCTTGCGTACCCATGGGCTCTGAATAGCTTTGACTATGGATACGCAAGAGTAAATTTGTACAATATGTATTTAAAGGCACCTTTGAACGATTTTTGAATTTTCTTGGAAATATAACAACAAAAACACATAATAAAAGGTAATAAAGGGGTAAATGATATCCGATTTCAACCAAATTTAAAATATATATTTTTACCCATCTGTTCTTGCTTATATAAACTGCTACTACTAACCCGATGACCTAACCCATATTTTTATCGTTCTTATAGGAGAACTCGCGGCACATGTTAGCTCAACACATTAAAGGGTATTTATATGGTTAACCCGGGTGATACCACTAGGAAAAGTGTCCACAGTTGAGATAAAAGATAACCAAGATAAGTCGGGGCTTACTAAGTTAAAAACAACGAGAACAGTTGCATAATGGAAAATATTGGATATCAAATATTCCCTACATCTAACAGAGATGAAGCTAAATTAAACTCCTATAATACCTCAAAAGATATGTAAATTCTTATAAATTTAACCACATATTCATGTACTTTAAATGTATAATTAATTATGAGGCTCCCAAAAGTATGCCTAAGTAATTGGCAAATTAAACAGCATTTTCTCATAATTTTATGAAATAGCCAGAAAACATACATTTTTAGTTACTTTAATGAAATATCAATGAAGTGTAAATATGTAAATCCAATCCAAACATTACCTAATTACTTTATGTAGCAAGAATTAATTAAACAAATCTTAAAACAAGCAGCTTAAATGTAATCAGATTTTTAAGATTTAATACAATTAAATACATATTAATATATGTATACACTCTCACACTAACACACACACACATCCAAACATTCTGTATAAAGTAACTTTTGCTTTGGTTCGTAATAATTTAATTCCGAGAAATAATAAATCATCACTTAAGTTCAAAGGTTCAACTAATACTAATAATATTAGAAACACACACATTTACTTACATACATACATACTTATAATATGTATGTACAATATATCAACTCAGAACCTTACAAAAGGTACTTTGTACATTAATGTAATGTAATAATGTAATAAAACAAAATTTCTATTCATTAATTTCAATAGTCGTCCATCGTCTTATATGTATTAATGGCGTTTGAATGCGAATATTTAAGTGTGTGTAGGTGTGTCCTAATGTAATTATACTTAAAGAGGAAGATGTTGGCATTGTCTAAGTAAATACTCGTAGTATAATTTTGACTTTTGTCTTTGATTGCCAGCAATTAACCAAAAGCAAGCTAATAATTACAGATTATAAGTATGTAGTCATAAAAAAAAAATATATATTGAAGGACTACGACTAAAAGGATTTGTGAATGCTTTTTATGGCACTATAAAATTTTCTAAGGCAATTTTTGAAATGTTCATACGAAATAATAAAGCTGTATGTCTAAAAAGGGTCTCTTTTTTGCAAAATGTGAATGTAATCCTTAAAGTTCTTTATGTGGATTTTGTTATTACTTTGGGTATAAGAAATCAATATATTCTTTTTGATGAGGTCTACACGAAAGTCTTAAATGAACAAACTTTTTTTAAAGAAAAAGAATAAGCATTCCAACCACGGATCGTAAAAGTCAGAAAAAAAGGTATTTTTTTACTTTTATTTTTTCGATAAAAAATAACAGTTATTTTTGACTTTTATTATTTCGACTTATAATTTTTCGAGCAGAAAGAAAAGTTACTTTTGTTTAAATTCATGATAAATTTATTGAAAATTTTTGTCAAACAAAGATAATTTTTTAGTGAAAATAATTTGCATACGCTCAAAAATTAATGGAGTTGAGTTTCGCAATCATAATTAGAGGTGAAAACACAAAAATAACTTTTATTTCTGCTCGAAAAAATAAAAGTCAAAAAATAACTTTTATTTTTGCTCGAAAAAATAAAGGCAAAAAATAACTTTTATTCATGATCGAAGTCATTAAAGTTAAAAATAACTGTTATTTTTGCTCGAAAAAATAAAAATCAAAAAATAACTGTTATTTTTTTTCTAAAAGTAAAAATCAGATTTTTAAAAATCATCGCATTTTATGAAAATTTCGTCTAAGACTATCAAAATGGTATACTTGGTTTTATTCTCTGACATTTCCTTGCGATTGCTTTTTTTAATCAAAAATTCAAAAATAACAGTTATTTTCGGTCCCTGATTCCAACGAGATATAAACATCTTAAATCAAATAAAAGCAAAATAAGTGCAGGGAAAATTTTATGTTTTTCAAAATAAGAGCTCGTAGACATCTAGATTAGTTATGTGAAATACGAAATAAAAAATAAACACAATTTGAATTGTTATATCTCATTCAAAACCCTAGTTAAGTATTGAAGTTCATTATGATATGGCATAATAAATTGCCATCTCCCTCTCCTGCTTGAAAAAGCTTTTACTGTCTCTAAAACAAGTTCACAAATATGTTTTATGAACTCCTCCATCTCATCGAGTCTTGTTTGTTACAGAAAACTGTCCGTATCTCGATTCGAAAATAAAATTGTTCGAATTTGTATGATTAAAGCGTTGAGTTTCGAAAAGAATTTCGAATCTTATAATACCCTTTCCAAAAATGTTTGTTCAATTCAATAATTCGGTATGAAACCAGAGATGGCTAATAATTGTTTTAATCTTTAAATATAATAACAATATGAACTTTTTAGACCATTAGGGTACCATTTTTATACCCTTCACCAACATAAATGGAAAGGGTAGTATAAGTTTGTGCTGATGTATGTAACGTATATAAATGTTTGTAAAAATTGTAATCAATTTTCTAAATTTCGAGACAATCAGTGCCCTATTTCACTAAACTACAATTCTACAAGTTTACAAGTTACAATTACAAGTCTAATTCTTACAAGTGTTGTTCAATTAAAATTTACACAACAATTGTAGCTTTTTGGACTTGTAAACCACAATTTCTACAATTATAATAAAATAAAGTATTTTGATAAATATAAGGAGTCAAATAAAACATTTTTGAACTCGTACTTAACCACACCATCTACGATTTTCATGAAATTATATACATTTTCTTAGCCTAGGCAATTTTTACACTTCTTCAAAATTTTAAATTTCGCTTTGGTTCAGATTTTATGGCGGTTCAAAGTTCGTTTTTTTCAAGATTTTTTCCAAAATATACCAACTTTATATGCATATAACTTTTGATACGGTTATCAGATTTTTATTACTAGACTCATGTTTTAGCATATGTAGCTTTATGTCCTTTAATTCAAAAATTTATTCTTGTATTCAAATTCAAAATTTGTAGTACAAATTTTGTACTGAAATATTATGAATTATTTTAGAAAAAGTTTTTTGTTTTCCGATCCACCATTTTTTTGGTTTTCATATTTTGTTGTCTACACTATTAT
Source organism: Stomorhina lunata (assembly GCA_933228675.1). Lineage (NCBI taxonomy): Eukaryota > Metazoa > Arthropoda > Insecta > Diptera > Rhiniidae > Stomorhina > Stomorhina lunata. Next base: position 84,109,667 of record OW121744.1, on the reverse strand, counting down.
CCACATTTGAAAAAATGATAAAGAAAATGGAAGATATGCTCTTTTTGAGGTATCCTTGAGTCAAGGACATCATTGATTTCCCTTGTTCTGCATACATGATTATATTTTCATATCCTTCACCACTATAGGTGGAAAGCGTATTATAAGTTTGGGCTGATGTATGTAATGCATAGAAATATTGGTCTTAGACCACTTTTAGTACACCAATGGACTTAGAATTCATTCCTGAGTCGATGTCAGTCCGTCCGTCCATCTGGTTGGACCCCCATGTAAACCTTGTAATCAATCAAAATATATAAATGGTCATTAATATTGATTTGATTTTGTATTAATTTTTACTAATTTTTATTAAAAGATAGTTAAAAACCAAATTTGAATAAAATTTATCAGTCACTTGTAACTTGTAAAAATTTTTTGAGAGTCTCAGTCGACCCTATGCTTTTTTTCTACAATTCTACAAGTGTACAAGTACAAATTTAGATTTGTGAAACAAAACCACTTGTAGAAGTAAAACTTGTAAACTTGTGAATTGTAAAAATCACTTGTAGCTACAAACTTGTATTTGTGTTTTAATAAAACACAATTTTTTACAAGTTCACAATTTTACAGGCAAAAACACTTGTAATTGTAGACTTGTAGCTTACTGAAATAGGGCCCAGTTCATATAAGTCTAAATGACGAAAACAGCTTAAATACATTATATACTTATAAGTTTTTAGAAGTTGTTTGTATGATGATGACACTAAAGAGAACACGTTTGACCTTATTGGTCAAGGGTATCGTATGGTCGGGCTGGACCGACTTTCTTACTTGTAGATCAATAAAAGAGTATTTTAAAATTCATATACTCACTGCAACTTTTAATTTTTTGTTCAATAACGAAATCTTACCTAAAAAGATAAAAAATTAAAATAATATATTAAAATAAATCAGTAATATTTAATAATTTTATATTCAACTTAGTTTTATATAAGGTTTAAATATCTAAATTGGTCAGCAAATGAAACATTTTTTACTTACTAGCCACAACTATTTTCTGGCACGATAACTTCTAATCCATAAACTTTAAAAATTAACAATTAAAATTTAAACCTTTTCCACCATTTATAAACTTATTCGTATTATTTTCTTTATTTGCCTAAAACACTTTAAACATTTTATCCAATTTATTTCCATATTTATGTCTTTTATCTACAAACGTGTCTAAATTAATTATGAAATCGTGTAGTTTCAAGTGAAAACATGATGACACAAAAATTTTAATTGTTTTCCGGCAATTTTTTTTGAGAGAGATAATAAAAAATAAACGCGCGGTAGCTGCAAATATTTTTAGAATTTTTTTGTTTGCCAAAATTTACATAACCCAGTAAATACGGGAATTAAGAGTCTGATTTATGATGACTTTGGAATACAAGGTGTCACAAACGAGAAACTTTAAAACAAAATTTGAAAGCCCAAAACCATTTTGAAACATGGCAACATTTTGAGATGTTCGTAAGAAACTGTTTTCGGGTAGGTTGTAATACTTAAGTACCTACAACTCTTATACTTGCAGAGAAATTTTAAAATTGTAAACAGTTTTGGAAAGTCAATGAATAAGCTTTTACATATCGAGCTTATATTCTAAGAAATTTAAGTTAAGTTTTTATCAAAAGTTTTGCATTTTTTTAATTTTTTCGAAATCTTTTAAATTCAAGAGCAATTATTTCAACTTTTTCTATAAAAATCTTTTTTTTATAAAAAAAGACTTATATTTGGGCAAATCCGAAAAAACATTAAACCAAGGACAAAATTTTTAAACTGTGAAAATCACGTATTTGTGTCTATAAACAAATTTACCATATATTGATCCTTAAGAATATATAATGGATACAATTTTTGATTGCACCCATCTCGTATTTTTATACATTTTTTAAAATAATAGGTTTTTTAAAAGTTCATAAAAATCACAGAAACATCCATTTAGGTATCAAGTTTCAGTAGGAGCTCAAAGTCTGCTTAATTTTATACAATTAGATGTAAAAGACCCCATCAAAAGTAATTGGAGTGATATAAATAACGTCAAGTAAAAAAGGGCTCACAGTGTGTAGCGTCCGTCACAGAAATAAAGGTTGTTTTAATTTGACTAGTGCAATTTTTCTTTTTTCTCCAATTGAACTTGGTTCGTAAAGAGAACTTTTAGTATGCTTTACATTAGGCTAAAAATATATAGATGTTAATATAGTATTTTACAGAATTATATGCATAGAAAAGTGTGTAGCGTCCGTCACAGTATATATTTTTTTCAAAATTATATTAATTTGTATCTACGAACACATGTCTATCTTATTCATAAAGCACTAACACTGTCTATATCCACAGATTAAATTTAAAAGATAAGGTGTTAAAAAAATACACAGTGGGGCAAATTTGATGCTTTTGAAATTTGATTTTTTTTGGATTTTTGGGGTACTCTACAGCTAGCCGCAGCATTCTTTCGACAAAAAATGAGATGTTAAAAGTGAAAAACTTTAAATAAATATATGTATGTAGCCGTTTTGTGAAATATTAATTTGTGCCCAAAAATCGCATTTTAGCAGCGAATATGAAAAGGAAGGAGGTAAAATTCGGGAACAAATAAAACCATTATTTTCACACATTAACGAATCCTTAAAAAAAATATGAAATATGAATTTTTTCCTAATAAAAACATTCAAGTAAAAACTGTATTGTCCGTCACGTAGCGTCCGCAACAGTTCATTTATGGATTTTTGGTGAAACTGGAAACTTCAAAATATTTTTAAAAACCGGTTTTGTAATCCTTTAATTTTAATCTATCTTCAATGTATTCACAGTTTTTATACCCTTCACCACCATAGGTGGAAATAGTATTATAAGTTTGTACTGATGTATGTAACGCATGGAAATGTTTATCTTAGACCCACATTTTAGTATACCAATAGGAATCACCAATTAGAATCACTTTCTGAGTCGATTTAGCGATGTCCGTCCGTCTGGCAGGCTGGACCCCCATGTAAACCTTGTAATCAAACTACAGGTCGCAATTCTAAAGATAATTTGATGACATTTGGCACATGGGACCATGGCTATTGAAATTCGTCAAAATCGATACATTATTTATGGTACCTCCCATAGGTCCCACTACCCGGAATTTATGTATTGGCCACAAATATCAATATTTTTTCATGAAATTTAAACTAAATACTGCTTATGTCAACTAAAATCACTGTACCAAATTTCGTTAAAATCGGTCCACATTTGACCATAGCTCCCATACAAACTTTTCTTTAAAAACGCACTAAATGAGACAAAAATCACTAAAAAGCTCGTAAATCTGAAGATAATGGGAATTTTAAGTTTATTTTTTACGTACATAATTTTTGTAAGAACTGAAATCAATTTGCCAAATTTCGAGATAATCGGTCCACATTTGACCCTAGCTCTCATATAAGTCAAAATGTCGGAAGCAGCTTATATATATAAAAGTTTTGAGAAAATGTTTGTATGATGACAAAATTTAGCAAATATTTGTCTTTATACAGAAAAAATAACACTTTTGATCTAAGTGGTGAAGGGTATCGTATGGTCGGGCTTGACCGACTATAGCACTTTCTTACTTGTTTATTACTATGGCCGTTTTGATGAAAATTACAGAAATACGTGTTGAAAAAAAGTCACTTCCATTTTTTGTAGCGTCCGTCACAGCACTTTGAAAGCGAATATCTTTTTTCTCCGAAGCAAGTTTGTAAATTAACAAATGCTTTAATTTAAGAGCACAATCGATGTTCTAATATTCTCTGAAATATGTGGATTCGTTTAAGTTCAACAAAATCTGTACAAATGTATCGTCCGCCATGCAGGATTTGGCCATATTCCAGCAAAACTGTGGTAATGGCAAGTACTCTAATAACTGTTTACCTTATAATGACTACAACATACCCTCCGAATAACTAATAAGTTATTACAGAAGTACTTATTTGTAATTAAGATGGTAATTTAAACTGAATGGCCCCGGTTCGAATCCCACCAAGGCCAACAATTTTTTTTAATTTTTTTTTTATTAAAAGAGTTTTTTAAATGATTTTTGAATTTTTTTGGAAAACTAACTCACGGTAATGAAAAAATACCATCTTGAGTTAATTTTGATGGGGATGTTGGATACCAAACACAGTTCTGACTGGTCTTAACTTGGTAGGCCCAACTTATCTGGGTCATCCTTCATCTCAACTGCGGACACTGACCTCCTCGCGGTAATACCCAGGGAACTAGTTTAACACCCCTTAATGTAGTGAGCTAACATGTACCGAGAGTTGTCCCATAAGATCGATAAAAATGGGTTAGGACGACGGGCTAGTAACCCTCATTTGGAAAAAATAATTACTATGAAGAGGATAAAATTAGAATTAAAATGTTCCACCATCTAATGCTAGAAAAGGGCGTCCGAAGCTTCCATGGAAAGACCAAGTAGAGGAACATTTTTCAAAGCTTGGCCTATAAAATTAGAGAATATTCGCACAATGGAATCCCAAAATAAGCTCGGACTTTGACCTTAACAGGTTGTAACTATAGGGTATTTAAGTAAGTAAGAGTCAATGTTATATAACCAAAAAGGAAGATTTAAACTATTTAAATTTTAAAATAATTAAAAAAAACTTCTTTATTTTTTATTAAATGCATTAAACATTTACAAAAATCGTATAGAAATATTTTTCTAAAAATTACAATAAAGCAGAAAAAGCAGGGAAAAACAGAGATATTGTCACATGATTTTGGATCTAAAATTAAAAATTGTATATATTAATTATAAGCTGCTAAGCTTTCAACATATGAAGTAGCTCAGTGAAAGAGTCTCCACCTAGCAGTCGTAGGGGTCTGGGTTCGAGTCCCCATGGGGTCATAAAAAACAAATTTTGTATTTCGTTATAAAATATATATTTTTTAAATAAAACAACAAAAAAAGTTGTTGTTGTTGTTGTTTTCCAATTGCTTACCCAAGTCATTACTTTTCTGCAATTGTTAAGTACTTGCCTCCAATGACATCCCCATGTTAATGTAATGACTTAAACAGTGAATGCGTAAGTAGTTCGTGTTCAATAGTTTAGCTGTTTAACTCATTACTTGGTAATGAAAAGTTTCGCTGGGATGTTATACATTTTTTTACATTATCCCAAAAGTATGCTACACAATTGTTTCTGAAATATCTTAGCTTTGTATCGGTTTTGATTATATATCTCAAATTCTAGTTTCCTAAACCTTCTTGAATGTTTTGATGTCAAATCACTTATAGCTTGAGATCAAGCCTTGTTGTTTATTGGGCACATTTGGAGAACCTGTAAACATTTTCTGTGACACATGCTTCTTAAAAAAAAAACAAAAATATTTGACATTTATCTACAGTGGCGGCATTTCTCGAGAGACTCATAATAATTGATTGGCTGAGGGACATTTGTATGAATTTATTTACACAAAATACTCATGCATTTGTATTTGTATCTGTATGTTTAAGAGGATGTCCGTCTACTTGTTTGAGTGTTGAAACATTCGGAATTTTTTTTCTTTGCCTTTTTAATTTTCGGTCATAATTCATATTTGTAGAGAGTTTTTGTGTAATTTTTATTTTTTTCGAAGCATTTCTGTTTTATTTGGAGTTACACTCAAATATTTGTAGTTAAAGTTGTTAATAAAGTTGTCCTTCCTATAAAAAAAAACATGGTCAGATCCAGATGGTGGTGTTGATTATTTTTAGCTGTTATTCGAGTTGGCCAAAAGTATTCATAGTTAAACCCATAAAATAAGTTCAATTGCTACGTGTTCTTCTCTATTTTTTTCTTGTGTAATTTTTACAAAAGTATTAAATGAAATTGGTATAAATCTATATGTATGTACATCTATAAGCCCTTAATATAATCGAATTTTGTTCAATGAATTTTAAGTTGTTTTTGAAATTTTTTGAATATATTCTGGATAATACCACAAGCATCCTTGAGAAGTGAAGCTGAATTCTTTGAATTTTTTTTAAATGCATTGAATAATTCTTTAATATTCGTTGTTTTAGAGTCTACTGTATTGTTATTTTTTTTTGTATTCCCGAAACTTCAAGTATTATTTTCTGGTTTGTTATGGCTGTTTTTAATGGAAAAAGTTTTGGAATTTATTTTTTGTTTTGTGAACATACTTTTTTTTAAGTCTAAGTGTTTGTGTTGTAAACATTGAAATCAATTATATTTGTTAACTTTTTGTAATAATTTAATACGAGAGCAGATTTTTATAGTTTTCGAATTTACGGTTGAATAATTTTTTAACCCAAAAATGATTTATATCTGAAAATATAACATTTTAGTTGTAGTAACACCTTTTTCCTCTAAACAATTTCTTTCAATTTCTAAATTAATTTCTAATTCTCGAAACGGCTTTTGGTTTTATTGCAAATCTTGACAAAATAGCTAATCAAGCTCACATCAATAAGATATAAATGTCTAAATTTAGTTGAATCAAAGAAAATATATCAAACATATCAAACTTTATTACAAAACTTCACTTCAAAAATTAGTTCGAAGGCATAGATATCGATTAAAAATATACCCCTTTTGATGAATATTTTATGGCATACTTTAGGGCTATTCAAAATTTGTTTCTCCTGCAAAAGGTATACCCAGTAAAACTTTTCATTACCAAATAATGAGTTAAACAGTTAAACTATTGAACACGAACTACTTACTCATTCGCTGTTTAAGTCATTACATTAACATGGGGATGTCATTGGAGGCAAGTACTTACCAATTGCAGAAAGTAATGACTTGGGTAAGCAATTTGAAAGCAACAACAACAACAGCAACAACTTTTTTGTTGTTGTTTTATTAAAAACATAAATTTTTAAACTAAATACAAAATTTTTTTTTATGATCCTATGGGGGCTCGAACCCAGACCCTCCGACTGCTAGGCAGAGACTCTTCCACTGAGCTACTTCATATGTTGAAAACTTAGCAGCTTATAATTATTATAAACAATTTTTATTTTTAGATCCAAAATCATGTGAAAATAACTTTGTTTTTCCCTGCTTTTTTTTGCTTTGTTGTAATTTTTGGAAAAATATTTTTATATGATTTTTTGTAATTATTTTAAAACTTTTTTAAAATTATTTTAAAACTTAAACAATTTAAATCTTCTTTTTTGTATAAGTTTTTACATAAGATTGACTCTTACTTACTTAAATGTTACAACCTGTTAAGGTCAAAGTCCGAGCATATTTTAGAATTCCATGGATTTCGATCTTGTGCGAATATTCTCCAATTTTATAGGCCAAGCTTTGGAAAATGTTCCACCACTTGGTCTTTTTATCGGTCTATCCTTCTCTAACATTAGGTAGTGGGACATTTCAATTCTAATTTTATCCTCTTCATTGTATTTTTTTTCAAGAGAGGGTTACTAGCCCGTAATCCTAACCCATTTTTATCGATCTAATGGGACAACTCTCGGAACATGTTAACTTACAATATTAATGGGTATTAGAATAGCTCCCCGGGTGATACCATGAGGAGGTGTATGTCCACAGTTGAGATGAAGGATGACCCAGATAAGTTGGGCTTACCAAGTTAAGACCAATTAGAATCGTGTTTGGTATTCAACATCCCCTACATAATCAAAATTGACTCATGATGGTATTTTTTCATTAACGTGAGTTAGTTTTACAAATTTTTTTTACAGAAGATAATATTTAAGTTCTTAAAATTCAAAAATCATTTAAAAAGACTCTTTTAATAAAAAAAAAAACTAAAAAAAAACTGTTGCCCTTGGTGGGATTTGAACCGGGGCCATTCAGTTTAAATTACCATTTTAATTACAAATAAGTACTTCTGTAATAACTTATTATTTATTCGGATGGTATGTTGTAGTCGTTACAAGGTAACCAGTTATCAGAGTACTTGCCATTACCAAAGTTTTGCTGGGATAATTAAACTTGTTATCTAAATATCTATTATTCTATTGTTTTCTGAGTGGATCGATTGCACAGCACAACAAAATAAAAAAAATTTCATGTGCTCTCAAAACCACTATACAATTTTGATGTATCATGACAACCTTTGAACAAAAATGGTAAAATTTTTAAATTCTATGGATAGATTTTAAATTTTTTTTTTTAAATTGCAATTTTTTTTAGACGTTTCTTCAAATAATTAATGATAACTCAAAAACTACTAGTCCGATATTATTAAAATAAAATCAGAAAAATTAAGATGTACATAGCCTTTAATTCGTCTATATATCGCGTTTCAATCGGATCAATAGTATCGGAGTTATAATAAAAAAAATAAGAAAAAAAAATATTTTTTACATAAAATGGCAAAAATTTTCGTTTTAAAAAGATCATGAAAAATCGAAAACGGCAAAAACTTCCAGATTTATTATTTTATCGCATAGCGATATATAATAGCAACAAAATGAGTTATCGACCATAAACATCGATTGATTTTTTTCGAATTCATTCACAATTTAGTAAATTCGCTCATTTTCACAAAATTTTAGTTTTTTGCTTGATATACGCAAAAATTTTCCAATTTCAAGGGGTGCATGTCGGATTATTGTATGATTTGGTGAGAAACTTCCACCCACAAAATTTTAGTCGAATTGAACAACGTTAACACGTAGCGCATAGGCCCCAAATGTGAAAAATAACGTTTAAATCGAAAAAATTGAAAAATTTTCAGTATTTGCAAAATTAAAGCTATTTATTCCCCTTTAAAATTTAAAAATTTGTTCTATGGTAGCCTTGATACATTAAATGTATATAGTGGTTACTCGAGCATATTTTTGCTGTTGCCCTGAGTTGCCAATCAATTTTCCTTATTGTCATATTAAAATTTATCCTGATTCCGGGAGAAAATTTATATGGGCTATGCCGTCAAATGTAAATCGACTTCCTCAAATTTCAATATCAAGTTTTTTTAGTAACTTAGGGTTATGTTGGGTTAGGTTTGAAAGGCAGTGTCAACACGACACCTTCACTCGGAGACCCATGGGGTCCATTGTGATCCTTCAAAGATGAATATAAGAGAAAGCAATAGAGGCTTATAGTTTAGGGAAAGATAGAATTAAAAGAGTAGATATTAAAGATAGAAAAGTACAGACGGGCTTATCTAAGCCACTTGAGTCCAGTTATAAAACCTAAAAGATCAATCAGTTTGCACTGCTGCAGATCCTGAGGTTCATCATAGAATCTTTTACCTATATGTCTGTACCTCTGATTTTGGAGCATTGGACGGCAACAAAAAATGTGTTCCACCGATTCGGACGAGTCCTCATCTAGACATAGTCTGCAGAGGTATGGTATGCTACCATCACACCTATTTAGCCTAGAGTTTAAGGCACAGTGTCCTGTCAAAATTCCTATAAGACTTGAACTGCTCAGACCTAGCAGGGTTTAAGTTTAGGCCATAAGGTCCTAGATGTCCCCATGTCCTTGAGGTTTCCTTATTGATCCAAGATTTGATACCCAAACAGAAATGACAGTCACTCTTTGACTCAAGTCTTGGCTCGAGCCTTGATAGCGGCTTTGTTTGCATGATGTCGCAATAGTCCGGAACTCCACAAAATATAATCCTATAGGAGATAATTTCCTTTTTTTTCTTTTTTCCTGTGTCTAATATTATTAAGCTGGGAATGAAAATGTTCATCCCAGTAAAAAATATTTCGGTTGAACCTAAGTTAAAAACTTGGTTCAATCAGGCGTGCAAACTGTAGTCAGATCCCGAGAGCTTGCTTTCAGTTACTGGCGTAATAACCAAAATCCGGTTACTGATTTGCAAAGCAAACAGGCAAGTCATGTGCCAAAGTATTAAGGAATAAAAAGGCTTTGTAAAAACAACGCCTTCGTACAAAAATTCTTGCTGCTCCTCGGGCCAGCAAGAATTTCTGGTCATTCCTTAAACGAGTCAAGAATAATGTTAGTTCTACAATTTCTTCCCTTTTAAGGGATGGTAAAATATTCACAGACTCGGTTGACAAAGCTAACCTTTAAGCTGAATTATTCGTAAGCAACTCTCTTTTGCCGGAAAGCATCCAACCTCTGCCTGAGGTTGAAAAAGTATCTGTAACTATACCAAAGATATTCTTTCGCGCCCGTGCTGTAAAATGGTTTTTAGCATATCGCATTATAAATAAGTCTCCAGAGACGGATGGCATTATTAAAGTGTAATAATTTTATGTAGAAAAACCTGAAAGCGACTGGGCTATACGGCAGCTTCAGACCCGGACTAACAGGAGGTTCCTTACAATTTCCATTTTCTTTTATTAAGAAGTATTTTTATTTCTTTTAAACTGTCAGCTAATTTGTAAAGTTGTTAACTGAACCATTGTTTCTCTGGGGTTTTTTTCTATGAATCTTCTAAAATCCAGTCTAATATAGCAAAAGATTATTGTTATTATTTATGGCTTTAATATTTTTTTCATAGTGTTAAGTCACTATTTTATTAAGCCATTATTCCTAAAGTTAAAATATTATTTATGTTCATCTATTTTCTAGTAGTTTTAGTAGATTTAATAAATCATATTATTTCATATGTGTTTGGCTTAAGTTACAATAAAAGCAAGCAAACATATCCAAGTAGTACATATCTGTTAAAATAAATTTATATCTATTTTTGCAATACTCATAGCATTACATACATATATATCATAAATATCTACTGTAGTTTTCTGAAACGAAATGATTTTGAGAAAAAAATTAGCTCACAATTCCATATTTATGTTTATTTGAATTTATTAACTTTTTGAATTATCGCCAATAAACCATTTTCATAAGGTAAAGGTGAATGGAAACATTTTGGCCAAAATAAAAACAAAAGACCATAAACATGAGTATCCAAAAGGAATTTGGTAAAAAAAAATATATCCAAAAATCAACACATTTGTAATCATAAATATTATACTTGTAATATGAAATATATGCTCAAATGATGAGTTAATAGAAAGTATTAACAGGGATTGGCTTTTACGGAAAAACAGAAAAATTGGAATCAATGCAAAAGTACCCTTTTCATATTTCCAATTTCCGCTTCCTTTTGTTGTAGTAATAAAGAAATTAGAAAATACTGGTGATGGACGTTAAATGGTTTTGAGTCATAATCCATTTTAAAATTGTGTTATTTCAAATAACTTATTTGGCTGTTGAGTATAAATTGGATAGACAAATGATATTTGAGTGTTACTGAAAAGTTTTAAAGCTTTTTATTTTTTTAGTCAAGAATCGGTTTGTCAAAATTTTGGAATGAAGTTTTGGTTGTTTTGAATTAAAAGATTTGTTTTCAAAGACACAAATCCTTAAAAATTCTATAAATATACAGGGGTGTCAAAGAAACCAAGTCGGTTTTTAAATTTCTCGGTTTTGAAAACCAATACTGGTATTATTTGGTGTTATGAAACCAAGTCGATTTTGTTATTATTGGTTTGAAATCAAACAAAATGTTCGAATCAATTGTTTATTATTTCATTTGAATTTTTTGTGAAACATCAAAAATCACATAAAATATAAAATAAAAATTATTAAAAAAAAATAATTTGAAGAAAAAATCTTCAGTTTATTGCGATGTTTGTGGTTTTGGTATTAAAAAAAAACCCTGCAACATAATGGAATGACCGAATTGCAGACTGAAAAAAATTTAATCTACCTACACCAAGAAACAAACCACAGCCAATCAAAGGACGATTGTCACTTACATGGGATATCCGTTAAATTGATATGCATTTGCTTCGCCAGTATCTTTACACAAATAATATTCTAGCCTTACAATTTTCCCCATTTTTTAAATTTTTTATGTTTGTCAATAAGGTTCATTGATTCCAAAGACACAAAAAAGTACCAAAACTTGTTTTTTTCTTATTATATGATAAAAAATGCTATGTGAACTTTTCACCATCTCTTTTTATTTAAAAGTTAAAGCAAAAAAGTACCAAAACTATTTTTGCTCTTTTTCTCCCCTTTTTTCGAAAAGTACTTATCACTTGTACTGTTATTTTTGTAACTGATCCAAACTCGATTTCAATTTTGGTTCTATTGCTTTTAGTTTGGGAATTATAGCGTTATTGAATTTTCCCTTTTTTATCCCCCTCAAGGCCAAATTTTCAAAAATCTGTTCTTAGTGGATCTTTAAATCGAAAAAGGCACCAGTTGGCCAGTAACGCCTTTATTTTAAATTGATAGATCAATTTTGAAATGAAATCTGTTAACTGTAAGTTGCTTGCTTTAATTTCCAATACTAAACCAATAATATTATTTTCTGTGACACATAAAACCAATAGAAAATGTAGCTAAAACATTAATATTGGAATTCATGACACCAATTTAATTTTTTTGTCGTTTTCAAAACCAATACCAATGATATTGGTTTCTATGACACCCCTGATAATAAAATCTTAAGCTACTAACGAAGGTAACCTTTAATTTTTTGATATAAGAAAAACAATTATTTAGAATGGAAATTATCTTTATGGCATTTCAAAATATTCTTCAAGATATACAATTTTGCAGATGTGTGTACAAATTTTAAAAACACATTTTCTGTTCCAATTGGGGTACCTCCAAAACATTTTTAACAAATTTAGCTGTATCAGGTGACGAAAAACGTTGACCTCATAAATTATTCATTATTTTTTGCAAAAAAAGATTAGTCATTAGACTCCAAATTAGGACCTTAATACGGATGACTCATTAACTCGACCTTTGAGTGCTGAAATAGTCCCTTGTTTGGGCTATTCGTTGGGAGTTCTCATTGCCGTAGTGGAGAATGAATCATTTGCCGTTGACCTCATAATTTATTTAGCTAATAAAAAGAGGTCATTGGGTGCAAAATTAGAATTATAATGCGGATGACTCATTAACCTTTGAGTTCTCAAATAGTCTCCAGTTTAAGCTGCATTGTAGTGGTCTTATTTTTTTGAAGACTTCTGGCAAGTTTTAGGTTTTAAATAAAATAATATTGAACATACATACGTTTCAGTAGGGAATAGTGTTATTAGATACCAATCTAATGGAAATTGTGTTCAAAAACATAATAAAAGTAAGAGTTAAAAATCCCTGGCCAGACCCACTTGGAAAAAATTTAACTATTTAAGCAAAACTGAACTATTCAACTACTAACGAGTCATTTAATGATAAATTATGTCAAATTTTTAAATTTCTTTATTTACAACAAACAATTTTTGGTGCATATCTTTAGGCGCGTTTGCTAGGACATGAAGTTTCAGGGGAAAAATGGAATAACTCCAAAACTACTTCATGGATATTTGTTTTTGACTATTTTAAATAAATCTATGTTAGTTTTCTTTAATATTCCATTATGTTTTCTTGTAAAATTTTTTTATTTTTGATTGAAATTTCTAAAAAGATAACCCATTTTTCACCATACAAATGAGCTCTTAAGCTTTGGACCCGATGCGCGCCCATAGAACGTTGTCCAATTTGGCTCAAATTTTCAGAACAAAACTTTGAGACCTAGTGTCATAATATTCCGTTGAAAAACATATCTACTTCGTAGGAATTGTTGGCTTACCTGTAGCCACTTGAAAACTCATGCTTATTGTTTAGGAAATAAAGGGTTGTCATCTGTTTGAGGAAGTTATCATTCCGACAGATACCATTTAGATAGAAAACGATCATAAAGTTTGCTGTCACATTCTATGAATACCGTTGTTTCCTTATTTGTGTCAGTGTTAACAGAAAACTCTTTAGCTGAAAGGAATCCCATAAGGAATGTAATATACATTCTGGAAAAGTTTTGAATTGAAATTGAGGAAAATTGGTCCACAAAGACCTAACTAATAATTCCAACCAATGCACTAAACCACTGCGCATTGGTTGGAAAACAGATTAGGAAAATAATTCAGGAACAGTAAGTTTGATTATCTTGAAATTTCACATGGCTATTATTCTTCTTTTTCTGTTATCCTTGACTCCCAGTGGAGCATAGAGCCTCAACCATCCTTTTATATCGGACTCTATTGCGAGATGTTCCGCATCAATTGATCTTCTCCATGTTCTAGCAGGTGCACCAACACGACGGCCGCTTCCTTGTGGATTCCAACGAAGCGCTTGTCGAGCAATGTTGGTATTTGGCCTTCGAAGTGTGTGGCGTATTCACCGCCATTTCCGTTGACATACCTCTGTGGAAGCAGGGCTATTAAGAAGAAGTATTTGAGCTAATGTAGACTTATCAGGAGATGCCCTTAAAGTAGGACACCTAGAGTTTTTCGAACATTAAAAACGATCTAGAAGTCACATTTTTGATAGGATATAAAATAAATTTTTTATGCCCGGAATTTGCTGGTTGAGATCTACAAAAAACATTGCTTCACATACAGTTTATGAGATATTCGACTTTGAATACAAAATTTCAACTTTTTTACGACTTATGCTTAGAATTTTGCTAATATCGGATCCAAATTTTTTGAAGTCGAATATCTCATAAACTATAGAAGATAAACCATACGTGTAGCAATGTTTTCTGAAGATCTCAGCTAACAGATTTTGTATATTTAAAAATCGTTTATATCAGATGAAAAATGCTACTTCTGGATCGAAAAACTCGTGGTGCCATATTTTGAAAAACGTATTTCCAAAACGACTGCTCGGATTAAAAAACTATTAACTGTTGCCTAAAGATAATTTTGTTACTGAATTTCGACTTTTTATACACACCATCAAAAAAAATGTGGGGTATATTGAGATTGTCATTCCGTTTGTAATTTCCTTAATATTGGCTCAAAAATCAAAAGCGATATATATTCTGAATCCTTATGAAATTCTAAGACGATTGAGCGATATCCGCCTGTCACGATAACTCCTAAACGAAAGGAGCTAGCTCACTGAAACTTAGTAGAAACATTCTTCATGGCGAAGATATAACGAAAAATGTATTTTGGCGATCCCTATGTGCGGCAAAATAAGAAATTCCTTGTTTGTAATAGATCGGTTTGAAAAATCGAAAAACTTCCTTAGTAAAAGTTTAACGATTTTTTAATAGCTTTAATTTTCTGATATTAGGGTGGTACATTAGGGTGGTAGGAACAGGGGTCTGATAGATAAATACTACAACCGGATATCCAAGAATAATGACTATTAAAGAAAAATCCGACTGTAAGAAGATATAACGAAAAATGTATTTTGGCGACCCCAATGTGCAACGAAAAAAATTTAAAAAAAATTTTTCGAAACTGTCTCATATCAATGCTTTATATTATTCGATGGTGTACGGCGAACTTTATTTTTTTACCATATAAGAGACGCTCTAGTATACAGGCTTCATTTCATTTCAAATTTAAAAACTGACTTGGTTTCTATGACACCCCTGACTAATTTATGTGCTACAACTGTCCAATGTTAAATAGCATAGCATAATTATGTAGATGTTCAAAGCAGGAAGCGCATAACAACTTTACATTGAACAATTTTATTTAGATCCTTAACAAACCTACTATATGTTCTTGGACTCTATATACATTTTTTCTTTAGCGTTCTTCCATTCTTCCCCTCAAACCCAGTCTCTCATCAATACATTTTAGTTAATAAATCAGGACTTCTTTCGAACAAAAGTCATGTAGCAACATTAAATATCAGGGCATTAAATAAAAATATTTTAGGATATAAAATTTATGTTCTACAAACTGACAATAAATTCGCTAAACAGCACTTAAATTTACTGAGATTTACTAAAACGAAACGATTGACTAAAAAAAAAAAACAGAAGAACAAACAAATCTAAATACCAAAAAACAAGTATAGTCGGTCAAGCCGACCATACGATACCCTTCACCACTAAGGTCAAAGGTGTTATTTTTCCTGTGTAAAGACAAATATTTGCTAAATTTTGCCATCATACAAACATTTTCTCAAAACTTATATATTCAACCTGTTTCCGTCATTTGGACTTATATGAGAGCTAGGGTCAAATGTGGACCGATTATCTCGAAATTTGGCAGATTGATTACAGTTGTTACAAAAATTATGTATGCAAAAAATAGACTCAAAATTTCCATTATCTTTAGATTTACGAGCGTTTTAGCGATTTTTTGTCTCATTTAGTGCGTTTTTAAAGAAGAATTTGTATGGGAGCTATGGTCAAATGTGGACCGATTTCAACGAAATTTGGTACAGTGATTTAAGTTGACATAAGCAGTATTTGTTTTAAATTTCATGAAAAAATATCGATATTTGTGGCCAATATAGCAATTCCGGGAAGTGGGACCTATGGAAGGTACCATAAATAATGGACCGATTTTGACCAATTTCAATAGCCATGGTCCCATTATCAAATGATCTATGCCAAATTTCATGAAATTATCTTTAGAATTGCGACCTGTAGTTTGATTAGAAGGTTTACATGGGGGTCCAGCCAGCCAGCCAGACGGACGGACGGACATCGCTAAATCGACTCAGAAAGTGATTCTAAGTCTATTGGTTTACTAAAAGGTGGGTCTAAGACAAATATTTCTATGCGTTACAAACATCAGCACAAACTTATAATACCCTTTCCACCTATGGTGGTGAAGGGTATAATAAACATAAAATAATATTTTATAACAATAAATAAAGAAATAAAAATATATATAAAAAAAACTTAACTCTGCCAATAAAAAATCAAGAAGAAAAAATATAAAAAAAATAAATTTATATCTAAAGTAATCGAAAAGGTGAAAAAAAAATCAACGAACCTTTTTGTTTTAAAAGCTTTTCATTTAGTGGATTTTCTCCTGCCTTTTAACGTTTAATATTTATTTTGGCAAATAGAATTAGTAGTCAATATTGAATCATGAACGCAAACATATAAACGAAGCATGAGTTAGTATCTATGTATGTATGTACGAGGATCAGAGGGCAAATGTTTCACAAAAAAAAGAACAGGGGGGATGTTAACAAAAAAAAAAATGAAAATGTGAGAAAATTGAACAAAATCACAAATAAATTCGAGGTAGTGGCTGTTACAAGTATTTACAAGCGTAAAAGTAATTTATAACACAATCTTAAGTGATTTTTTTCCCTCTAAACATAATTTGTTAAATAAAGTTAAATAAAAATGTATTTTAGATTTTGAAAATATAAAAAATTGAAAAATATACCAATAAAGGCAGGATAGAAAACAATTTTAACATTTTTAAATTAAAATATAAAATTTATTGTTTATAGTATTTATTAGAAAGACTTTACTCTTTTAAATACTATCAACTTTCTGAGATACAAATTAGTCAAATTCTGATTAACAGGTGGGCTGAAAATATGTACACTGACATATACATTAAGGTGACAATGGTTTGTATGTTCGACGGAATATTGTCAAAATAGGTCTAAATTTTCAGTTTTTATTTTGAGCCAAATCGGCCAAAGTTCTATGGTCTCGCATCGGGTCTAAAGTTTAACAACCCATTTGTATGGGAACTTTTTTTTTTGAAATTTCAACTAAAAACAAGTAAGAAAGTCAACCCCGACCATTCCATACCCTTCACCATTAAGGTGTTCTTTTTTGTATATAGAAAAATTTTTAAAAATTTCCTATAAAAATATAAAATTTTTGAAAAATTTCCTATAAAAACAGAAAGTTTTTGAGGTATTTCCTATAAAAATAGAAATTTATTGAAATATTTCATATAAAATTAGAAAATTTTTGAAATATTTCCTATAAAATCAGTAAGTTTTTAAAAAATTTCCTATAAATATAAGATTTTTTTTTTAAATTTGCTATAAAAATAGACAATTTTTGAAACATTTCCTCAAAAATTAGAAAATTTTTGAAAAAATTTTCTATAAAATTAGAAAATTTTTGAAAAATTTCCTATCAAAAAAGAAAACTTTTGAAAAATTTCCTCTCAAAAAAGAACATTTTTGAAAAATTTTCTATCAAAAAAAAATTTTTGAAAAATTTCCTATCAAAAAAGAAAATTTTTGAAAAATTTCCTATCAAAAAAGAAAATTTCTGAAAAATTTCCTATAAAAATATGAAATTTTTTCAAAAATTTTCTATAAAAATATAAAATTTTTGAAAAATTCCTATCACAATAGAAAATTTTTGAAAAATTTCCTATAAAAATATAAAATTTTTGAAAAATTTCCTATAAAAATATAAAATTTGTGAAAATTCTCTACAAAATAGAAAATTTTCGAAAAATTTTCTATAAAAATTAGGAATTTTGAAAAATTTCGTATAAAAATAAAAAATTAAAAATAAAAAAAAAATTCCTATAGAAATAATAAATTTTTGAAAAATTTCCTATAAAAATAGTAAAGTTTTAAAAAATTTCCTATAAAAATAAAAAATTTATAAAAAATTTCCTATAGAAATAATAAATTTTTGAAAAATTTCCTATAAAAATAGAAAATTTTTGAAAAATTTCCTATAAAAATAAAAAAAATTTTGAAAAATTTCCTATAAAAATAAAAAATTTTTGAAAAATTTTCTATAAAGATTGAAAATTTTTGAAAAGTTTCCTACAAAATAGAAAATTTTTTAAAAATTTCCTATAAAAATAGAAAATGTTTGAAAAATTTCCTGTACAAAATGAAAATTTTTGAAAAATTACCTATTAAAAAAGAAAATGTTTGAAAAATTTTCTATAAAAAAAGAAAATCTTTGAAAAATTTCCTATAAAAATAGAAAATTTTTGAAAAATTTTCTAATTTCCTATAAAAATAGAAAGTTTTTAAAAAATTTCCCGTAAATATAAGATTTTTTGAAAAAGTTGCTATAAAAATAGAAAATTTTTGAAAAATTTCCTATAAAAAAAGAAAATTTTTGAAAAATTTCCTATAAAAATAGAAAATTTTTGAAAAATTTCCTATAAAAATAGAAAATTTTTGAAAAATTTCCTATAAAAATAGAAAATTTTTGAAAAATTTCCTATAAAAATAGAAAATTTTTGAAAAATTTCTTATAAAAATAGAAAATTTTTGAAAAATTTCCTATAAAAATAGAAAATTTTTGAAAAATTTCCTATAAAAATAGAAAATTTTTGAAAAATTTCCTATAAAAATAGAAAATTTTTGAAAAATTTCCTATAAAAATAGAAAATTTTTGAAAAATTTCCTATAAAAATAGAAAATTTTTGAAAAATTTCCTATAAAAATAGAAAATTTTTGAAAAATTTCCTATAAAAATAGAAAATTTTTGAAAAATTTCCTATAAAAATAGAAAATTTTTGAAAAATTTCCTATAAAAATAGAAAATTTTTGAAAAATTTCCTATAAAAATAGAAAATTTTTGAAAAATTTCCTATAAAAATAGAAAATTTTTGAAAAATTTTCTATAAAAATAGAACATTTTTGAAAAATTTCCTAGAAAAATAGAAAATTTTTGAAAAATTTCCTATAAAAATGGAAAATTTTTGAAAAATTTCCTATAAAAATAGAAAGTCTTTGAAAAATTTCCCATAAAAATAGAAAATTTTTGAAAAATATATAAAAATAGAAAATTTTTGAAAAATTTCCTATAAAAATAGCAAAATTTTAACAAATTTCCTATGAAAATAAAAAATTTTTGAAAAATTTCATATAAAAATAGTAAGTTTTTAAAAATTTCCTATAAATATAAGAATTTTTTTAAATTTGCTATAAAAATAGAAAATTTTTGAAATATTTCCTATCCAAATAGAAAAATTTCGAAAAATTTCCTATAAAAATTAGGAATTTTTATAGGAAATTTATAAAAAACTAAATTTTTGAAAAATTTCCCATAAAAAGAAAATATTTTAAAATTTCCTATAAAAAATAAATTTTTGAAAAATTTCCTATAAAAAGTAAATTTTTGAAAAATTCCTATAGAAAGTAAATTTTTGAAAATTTCCTTTAAAAAGTACATTTTAAAAATTTCCTATATTTTAGGACTTAAAAAATGCTTCGAAAATTTGTTCACACGTAATTGATCTTTATTAAGAATATTTTCATACCTAAATAAAGCTATTTTCGATGATAAACATTAATTTGTATTCTCAAATCTCGAAACACCGACATGATAGAGTACTTTCTATTTAAGAAGTTTTTCTAAGATCTAATATACTTGTATAATATATATTAGCCCAACCATCAGGAGCATGATATATCCATCCTTTTAAATCTACTGTGGAATCTGAATCGGTAGGTTTAATTCGACTGGGGTCTGAGATTTGAATACCCTAAACTTTTGTTGAATGGTATAAAAATATTTCCTAATTAAAGCCAACATTTTCGCAAAAATGTCTCATAAAAATTCTTAAATTTTCTTAAATTTATTTAACATTCCAAATAGAATTTAGTCTTTAAATCTTCATATGCAAATAAATATCTGCAAAAAAGTATTAGAACATATGTTGTCATTTTGGTTTTCTTATTACCAAAAGAAAAAAAGAAATTCCTATTTAAATACAAATGTGAAAGGGAAAAAATAAATATTTTTAAGAATCCAACATTGAGTCACAAGTGTTCGTTTAGTGCATATTGGTACAACTCACGTACAATGTTAACATATAAACTCGTATATATATTTTCATACTTTAAATTGTATGTGAAAATATGTAAGTATTACTGTATCAGACGGACTCAACTTACACTTTTTACATTCACACATACATATAGAAGAGTACTCATGTAGTCAGATGTAAGCTCATCAACAAATAATTTGTAAACCCAATAAAAGTCAAATAAAATTTAGCCAAAAACGTGCAAATGTTCGACAAATGGACAATTTCCGTTTGCTGTATGTTTATTTATTTTTCAGATCCCCCTCTTTGCCAAAAAAGACTTGTATATGAAATGGTATTTATTAGTTTTTAGGGGGAAATATAAAGGGCCTGTGCTGAAGTGGCTTTCTAGATGTTAATATAACTTTAAGAGATTTGGTACTGTTGCTATTTGGTACTATTAATATCGAGTCTCCATACAAGTTTTATTTTCAAAGTTCTACTTAAAAATGACAAAAAGTACAGTACTTTTCGTATTGCACTTAGTTTTTCATTGGTACCAAAGTACAAAAAGTACTAAATTTTTATTTTTTAAGTTTTAATCAAAAGAAAATAATTAATTATTGAGCTAAGAGTTTGCTATTTTCTTAAAATATTAGAAATTTTTAGAAAAGTACCAAAGTAAAGTTTTTACCCATTAATTGATCAAACTAAAAGTTTTGAACAAATATTCAAATAAAAAAATTTGTATTTGTACTGATACAAAATTACTGAAAATAGTACCTTCACAAATTGTAACCATCTAACACCCAGGACCTGCAAATAGTATCGAGTACCAATTTAAGCTTAAGAATACAAATCCCTTTAACTGACCGAAATTCTTAAAATAGTAAAAACAAAACTTTTTTATAAAATATAATTATATATTCATTTAAAATATAAAATGTACGCTAAAAAGTACCAGCTTTAGAGTTCCACTAATGTAGGTACAATTATTCTGAAAGTAGCAGATATCAGCTAAGTCATAGAATATACAATTTCCTTGTGTTTCTTTAAACTTATTTTAAAAATTGGCTTAAAATCAGCACAAGGTACCAAAAAAGCGGCAAAGATTCTAAATTTTTTAATTCTAAAAATTCGCCTTGATCAGTTTTGAATATAAGAAGACCCGTGCTAGGTATTTGTTGGGATATAGGTCGAATAAAGGGTAACAACTATTTCTGGTACTTTTTGAATCACTAAATCTATCTTTTGAACAAATTAACAAAAAACAAGATTTACTTATAAACAGAGGTCGACACAAAGAGTACAGAACAAAAAAAAAATCGTCGGCAGAGTTGCCGTTTTTTGTACATTAAACTTAAATAGGTATTTTTTCAATGTGAAGTTGTGATGTTTTAAAATGAAAAAGTTTTTTACTTTATTTTCTTAAAATATTGTTATTCAAAATTTTTACATCGAAAATTTTTTTATCAAAAATTTTTTTATCAAAAATTTTTCTATAGAATTTTTTTTTTCAAAACTTATTCTACAGAAATTTGTTTTATAAAATATGTTTCTATAGAAAATTTTTTATCAATAATTTTTCTACAGAAATTTTTTTTATAAAATATGTTTCTATAGAAAATTTTTTATCAATAATTTTTCTATAGAAATTTTTTTTATCAAAAATTTTTCTATAGAATTTTTTTTTATCAAAAATTTTTCTATAGAAAATTTTTTTTATCAATAGAAAACTTTTTATCTATAGAAAATTTTTTTATCAAAAATTTTTCTATAGAAAATTTTTTATCAAAAATTTGTCTATTAAATTTTTGTATCAAAAAATTTTCTATAGAAAATTTTTTTGTCAAAAATGTTGATAAAAAAATTTTTTATAGAAAATTTGTTATCAATAATTTTTCTATAGAAAATTTTTTTATCAAAAATTTTTCTATAGAAAATTTTTTTATCAAAAATGTTTGTATAGAAAATTTTCTATCGAAAATATTTCTATAGAAAATAATTTTGTTAAAAATTTTTCTATAAAAAAATTTTTTCAAAAATTGTTCTATAGAATTTTTTTTCAAATATTTTTTTCAGATATTTTCTGTCAAAAATATTTCTATAGAAAATTTTTTTGTCAAAAATTTTTTTGTATGAAAATTTTTTATTAAAAATTGTTCTATAGAAAATTTTCTATCAGAAATAATTCTATAGAAAATTGTTTTTTATCAAAAATTTTTCTTTAGAAAATTTTTTTATCCAAAATTTTTCTATAGAAAATTTTTTATCAATAATTTTGTTATAGAAATTTTTTTATCAAAAATTTTTCTATAGAAAATTTTCTATCAAAAATATTTCTATAAAATATGTTTTTATCGAAAAATTTTCCATAGAAAATTTTTGTTTTAAAAATGCTTTTGTAGAATTTTTTTTTCTCAAAAATTCTATTGTAAAAATTTTTTTTAACAGAAATTTTTCTATAGAAAATTGTTTATCAAAAATGTTTCCTCAGAAAATTTTTCCCTGCAAAATCTTTCAAAAGAAAAATATTTCTATCGAAAATTTTTCTATAGAAAAATATTTTTATCGAAAGTTATAAAATATTTTTTTTTAATTTTTCCTCTGAAAATTTTTTTATTAAAATTTTTTACACAAAAAATATTTCTATCGAAAATTTTTTCAACAAAAAATATTTCTATCGAAAATTTTTCTATAGAAAAATATTTTTATCGAAAATTTTCTTCAGAAATTTTTCTTTTTCGGTAGAGAAATTTTCTATCAAAAATAATTTTAATCGAAAACTTTTCCAAAGAAAAAATATTTTTATCAAATATTCTTCTATAAAAAATGTTTAGATCGAAAATATTTAACAAAAAAAAAAAAAAAAAAAATACTCCTTTTATTAACTAGATATAAAAATCTTAAATTGTTTAATATTAGAATTTATTTCTGTTTCGTAAAATATTCCCAATTCGGTTACATTAATTTCAATCAAAGTTTACAAAAATAATAGTGTGGTGGCAACAATGTTCGAGATTATATTTCTTTGCTCTCTCGTACCAATGATTTTGATTTTGTTTCTTCTGTATTTGGTTTTTGTATTTGCTTTAACAAAGCGGCACCAACTGACTTTGCTGACATCCAAATTCCAACTTAATGCATTTAATACTCATTTTCAATAAGTTCATTGATGATCGTGATTTTAACAAAAAATTAGAAAAAGTCATCGGCTTCTGGTGGTATGGGCTGCCTACGCCTGCTTATAAAACAATGGATTAAGAATAAAAATAACCACATATTATTATTTATTTTTCTTTTTTAATTCACGAGGTCTAAAGGGGTTAAACCGGGGTAAAAAATAAAGGTTTGGTACCTTATTTAAATACTAGATATCCTTTAAAATAATAAATCTAGCAACAATTAATATAATATATAACACACAACTATTTGGTACGTTTTTATTTATTGATTAAAAAGGGGAAAAGACGTAACGTCATATCTTTTCAACTAACAGGGATATATTCTAAATAAAATCAAATTTTAGAATCAAAAACGAATTATAATAAGGCCTCGAAGTCAAATATTTTCTCTCTTTTATATATAAATCATAAACATCTACCAGTAGGTACATTTTAAAAACTTGTTTCCCCTTTAAACATGTACTTAATATTACATCAAATGTAAGTTTACAAGTGAATAACTATAAAGGTACCACAATTATAGAGCCAATATTAAAGTCAAATTTTATGAATGGAAATGATTTTGTTGTTTAATTTTTCAACAATAAATTTCGACATAAATTTCCTTTTGCTTCTGTTTTGGACATAAATCTTCAATAAAAAAAATTTTGTAGAAAAAATAATTGTAGGGACCTTATTCCCAACATGTTCTAAAATATGTCACTACACTACTAAAGACTGTATATTTTTGTTAAAAAGAATCTAATGTAAAGGAAGTAAAAAGCTTAAACAAATTTTCAAAATTCCGAAAAGAAAACGAAAGAATGCCAGATATATGAGTAAAAATTTTGTTGTAACAGACGAATGTATTAACAGTTTATTGTAATATGGGTATATCTATTAAAATTTAGTTTGTTGATGACACTAGACATTTTACTAAATAACTTTAAGTTTAATTGAGCTTTTAGATTATTTAAAAGGGATATTTTAGGGGACTTAGGTTAGCATCTTCTACATATCCTACATGGCTTATGAAAGGGAGGATAAAAGTATGTAGAATTTGTGTTCCTTTTCTTTGTTGCAACTTTCCTTTGTTTTAGCTGATAGAAAGACCAAAAAGCAGGAAGCAAATTTTTCGTGATTATTTTGTAAAAAAGCTCGGTTTTCAGATAAAACGGCGAAAAACAGGCTACACTACTGCGGTGCCTCTTTAAATAAATGGATTTCAATACTCCACTGTCACCGATACGCAGCTTCGCCATTTTATGTACGCGTTTGGGAATCATTTACAAGGCAGTTATATTTAACTTTTGGTCGGGTGTAAATCATAAAAAAAACAAGTGAGAAAGCGCTATAGTCGGTCAAGCCGACCATACGATACCCTTCACCACTAAGGTCAAAGGTGTTATTTTTCCTGTATAAATACAAATATTTGCTAAATTTTGCCATCATACAAACATTTTCTCAAAACGTATATATTCAACCTGTTTCCGTCATTTGGACTTATATGAGAGCTAGGGTCAAATGTGGACCGATTATCTCGAAATTTAGCAAATTGATTACAGTTGCTACAAAAATTATGTATGCAAAAAATAAACTCAAAATTTTCATTATCTTTAGATTTACGAGCGTTTTAGTGATTTTTTGTCTCATTTAGTGCGTTTTTGAAGAAGAGTTTGTATGGGAGCTATGGTCAAATGTGAACCGATTTCAATGAAATTTGGTACAGTGATTTAAGTTTACATAAGCAGTATCTGTTTTAAATTTCATGAAAAAATATTGATATTTGTGGCCAATATAGCAATTCCGGGAAGTGGGACCTATGGGAGGTACCATAAATAATGGACCGATTTTGATCAATTTCAATAGCCATGGTCCCATTATCAAAAAAATTATCTGTGCCGAATTTCATCAAATTATCTTTAGAGTAGTTTGATTACAAGGTTTACATGGGGGTCCAGCCAGCCAGACGGACGGACGGACATCGCTAAATCGACTCAGAAAGTGGTCTAAGACAAATATTTCTATGCGTTACAAACATCAGCATGAAGGGTATAAAAGGGTATAAATATATAGGAGATCAAATGGTGTGACCCGTTTTTTGAAAAACCATCTTTCAACATTTGAAATATATGTTTAGGCCAGCGGACATCACAGTGAGTTTCTATGCTCCAATTCCTCAATAGTTTTACCATCCAGTTTCGGTTTTATGGACATTAAAATTGATCCGATTTTGAAGACTCCATTCGGAAACGTGCTAAGATTACGATTTAATGTTTTCCTAATTTATATGAGGCTTAGTTATGAGTAGAGTAAATTCCTGCTTCTATGGAAGTGTGTCAACAGAAATGGCGATGGATAGGTCATACACTTATAAGGCCAAATACCAACATTGCTCGACAAGCACTTCGTTGGAATCCACAAATAAGAGGCCGTCGTGTTGGTGCACCTGCTAGAATGTGGACAAGGTCAATTGATGAGGAGCTGCTAGCAGCAAGTTGTTCTTGGCATGACGTATGCCTAACATCACGCAATAGAGGCCAATATAGAAGGATGGTTGAGGCCATATGCTTCACTGGGAGTCATTGATAATATAAAAAGAAGAAATATTTCGGGAAATAGAAAGGAATATATAGGATTTGAATAATAAGTCAGGTTCATTAAGAAATTTAAGAAATAGTTTAGGAGGAATATTGAAGACTTGTGCCAGCCCCCTTAGTTCGGGGGCTAATCTTACACCCGTTTGACGAGATCTCTATCTAACAACTCATATAGTGTGATTGGCAGCCGGTGTTTACTTTACCACATCTGCAGTGCTACCCTGTGCTGACAAAAATAAACTGCAGATTTAAGATCCGTCCAAACTTTTTCAAATATAGAGGGCGCATGTTTCCCACATTGGATAGCTCTGTACTCTACTGCTGTTCCCAGTAGGGGAACTTGGCAGTAAATAGAATAAAAAAAAATATCGGGTGTTTTTTATTGAGGTATAGAACTTTAAGTTGGCATCACTTTTTTAACTGTCGGCCATTTTGTCAGCTGTCAAGTGATTAATATTTAGTTTGGTTTGCCATTTCATCATGAACAGGTTGACAAAAGAACAACGCTTGCAAATCGTGCAAATTTATTTCGAAAATAATGGTTCAGTTCGCGAAGTTTACCGCAAGCTCCGTCCATTTTATGGTCGACATAATCGTCCATCAGAGCAATTAATTCGGTTAACCATGGATCGTTTTCGCACTACGTTTACTCTATGTGATAATACGCATCAGCGACGTCGAACAGTGCGCACCGAAGAAACAATTGCCGCTGTAGAGCAAAGTGTTGAAGAGGACCCGAATGAATCGATTCGCCACCGTGCACAGCAATTGGAGCTTTGTCCATCAACTTTATGGAAGATTTTGCGCAAAGATCTTGGCTTGCGACCTTACAAGATCCAGCTTGTGCAAGAATTAAAGCTGCGAGACCATGCAATGCGTCGTGATTTTGGTGTATGGGCCGAAAATGAGATTGATCTCGATGCTGATTTTCATCGCAAAATTTTGTTCAGTGATGAGGCTCATTTTTGGTTGAATGGCTACGTCAACAAGCAAAATTGCCGCATTTGGAGTGAAGAGAATCCACATGAGACCCTTGAGGCGCCATTACATCCAAAAAAACTGATTGTTTGGTGTTCTCTATGGGCTGGTGGAGTCATTGGGCCATACTTCTTCCGAAATAATGCTGGAGAGTCAGTTACCATAAATGGAGACCGGTATAGAGCCATGATAACCGACTATTTTGTTCCCCAATTGGATGGCATGAATGTGGATGAGTCGTGGTTCCAATAAGGCGGCGCTACATGCCACACAGCGCACGTCACAATTGATTTATTGAAGGAAACATTCGATGAGCGCATAATTTCGCGGAATGGACCTGTCAATTGGCCACCAAGATCGTGCGATTTGACACCACTGAATTATTTTCTT
The DNA here is from genome assembly GCA_933228675.1 of Stomorhina lunata. Taxonomy (NCBI): domain Eukaryota; kingdom Metazoa; phylum Arthropoda; class Insecta; order Diptera; family Rhiniidae; genus Stomorhina; species Stomorhina lunata. The sequence continues at coordinate 84,082,122 of OW121744.1, read as the reverse complement.
TGGGGATATGTGAAGTCGCTTGTCTACGCCAACAAACCAGAAACGTTAGGAGACTTGGAAGCCAACATTCGTGGCGTTATTGCCAACATACGGCCCCATATGCTCGAAAAAGTAGTTGAAAATTTGACCTGTAGAATTGGCTTTATTCGAGCCAGCCGCGGCGGCCACATGCCCGAAATCACATTAATGACATAAAATTATCCTTCCAATAAAGCCAAATTGATGGACATTAAAACGATTTTCTTGTGTTTTATTTCAATTCGAAGTTCTATACCTCTAAAAAAAAACACCCATTACAAATATCCTGCTGCCAGCTCTAGGCCGTGGTAAGTGGTCAGATACTTTGACTTAGACTGGTTTGGTGAATATGCATGTTTAAGCTTAGTCTAGACCGGAGCCGTCCAGCTCTATCTTACAATGTGCGAACTTTTACAAAATAGCTTTTAAGCTTTCACACCGACACACTATATATGAGCAAGACGCAACTATATTTGTCCCGCTCACACTTATGTAAAACTGGATGTGCAAAGTATGTGCTGTCAGATTATAAATTTTTGCTCGAATATAAGAATAAAAATGTAAATCTGGTATACTGACCATAAGAGCTTTCAAAGTTGTTTATCACAAATGCAAGTATCTGGTCTAGACCCCTTATCTGAAAAAAAGATCTACCCTAACGTAAACTAAGCGTCTGTGAGTTTTGAACCAATAACTTTAAAAGGTGCATTGACAAAAACTTGGTGTTTCTTGAACAAACCTTGGACGATTTGTACAAAAGGAAACTGCAAATGTTTGCTCGGGTTCCTTTTCGAAGAACCCGAACCCTTTCTATTGGGAAGAGTTCTAATGTCTGTGAGTTTTGAACCAATAACTTTAAAAGGTGCATTGACAAAAACTTGGTGTTTCTTGAACAAACCTTGGACGATTTGTACAAAAGGAAACTGCAAATGTTTGCTCGGGTTCCTTTTCGAAGAACCCGAACCCATTCTATTGGAAAGAGTTCTAATAGAAAGGGAAATGCGAACCGGACTTCGAGTCCCTTTCGTACAGAACATTCTTATAAGGGGCCGTTTACATATTACGTAACGCTCTTGGGGGCAGGGGTTATGACTTTTGTTATGGTGGAGTAATATTTCTTTTAAAATGTATTACACAGGGGGGGGGGGGGGAAGGTAAAAATCTGCAAAAATATCGTTACGTAATAAGTGGAAAGCCCCTAAGCTCATTTTTTGAAGAACCCGAAACCTTTCTTTTTGGAAGAGTTCTAATAGAAAGGGGAATGCTAACCCGACTTCGAGTCCTCTTTGTACAGAACATCCCAATAAGCACATTGTCATGGTCAGGGGAGCATGTCTGCAATGGCGCACTGTCAAAAGAAAATTAAAGAAGCTTTGTAACAAGCCATCTATTTCTTTACTCTTGAGAAGATTGAGGCCGAAAAATAGATACACGCCTCCAATGTTCTCCAAGCCAGGCTTTCTCAACAACCAAAGTCGAGTCTAAAATTTGTTCGTGTTCCTTCCCGCACCTCCTCCCCAGAAGTGCAAAAGTTGCGAATAATTTTCGCCTAAAAAACTGTTAAGAATATATGTGTCTTCTTTCTGCAAAACGTCCTTATAAGCAAATTATCCCAACCAGAAGGGCATTTCTGCAACGGAGCGCTGTCGAAGTAAAATTAGGCTGCTTGGTAACAAGCAGACTGATTACTTAGTCCTGTCTTCCATTGCGAATAAATAAGTTTTAGTACAAAGAAATATTTCATAAAAAGTTTTTTTCACTTCTTCTCACCTATTGGGGTGACAAGTCAGATTTAGGGGTTAAAAAGTGGTAAAAATTTAGGTTAGTTTCATTATTTCTTATCTTCGTATATCACTTAAAGCAAAAAAGTTAGAAATAAAATTTATAGGGAAGTCAATTGGTTTAAGATTTGCACTAAAAATTAGGACACACGTATTTGCTCCTTTTTTAAAATCCGGCCGTTTGGGAGTAAAACAGGGAAGAAAAGGGAAAAGTTGGTAACATCATATCTTCGAAAGCACCATCGACAGAAACAAAGTTCAAATTGGATTTGGATCGGCTGGAAAAATAAAATATTATTGGCATTTTCAAAAGGTACCAAACACGTGTACTTTTTGGAAATGCCACTAAAAAGGGTAAAAAAGGGAAAATACTTTATTTTGGTACCTTTTTTAACCTATGTGTATCTTTTGGACTAATAAATATACAAACACAATTTATGTCGGAACCGATAACTATTTAATATGTCTTTGGAACCTTTGCGGTTAATGGGGTACCGAAGGGTAAAAACTGACTCGTTACCCCAATTATTAGCACTCAGTTTAAAAACTGAAGATTTTGAATAATGACGATATTTCAGCAAATGAGAAAAAATATACGGAAAACATGTATTTTTTTATACATGGTACAAATACTTACTGTGTCCTATTAAAATTTTGGCAAATGTTATTTTTTATTTTCAAATCTAAACACAAGCAATAAGAATGTATGAACATACCTATAGTCCAAATAGTGCCAATATGCCCCAGAAAGTTTAACAAATTGTCAAAAAACCTAATTATCAATCTGGTTCCAGATGATCTTAACAAATTCATTACTTTTATATTATTTTAAAAAAAGGAGTTAATTGTCTATTTTATGAACACTTTGTAAAGCAGAGGGGTGACATTTGTCTCTTTATCTCATCTTTTGGAATATGAAAAGGTTTTAAATGTTTTAAAATAGATGAAACAGGGAATTGATTCTATTTGTTTAGTTAATATATTTATAATGCAACATCTGATTTCATTTGTTTGGATAATATTTGTTTACTTAATAAACACTTGGTAATGTAATGGGAGGACATGATAACTTATATAGAAGTTTTTAGAAACTCAAAATAGTTTTTGGATATACGACATTATAACGTATAAATTCGATTAATCAACCTATATATAGTACCTGGTAGACCGAGCCTTGCTCGGAGCTTTATGATAAGCATTTTGAGGAAAATTTTAAAGTTTTTATATATTTTATATTATAAAGTGCTAAAATAAATTTAGAGGAAATACATTGTAGAAATATTCAGTTAATTTTGAATTATTTGATTTATTTTGTCCGACCAACACATAGTTTGCATAGTTTACAGTTTAACTCATTTTGAATAATTTTGGAAATTATTCATATCAACAGAAACCTCTGTCGACTCATGCGCAACAACTTTGCTAAAGATTATAGTCTGATCAAATGCACAGTTTACGATTTAATTCATTTTGAGTAGTTTTCTGTGGCGCCACCTGTCGGACTTTGCTTATTCCAATTCATAAACCTTCTTCGGCTTATCCGTAACAACTTTGCTGAAGATTATAGCATGATTAAATGTACAGCATACGATTAAATTGACTTTGAGTAAATTTCAGTAGCGCCACCTGTCGAAATTTCTTCATACCAACTAAGAAACCTTCGTCGGCTCATGTGCAACAACTTTGCTAAAGATTGTAGCATGATTAAATGTACAGATTACGGTTAAATTGTCTTTGAGTAAGTTTCTGTAGCGCCACCTGTCGGAAATTATTCATACCAACTAAAAAGCCTTCGTCGGCTCATGCGCTACAACTTTGCTAAAGATCATAGCATGATCAAATGTACAGTTTACGATTTAATTAATTTTTAGTAATTTTCAGTGGCGCCATCTGTCGGAAATTAGTCTTATCAACTTTAAAACCTTCGCCGGCTTATCCGCAACATCTTCGCTAAAGAGCATAACACAATCAAATTCACAGTTTACTATTCTATGAAGAACATACATACAGACAAACATTCATTTGTTTAAAATAATACTAATTTTTCCCCCTTTTTATTCCCTAATTTCTAAAAGTTCCATATGTATATTTGGTACTTTTTTGGTGCCAATTGAATTCGGTACATTTTTTTAAAACGCATTTAACATAATTTATAATGTTCCTATTCATATTACTCTGGAGATGTTAAGTTATCATTTTATCCCTTTTTTACCAATTTTGGCTCCAAAATCAAAAAAGTACCAAATACGTGTTTCATGTTTTTTTTACATCTATTGATTGCAGTACCAAGTTTCTTTCTATATTCTTTAGTTTAAAATATAAGAGTGGGTTAAAAAGGTGGCAAAAAAACTATTTTCACCCTTTTTTACCCCCTATCGGACATAGTTTCAAAAAAGTACCAAACACCTGTCCGCTTACTTTCAAAGCTGTTTAAAACGTAATTTTAATTTTGTTTCTATACCTATTACTTTAGGAGACATAGCGTTTTCGATTTTTTCCCCTTTTTACCCGTTTTTACCCTCTTAGAGGTAAAAGTTCCAAAAGTCCCTTCTTCTTCGACCTATACATCAAAAAAGATACCCACTGTCCAAATTTTATCAAAATCGTTAGAGCCGTTTTCGAGATAGCCATTCTATATATATATATATATATATATATATATATATATATATATATATATATATATATATATATATATATATATACAATTATTGTCGTTTAAGAATATAAGATAAGATTACGCCATTTGATGTATATTTTGTTACGCAGATGTGAGGTATTTGATTACTTTATGTACTACTAGTAGTACAAACATAAGCCATTTACCATTAATCCGATATTTTTACACTTAAAAAGATTATAAATTTGTCAATATTTAAAAGAACTAGACATTTATTTAATTCCTGAACAATTTGTGACTTTTTATAACAAACAGAATCACAAGTTCATTCATAGTTCATAGAACTGCCCGGCATGGTACATACATGTACTTTTCAACCATTTACTTATGTATATATACAATACCTATTTTCTAAGTATACTTTTACTATATAAATAAGCCATTTTTAGTTAACAGGTCACGTTTACTATAATATTGAACATAAAAATGTTAGAAGTAATCGTTTCTTTATATATTTTTTGTTCTTTATTTGTTACCCTCTTTAGTGAATTTTAGTTGTAACTTTGACTTACAACTCAAAACAGATTGTAAAAACAAATATATGTATATGTTTTTTGCACATGTTTATAAAACAAATATTTGTATATAAAATAGTAGTTTTAAATTTTTTGTTTTTTTTTTCATTCTTTCTTTCTAAAAACTAAATGTTATAAATGATTTTCTTTCTTTTTTTGTTGCTAAATTGTGTTTATTCTTTTGAATAACAAAAGTATTACAAAAATTTAAAGAAAACATGAAAAATTTGTCAAAAGACTTTAAAATACATACGTCGGTTGTGTTTTATATTTTGGGATAATTTATTGTCAAAAAATAACAAAATAATTTTGATATAAATATTATTCAAAAAGAAAAATTATTCGCACTTGATCCCAGTCTATTACATTTATTTATAAATATATTTAATAGACAATTTATTGATAAAAGCCAATAAATTGTTTATGTGTTTTGATGGTTGGCTAGGGCATCATCTTCAGGAGGAGTATCCCTACTTTTTGACAGATCGAAAACCTCGCAACGAACGAAGATGATGACCCAACCAATAATCGAAACTAGGGTTGCCAGTCAGGCTGGATTCGACTGGATTGTCCAGCTTTTTTAGTGCTTGTCCAGTGTCAAGCTAAAATTAAATTTGTCCAGCTGAAAGGTGAAGAATTGAAATTGTTTGAATATTTTTTAGAAAAACTATTTTTATGAAAAATAACGCAATAAAAACTTTTGCAAGTGTGTTTTTTCTTTTTTACTTATGTTATTTATGCGTTGATTAATTAATTGCAGGACCAACTTAATTTTGTAATAACATTACCTTATATAAAAATTCCCCATTGTATTTACTTTACTTAAATGACCTATATCAAAAACCTGTTAAGGTCAAAGGCCGAGTCTATTTTAGAATTCCATGTGCTTCAATCATGTGCGCATATTCTCCAATTCGTAGGTCAAGCTTTGAAAGGTTTTTCTCTACTTGGCCTTTCCATAGAATTTTCGGACGTCCTCTTTTACGAGTTCATTCGGAATCGCTTTCGAATACTTTTGTTGCTGGAGTATTTTCATACGTTCGCACAATTTGTCCCAACCAACGCAGCCGGTGCTATTTGATGCGTTTTACTATGTCAACGTATAACTCATTCAATGTCGATATTCATTGTTAATGCAAACTAGTCCAAAGATTTTTCGTAGAATCTTCCCGTCAAAAACTACAAGAATAGCTTCCTCTGCAAATGCCCATGGTTTAGCAAAATATAATAACACGATTCTACGTTTGATTTAAAAACTTATGTCGTTATTTATGTTGACGACGGTACCAAGGTAAAAAAATTCTTTTACGAACTCGCTATAGTTCTCGACGATCATATGTGTTCCAGTTCTTGAGGTTTGCCTGCTTTTAGCAGTTTTTTTTTTGATACTTGAAAAGGCGGCAGTCAAATCGCGCAAAGTGCGTCCCATGATATCGAGAGAAAATGATATCGTCCCACGATTTAATTTTCTCTCGATATCGCTGCGGTTAATTACGGTATTCGCAATTCGGTTTATCAAAAATTTAAAGAATCATCGAAGAAAATTACTAAAGCAAGTTTTTATTATTAATGTCCAGTTAATTTTTGGGTTGTAAAGCTTTTTTTTCCTTATATCCATCTTTTTCAGGATTTGTATCTGGCAACCCTAATCGAAACGCATCGACAACCAATTTGTCTCCACAAACATTTTTTTGGCTATTATCAATAAATTGTTTATTAGATTAATAAATAATGTAATAGACAGGGATCAAGTGCGAATAATTTTTCTTTAAAATATGGCATGTTAAGTAACTTTTAATGCGTTGACGGCTTCTTTATGTACTGTTTGGGTAAAATGTTAGTTCGAATGGTTTCCACCCTCGGTGACACATATGAAAAACTGCTACACAACTAAAACAAACGAAATTTCAAATCAAATAAATAAACTGATCAGTGTTGTACACAATCAAATCACCAGTGTTAACACAACAGGCCGCTTTCTGCTGTACAAAATTTCCTATTCGTCAATGTCTGGTCAAATTCAAATTAACTTTTGCAATTCTCGGTCTACACTCAAATTTGTCTCTATCGGCCGGATATCCAATCCAGATATCCTAAACTGCTGATCCTTAGAATTTTCATATAACTGAGTACAACTTTCTATCCCCTTATAACTTTTATAATGTACATTCGCGATGAAGTTGCGTACCAGTGCCAGCAATCATTAGGCATGTATGATGTCGAATTTAGCTACCTCTAGGTTAATTTCAGAATCAGGGCACATGTTTTGCACTTCGGATTTCTAAACGGATGCCCAAACGCGGAAAGGCATACAACTTTATCTGGCTTCGATGTTCTTTCCGATTCCACATCGAAGATCCTCGAGAGCTGATGTTCATAACTTGTCATGGCTTCGCCATTCGAGTCACTCAACCACTGAGGCCAATATGATAAACTATTCTCCGTGCACTATCACCTTGTACAACTTGTAAATTAACCAACTGACATTTGAACTTAACACTCTCTAACTTTTCCTTGCTTCACACCCTGAAAAGTATAAGGTTAAGAATCTGTCACCTCTAGGGAACTTTTCTGTTCATCAGGCTTCGGAACGTTTCCCAACGCTTGTATTTTTATTTACGAAAAGGATTTTTTGGGCTGAGCTCAGAGACTTTTATAGGCAACTCAACTGGAAACTTTTTTTTCCTATACAGCCTCGTCGGAAATGGTCTCATATGTTGGTAATGAATACATTCATTTCATCCAAAAGCATTTCAATTAAACCTTAAATTAATTTATGGTTTAATCAGATGTGCAAACATGCAGTCAGATCCAGAGAGAAAGCATTCAGAAACTGGAAAGCAGGCGAGGTGTTCGTGTGCCAAAGTACTAATTACGAGAAAGCTCTATAGAAGCAGCGTCTTCGCACTAAAGTTCTTGCTGATTCACGGGGTAGCAAAAGCTTTTAGTCATTTGTAAAAAGAGTAAAGGATAATGCTAGTTCTTCAAGTCCTACTTTTTCAAAGAATGATTAAGCATTTGCCGACCCGGTTGATAAGGCCAATCTTGCTGAATTCTTTGCAAGTAATTCATACTTCCCGGAAAGGGATCAACCAGTACCTGGACTTGAAAGAGTATCTGTTACTATGGCAAAGATTTTTTTCGAGCTCGTGCAGTTAAAAGGATTTTAGCTAATCTCAACGCAATCAAGTCTTCAGGGCCGGATCTTATTCCAGTACTGGTCTTGAAGCAGTGCTCTTTGATGTTAGCTCGTCCTTTAGTTAACCTTTTCAGCAATATAAAAGATGCCCTTGTTGGAAGATTGATAGTGTAACGCCAGTCTCCAAAAAGGTAGAGGCTTACAACACGCAAAATTACCACACAATAGCAATTTGTTCTGCACTTTCCAAAGTAATAGAGAGTGTGGTTAACCACCATTTGGAGTCTCACAACTTACTAAGCGACCGCCAGTATGGATTTCGTAGGGTATGCTATGCGAGGGACTAACGTATAAGCATTCTTAAAAATGGTGCCTTTCTATTCACCGCTTGGGCGAAAGTAAAATTGTGGCTTCACATAATTTGAAGCGTTCGAGAGGGTGTGGCATGGTGCTTTTGGTGTCGGTAATAATTTTTCTGGATTCATATCAAGCTTTCTCAGAGATCGCACTATTAGAGTTGTTATGGATGGGATCTTATCAAACGAGTTCAAGATAAGTTCATTAAACTAGTTCAAGATAAATTCGGGATCTGTTCTTTCCCCTTATCTATTTCTTATATTCCATAAAGACCTTCTATGTCAAACTTCCAATTCCAGCTATTCTTCTGCAGATGACTGTAACTTATGTCATTCGTATTCATTCAGTCGAACAGAGTCGACTTTTATGCACCTAAGACTCTCCAAGATATAGTAAAACGCAATAAACAAAAATATTCCAGTAAGAAAAGTGTTTCGAATTTATCCCAAGGGAACTCGTGGAAGAGGACGATCGAAACTTCGATGGAAAGACCAAGTCAAAGAAAATGTTTTAAAGCTTAGCCTACGAAATTGGAAAATATACTCACACGATCAATGCGACCTTAACAGCTTGTACGTTTAGGTCATTTAGGTATGAAAGTAGTATAATTCGTATTTATTTTGTATCTTAAATTAGATCTAATGCTTGGATTTCGATCTATCTAGAGTTAGGGATATTACTCCTGGTGATTTTGACCTAACCAAAAGTCAGAATGCTTTGAGGAAAGGTTGTCTTTACCAACAATTTTGGTATTATTCAGTGGGTTATCAGTAGATCTCGAGGAGCTCTTATAGTTACTGTTGTATTATAAAGTCAATTTGCTTCTTGTTAGGACTATCATAATGCGTTTTATTATAAATTTTAAATTTCCATTAAGTGATATCATATAAAAATAGTTATTCTTAGGCCTGTTTTTTTTCGTATTTTTTTTTAATGCTGTCACCAATTAATTGAACAAAAAGTATCTCTAAACGAATACAAACAAATAGAAAAATCATTTAATTCATACGCTGGGTTTCTTACTACGTGTACGACTATATTATGAATAAAACAACATATGAATGTATTTCTTTGACTTTTTCACTTGACTTCATCTAGACATACGAAAATTATATTCAAATAAAAATATATTGTTTATGATACAAAATGAAACAGTTACACATTGTTAAATCTGATATTTTGGTTATGCAAATAAATATTTAGATAGAAAAATTTTGGAAAATAATAGGAGGAGGAAGGAGAAAGTGAAATATATAAGAGCAAGAAATCTAAGTACTTATGTGGGTATTTGCGTAAAAAAGTACTATCAAGTGTTTCAAATTAGAGCCTTTACATAAAAGAATTTCTTAAAAAAATTTAAATGAGGTTCAAATGTTCTTTTATTACATATGACGGACGATACGGATTTGTACGGATTTTGTCGTTCTACACTAGATAGCTTTGCACAGATTTTAGGGAATATTAGATCACAATTGTGCTAACGAATGGCGTTTGTTAATTTACATTCTTTCTTTGGAGCAAAAAAGATATTCGCTTTTAAAGTGATGTGACGGACGCTACAAAAAATGGAAGTGACTTTTTTTTTAAAACGTGTTTTTGTAAATTTTATCAAATCGGTCATATACATTGAAGATAGAAGAAAATCAGAGGATTACAAAACAGCTTTTATAAAATATTTTTAAGTTTCCAGTTTCACCAAAAATCCATAAATGTACTATTGCGGACGCTATGTGACGGACGATACAGTTTTTACTTGAATGTTTTTTATTAGGAAAAAAAATTCATATTTTGTTTAAGAATTCGTTAATCAGTGAAAATAATGGTTTTATTTGTTCTCGAATTCGCTTTTAAAGTGATGTGACGGACGCTACAAAAAATGGAAGTGACTTTTTTTTTAAAACGTGTTTTTATAAATTTTATCAAATCGGTCATATACATTGAAGATAGAAGAAAATCAGAGGATTACAAAAGAGCTTTTATAAAATATTTTTAAGTTTCCAGTTTCACCAAAAATCCATAAATGTACTGTTGCGGACGCTACGTGACGAACAATACAGTTTTTACTTGAATGTTTTTTTATTAGGAAAAAAATTCATATTTTGTTTAAAAATTCGTTAATCAGTGAAAATAATGGTTTTATTTCTTCTCGAATTTCATCTCCTTCCTTTTTCGCGGTTCGCGGTTAAAATGCGATTTTTGGGCACAATTTAATGTTTCACAAAACGGCAAAATACATATATTTATTTAAAGTTTTTCTCTTTTTACATCTTATTTTTTATCCCAAGAATGCTGCGGATTGCTGTTAGTATCCCAAAAATTAAAAAAAAAAATTTCAAAATCATCAAATTTGCCCCACTGTATATTTTTTTAACACCAAATATCTTTAATTTAATCTGTGGATATAGACAGTGTTATTGCTTTCTGAATAAGACAGACATATGTTCGTAAATTTTGTATTAAATAAATATTATTTTGTAAAAAATGTGTACTGTGACGGACGCTACACACTTTCCTTTACATATTATTCTGTAAAATGCAATGTTAACATTTATAAATTTTTAGCCTAATGTAAAGCATACTATAAGTTCTGTTTACAAACCAAGTTCAATTGGAGAAAAAAGAAAAATGGCACTAGTCAAATTTAAAAAACCTTCATTTCTGTGACGGACGCTACACACTGAGAACCCTTTTTTACTTGATGTTATTTATATCACTCCAATTACTTTTGATGGGGTCTTTTACATCTAATTGTATAAAATTAAGCAGACTTTGAGCTCCTACTGAAACTTGATACCTAAATGGATGTTTTTGCGATTTTTATGAACTTTTTAAAAACCTATTATTTTAAAAAATGAATAAAAAAATGACCTGCCATTCACGAAGAGAGCAATCAAAAATTGTATTCATTATATGTTCTAAAGGATTAATATATAGTAGATTCTTTCATAAACACAAATAAGCGATTTAGACAGTTTTAAAATTTTGTTCTTGGTTTAAGGTTTTTCGGATTTGCCCATATTTAACCAAAGGAAGGGAATTTATTAAATTTAATTTTTACATTTGAGCAAATATTAAAAAAATTTAAATTGCAATTCATTTTTAAACACTTACATACACATCTACATATACATACATGTATATACGCCTGTCATTTTGATATTTGAATTTATTACTGTAATCTAATCTACAAATCCAATTGATTTGTCCTGATGTTTTCAAATTATATTTAACAATAATAAAATTTATTTAATAATAGTTCTGTAAATGTTTCAAATGAAATTAGACTATTAAATGACATTTAATTGATTTGTTTTTCACTTTAAAAAGCATTTGAATGTAAAGACTTCTAATCTTGAATTTTTATTGACATTTGTTGAAAATTTAATGCCAAACAAACGATTGGATATTATCAACAGCAGCAGATGGTTTTACATGAAATAAGTTAAATGATTTTATAATTAAATTAACATTTATATAATTCTTTTTTATTATATTTTAAAATATTAAAGAATTTAAAGACTAAATAGGCCCTTTAGTTTCTGAAAATTATTTATTGAATGGCTTGAAACAAAACAAGTTGTAGTCGGTCAAGGCCGACCATACGATACCCTTCACCACTAAGGTCAAAGGTGTTTTTTTCCCAGTATAAAGACAAATATTTACTAAATTTTGCCATCATACAAACATTTTCTCAAAACTTGTATATTTAAGCTATTTCAGTCATTTGGACTTATATGACAGCTAGGGTCAAATATGGACCGATTATCTCGTAATTTGGCAAATTGATTACAGTTATTACGAAAATTATGTATGCAAAAAATAAACTCAAAATTCTCATTATCTTCATATTTATTAGAGTTTAAGTGATTCTTGTCAAATTTGGTCAAATTTGGACCGATTTCTATGAAATTTAGTACCAGGAACCGAAAATAACTGTTATTTTTGAATTTTTGAAAAAAAGCAAACGCAAGGAAATGTCGGAGAATAAAACCAAGTATACCATTTTGATAGTCTTGGACCAAATTTTCATAAAATGCGATGATTTTTAAAAACCTAATTTTTTATTTTTTAGAAAAAAAAAATAACAGTTATATTTTGATTTTTATTTTTTGAGGAAAAATAACAGTTATTTTTAACTTTTATTTTTTTCGAGCATAAATAAAAGTTATTTTTTAACTTTTATTTTTTCGAGCAAAAATAACAGTTATTTTTGACTTTTATTATTTCGATCATGAATAAAAGTTATTTTTTGACTTTTATTTTTTCGAGCAGAAATAAAAGTTATTTTTGTGTTTTCAACCCCAATTATGATTGCGAAACTCAACTCCATTAATTTTTGAGCATGTGCAAATTGTTTTTACTGAAAAATGATCTTTGTTTGACAAAAATTTTCAATAAATTTATCATGAATTTAAACACAAATAACTTTTATGTCTGCTCGAAAAAATAAAAGTCAAAAAATAACTTTTATTCATGCTCGAAAAAATAAAAGTCAAAAAATAAATTTTTTTCATGCTCAAAATAATAAAAGTCAAAAATAACTGTTATTTTTGCTCGAAAAAATAAAAGTTAAAGAATAACTTTTATTTTTGATTGAAAAAATAAACGTCAAAAATAACTGTTATTTTTTATCGAAAAAATAAAAGTAAAAAAATAACTTTTATTTCTGCTCGAAAAGATAAACGTCAAAAAATAACTTTTATTTTCTGACTTTTACGATAAAAGTTATAACAGTTACGGTCCCTGTTTAGTACAATAATTTTGATTTACATAAGCAGTATTTGTTTCAAATTTCATTAAAAAATATTGATATTTGTGGCCAAAATATCAATTCCAGGAAGTGAGACCTATGGGAGGTACCATAAATAATGGACGGCTTTTGACGAATTTTAATAGTCTTGGTCCCACTATCAAAAATTCCATCAAAATATCTTTAGAATTGCAACCTGTACTTTGAGTACATGGTTTACATGGGGGTCCAGCCAGCCGTTCAGCCAGACGGACGGACGGATTGACATCGTTAAATCGACTCAAAAAGTGATTCTAAGCCTATTGGTATGCTAAAAGTTGGGTCTATGACAATTATTTCTATGTGTTGCATTAGGGTGACAATTTTTTGTATGAAAGAAACATTTTTTTTATTATGACACTAGGTCTTAAAGTTTAGTTCTGAAAATTTGAGCCAAATCGGACAAAGTTCAATGGGCGCGCATCGGGTCTAAATTTTAAGAGCACATTTGTATGGTAAAAAATGGGTTATTTTTTTATTTTTGAGAAATCTCAACCAAAAATATATATATTTTTACAAGAAAAAATAATAGAATATTAAAGAAAACTAACACAGCTTTATTTCGAATGGTCAGAAACGAAAATCCATGAAGTAGTTTTGGAGTTATTCCATTTTTCCTCTGAAAATTAATGTCCCTGAAAACGCGCCTAAGGATATGCACCAAAAATTTTATGTTGTAAGTAAAGAAATTTCAAAGTTAGACATGATTTATCATTAAATGACTTTTTGTTAGTATTGAGTAGTTAAGTTTTGCTTAAATATAATCGAATTTACTTAGTTTTTTTCATATTGGAAAATTGTACATTTTTCTTAAGTCGGTTTCAAAAATCATTTTTTAATTTTTCGAAAATTTTGTTCAACATATGTAGTAAATTTAGAATTTGTATACCAATGTGTCAAAAAAGACAAATGGGAGATTAAACTTCAAAAAAATTTAGGTCGATATCTTGAACGGTTTCGCCGTATCTGCCACTTAAAATTCAAGAATTTCGGGAAAATGAAAATTTTTCGGCCAAATTCGAACAAAAAACAATAATTTATATTGTTGCTTAGTTTATGGAAAACCTATGCTGAAGGGTTTTTTTTTAATACTGGAGGAGATTAACCCTTTCTTCACCTGGGTCAAATTTCAAAATTTGGTTTTCCTTAAAATTTTCATAGCGAGATTACGAAATATTAAGTAATAATTAGAGGATTTTTATAAAAGGCATGAAAATAATTGTTTTTGGCAAGATTAAGTGTTTTTTCATTTCACTTTTTTTAGTTTTTGACTTTTTTTAGTTTTTGACTCATTGTGCATTCGATATAAATAGTCACTTAGATGATGCGCCAAATACCCAGGAAGTACGTACATATCTTGGGGTGATGAAGGGGATGTTGGATACCAAGCAACGTATTTATCTTAACTTGGTAAGCCCAGACTTATCTTGGTTATCCTTTATCTCAACTGTGGACTTTGACTACCTCGTAGTATTACACAGGCAACTACGTCAACATCCGTTAATGTAGTGAGCTAACATATGCCGCGATTTCTCCCATAAGAACTATAAAAATATGGGTTAGGACGTCGCACTATGGTATTTCTGCTGCAAAAAAGGCATTTTTTGACTATCACTTTTCAAAAATCTAATAATGCCATTTGATAGAGAAGAATCTGGCAATGAAAAATCTACATTTTTTTCCTAAGATATATATACATATATATAGAAAAAATCGGTTGAAGTCAGCAAATGTTGTGAAACAAAAATTTATGGTAAAATTATTGAAATTTAAAGGCTTATGTATCGAAGATATTTCAAGTGGCAAAATGTAGGTGTGAATTTTATTGAAGTCTGAGATCTTGTGTTTGTTTTAAAGAAAAAAAAAAGTTTACTGCATACATAGTTTGGGAGATATGAGCGCATCAAGATTGTCCTATAAAATTTAGCATTGGCAGTTTTCGTTGGAGAAAAAGTCAGTTGGCTCGGTTTACCTCCGTGCTCTCAGTGTAATGAAATGAAAGACAAAAGGCTTTTCTTTCGAATTAGCTAAAAAAATTTAGCAACTTTTGTCAAACTTTTGAAAAAATCAAAATTTAGTAAAAAAAAGTCAGGAATATTGCTTATAATAAAAAACCATTGCATACCTTCAGGCTTAAGTTTTTAATCAAATTGCAGTTATTTATCCTAACATTAGCTCTTTTATAACAACAATTTATTAATAATTTATTGACAGCTATTTGGAAAAAGTGCATAAGAAATTAAAAAAAAAAAAACAAAACCATATGTTTTAATAAAAAAATTAATGTAAAAACAAATAAAATTAAAAAAATAAAATTGTTCACATAAATAAATCTTGTTATAAAATTTAAAATATAATTATTAAAATGATGTAGTTAAGGAAATGATAATTAATGAATAAAATATTTAAATATTGGTTTTAACCGGATTTCAACCGAAATTGGTAGAACTCTTTTTTAGATCAGAAAGTAAAAGTGTGCCGAATTTTATCAAATTGTGGGTTATACATTGAAATGTGAAAAAATTGGGGCCCAAGGGAGGTACCTCAAGGAGTCGTCGGATTTCAACCAAAATTAGTAGGGCTCTTTTCTGGATCAAAAAATAGAAGTATGCCAAATTTGATCAAATTCTATTGAAAATTGGGGTTTATACATTGAGAAGAAAAATAAGTGAACAAATTGGGGTCCAAGGGAGGTACCTCAAAGAGTCGTCGGATTTCAACCAAAATTAGTAAGGCTTTTTTCAGGATCAAAAAATAGAAGTGTGCCAAATTTTATCAAATTCTATTGAAAATTGGGGTTTATACATTGAGAAGAAAAATAAGTGAAAAAATGGGGGTCCAAGGGAGGTACCTCAAAGAGTCGTCGGATTTCAACCAAAATTAGTAAGGCTTTTTTCTGGATCAAAAAATAGAAGTGTGCCAAATTTTATCAAATTCTATTGAAAATTGGGGTTTATACATTGAGAAGAAAAATAAGTGAAAAAATGGGGGTCCAAGGGCGGTACCTTAAGGAGTCGTCGGATTTCAACCAAAACTAGTGGAGCTCTTTTCTTGGTCAAATAATAGCGTTATGCCGATTTTCATGAAATTCTGTTGAAAATTGCGGGTTATATATTGAGAAGAAAAATAAGTAAAAAATGGGGGTCCAAGGGAGGTACCTCAAGGAGTCGTCGGATTTCAAAGTTTTTTTGAATTTTTCTTATCTATATAAAACTAAATAAGTGTGCCAAATTTCATCGTTGTAGGATAACTCCTTCTATTTTTTGCAGTTAGATGTATGAAGAAATCTCACTGTGCGTCGGGCTAGTAACCCACTCCTGGAAAAAATAACTTACTTTGAAAAAGCTAATATTAGAATAGAAACTACGTCCTTAATGCTAGAAGAGAACCTCAAGTAGACGAAAATCTTTCAAATCGCGGAAATTGGAGAATATGAGGTTAAAATTTAAGCGCATGGAATTCTAAAATATGCTTGGCCTTTGACCTATACAGGTTGTAAATATAGGTCATTTAAGTAAGTAAGTAATGTCGTATATATCTTAGTAATCAATGCATATTTTGATTTTTTTCCTTGGGTTACCCAAGTTGGTAATTAAATTCTGATCAAGATTAATACCTTTAGCTATTCAGTAATTTACACAATTGAAAATACTCAGGGGTGTCATAGAAACCAATTTAATTGGTATTGGTTTTGAAAACGACAAAAAAATTAAATTGGTGTCATGAATTCCAATATTAATGTTCGAACTACATTTTGTATTGGTTTTATGTGTCACGGAAAATAATATTATTGGTTTAGTATTGGAAATAAACCAAGCAACTTACAGTTAACAGATTTCATTTCAAAATTGGTATATCTATTTAAATCAAAGGCGTTACTGGTGCCTTTTTCGATTTAAAGATCCACTAAGAACGGATTTTTAATAATTCGGCCTTGTGGGGGATAAAAAAGGGTAAATTCAGTAAAGATATGATTCCCAAACTAAAAACAATAGAACTAAAATTTAAATCGAGTTTGGATCAGCTACAAAAATAACAGAACAAGTGGTAAGTAATTTTCGAAAAAAAAGGGGAGAAAAAGAGAAAAATTATTTTTGGTACTTTTTAGCTTTAACTTTCTAATAAAAAGAGGTGGGTAAAAAGTTTACATAGAATTTGTTATCATGTAATAAGATAAAAGCAAGTTTTGGTACTTTTCTGTGTCTTTGGAGTCAATGAACCTTATCGACAAACATAAAAAAATTCAAAAATGGGGAAAATTGTAAGGCTAGAATATTATTTGTGTAAAGATACTGGCGAAGCAAATGCATATCAATTTAACGGATTTCCCATGTAAGTGACAATCGTCCTTTGATTGGCTGTGGTTTGTTTCTTGGTGTAGGTAGATTAAATTTTTTTCAGTCCGTAATTCGGTCATTCCATTATGTTGGGGTATACAAGCTTCATTTGTCCAAAAAGCAAATTATTTTTTTTAATAATTTTTATTTTATTTTTTATTTGATTTTTGATGTTTCACAAAAAATTCCAATGAAATCATAAACAATTGATTCGAACATTTTGTTTGATTTCTAACCAATAATAACAAAATCGACTTGGTTTCATAACACCAAATAATACCAGTATTGGTTTTCAAAACCGAGAAATTTAAAAACCGACTTGGTTTCTTTGACACCCCTGACTACTTAGATTTGAATCTATTAAACCACCTAATTTTTTTAGTTTAATGTCATTTAAAACTGATTCACTCCAATTTAATTTCATACGAATTATAAGATTTTATCTATAAATATCTTTAAGCTATAAAGAACATATTAAATGTTGCAGACAAAAACAGCGTTTATATGTATTCTTACCCTTAAAATAACATGTCTTCTAAAACTGCCATCATTTATACCAAAATTTTTGTTAAATAAGAAAAAAAACTTATCAAAAAAAAAGACTCAAAAATTCAAAACAATACATAGCAAAACTTGTTTCCTTAGATTGTTGAAAATGTAGAAAATTTAGCGAAGAAGAAAAATCATAATTGGAAAAGTAATTACATTATGAAAATGACATAGAACACATTTTAAGTTCAACACAAAAAAAAATAAAGGGGGAAAATAAGAGCAGTAACTTACAACTGAAAATCTACTAGTACTTGAGGACAAAAAATAGATTTAAAATGTGACAGTTAAAACAACAAGTTTGTTAGTATGTGTATTCAAGCCATACCTTACGAACTAAATTTTGTAAAAACACTCAAACAAAAATGTAAGTAAATTCCATGGGATTATTAAGTTAAGGTACGGTCAGACTCATTGAACATTTAAATCAAATATTTCGAGTAAAATATTGTCAAAACAATATAATAAAAAATTTGTGGTCACACTTGCACATTTATTTGACGATTTTTATTTGATAAAATACAGAAAATATACGTTCAAAGTATAAACAAAAAAACAGGTTTTATTTATGGTCACACTGAAGATTAAATATTTTCCCAAAAAATATTTGATCAAATTTTTTCAAAACAAAATTGTGTATCTATCAGTGTTGCCACCAACCAAATGTTAAATTACACATGGATCGTGCCAAAATTACACATGAAATTAGAAATTACACATGATTTTTTTTGACAAAATAACATGTTTTGAATTTAATTAATTTTTTTGTTAAAAATTAAAAAAAAAATGATTTGTAGTTTTTTAAATTAATGTTCACCTTTTTTTATTTCATAACGCTTGAAAAGAAAACAATTAATGTATACTGTTTCATATCGATTTCAAAAAATGAAATACTTAACGACTATATTGAAAATCTTCCACTTCTTGTTTAACATTTTTTGTGTAGGTTCAAAAATTGGTCCACCATTAATAAATGTCTGCCAAGTAGGAAACAATCTATCTCCAAGGAATTCTTTAAATCAAAAACTTTTATCTAATAATCTTCTGGCTCCAAAGCCCAAAAGTTTCAAAATCGAAAGGTGCATGTCAAGAGTTTGCAAATCGACATTGAAGAATGGAAATCTTTTTGTTAAACATATATGTCACCTTCTCCGAGAAAAGGGACCTAGTGAAAATAAAGTTTTGAGAAAAACTAAAAAAATTAAATTTTAATGTTATTTCATTTTTTATCGATTTTCCCAAGTTCGTTTTGTATGTTTTTATGGCAAATAATTTTGTATTAGAAATAACTCATTTCATCTTATATTAAACCCTTTTAGGTACCAGAATCCACTGCTAACTCTAAACCCATTTTTTGATACACTAGGTTCCTTTTCTTGGAAAAAGTCACACATAATGATTGAAAAGTTAAGGCAATTTTATGATCAACAATATCCGCAATTGAATAAATATCGTCACTTAAATTAAATATTGTTTTAATTTAACGAATATAAAATTCTCGAAAATCATGAAGTATAATTTTTTCCCGAATTAGAGATTGTGGTCAAAGATTCATGAGCAGCAATACCAATATATCATATTCGTTAATAAACATATATATTTTAATCTGAATGGTTGATTTCCCATAAACACATATATTTTTATGTAGTTAGAATAAAAAGTTTGCATTATATGCACTATTTCGATTTCGAATGGGACGCACATAAATTTATTTTTTAAAATGCAAGCTTTGAAAACTGTTAGTGCTCAAAAATGACAAAAATTGATTTCGAATGGGACGCACATAATTACACGTGCAGCCAATTACACATCGGCTACACATGAAAATAAAAATTACACATGATATGTGTAATTACACCTGAAGTGGCAACACTGGTATTTAGCAATTTGTTTCTCATATTTGAGTTGTTGTTTCTCAAATTTGATGTTGTTGTTTCTTAAATTTGATGTTGTTGCTTCTCAAATTTGATGTTGTTGTTTCTGTTTGAATAGTAAACAATACAAATGCTCAGCTGTTATTTGCCCCTGTTTGATGTTACAAAAATTTAGTAAGATTAAATAATTATTTGATCAAAATTTAATAAAATATTTGCTCTTGCGTGGTCACATTAGGAAAATTTGTTTTGTTTTGTTCAAATCAACATGTTTCTTGTTTGAACCTCAAAAATATTTTGTGGTCAGACTACGAGGATCAAATATTTGATAATTTCGATTAAATGTTTAATCAATGTGACCGTAGCTTTAGAAACAACGGAAAAGTGAAAGTGAATTTGGTACCAATTTGAAACCTTCACTTCATGATTTAATGGATCCATTTAGATCCTTCTATTGTTTATAGAAAATAAAAAGAAAACATTAAAAATATGATAAATGTAGAAGCATTAGAAAATTTATTTAATGAGACTTTCATATTTTCTTCACTTTTTTACCGTTGGATGTCATAGAGCCCTTTGTGGCATATACTACCTATAAACTTAAGTCGTCGACTTTGAAGCTTCGAATAATGACAAATAATGTGTTCCATCGATCCGAAAGCATCCTAAACTTAAAATAGTCTGGATATGTCAGAGGTTATCCTAGTTTCTCTACTTATCTTTAAATTTTAGTTGCTTTTTTAGGTTGCTTTTATTCTAGCCTGGACAAATTTTGGTATTTGTAATTTCTTATTCTAATTTCAGTGATAGGGCCCTAGGTATTTCACAAGCTTAAGACTTAAGTTAATTAGTATAATAGTTTTATATGTGGAAAGGGTTAAGGTCTTACCATATAGAACGGCAAGGTCTATATAGCTTTTCTGCTAGCTCGTCAGCTTTTTTATTTCCCTCTGTTGACATCCTCTACTTCTGCCACTTGAAATCGACTTTATAAAATCTCTCACTGATTCTGAAA
The DNA here is from genome assembly GCA_933228675.1 of Stomorhina lunata. Lineage (NCBI taxonomy): Eukaryota > Metazoa > Arthropoda > Insecta > Diptera > Rhiniidae > Stomorhina > Stomorhina lunata. The sequence goes on along the minus strand of OW121744.1, from coordinate 84,061,068 downwards.
ATTTAATTTGTACTTTCAAAGACCTATGTCATCAGGCAATCACAATATTTTGGTCGCTCTTAAGAAAAAGACATGGCATACTGGTTAATTGTTAAATATTTATCGAACAATCATTAAACAGTCATCAGTCAATTATCGTTAACAATCATTAAATAATCGGCAGTCATCATCAATTGTCAAACAATCATCAAACAATCATTAGCAATCTGATCTCATCAAACAATCATTAGCATTCTGAAAACAGAAAATTGTCAAATAGCTACCATCAAACTATCGTCAAAAAATCCGCAAACAATCGCTTATCTCAATTGTCGAGCAACTATCGAAAAGGGAATAATCATACTGAAGAAAAGAGTATGTGGTTCATAAATGAACTTTATTGATTAATTTGTTTTATATTTAAGATTTAACTTATTGTTAGTTCATTAGCAAATGAAGATTCAATAAATAAAAAAGACGAACAAAAAAGTTTATCGAACAATCATCAAAAATCATCAACAGTCGTCAGTCTATAGTAAATCAATCATCAAAAAACTATCAAACAATCATAAAACAATCGTCAAACAACAATCAAATATTCGTCGAACTGTAATCAAATAATCATCAAACAATCGTCAGTCAATCGTGAAACTATTATCGAAAAATTATTTAAAATCATTGAACAGTCGTCAGTCAATCATCAAGCAACCATCAAACAATCATCAAAAAATCAACAAAAAACCCTCAAACAACCATCAATCAATCACCAGTTAATTGTGAAACAATTATAAAACAATTATTAAAAATCTTTCAACAGTCATCAGTCAATCAATCATCAAACATCTATCAAACAATCGTCAAACAAAAATCAAATTATCGTGAAAAATCTTCAAACAATTGTCAAACAATCGCTAGTCAAAATATTATTAAACAATAGTCATATGTTACCAATTTTAGTAATGCGATTTCGCCAAAAATGTAGAGGCATCGTCCATGGACCAAAATATGAGCCTGTGCCAAATTTCATCTTTAAAGCTATGACCTGTACAATGATAACAAGCTTACATGGATAACCGGTCAGCCAGCCAGCCGGACGGACATCGTTAAAACAATTCAGGAAGTTATTCTAAGTCGATTGGTATACTAAAAGGTGGGCTCAGACCAATATTTTAATGCGTTACAAACATTAGCACAAACCCAATATACCCTTTCCACCTATGATGGTGAAGGGTATAATAATCCCTCATCTGAAATTGTAATAATTTTTTGAGTGTTCTATTCAGTTGTAATGAAGACATGAGGAAGCTGAAGCTGCAAAAGGGGAAAAAACACTCTCAAAAAATAACTTATGGCTGCTTAAGTGAAAAATGTATTTTTAAATGAAGTTTTAACATAATTTTCTTTGCCATTTTTTCGGTCTTATTTCTTTTTCGTAATATTGTGAACTTGAATCTTACAAAATATTTTAAACGTTTTTTCTGTAATTTAATCAGTTTTGTGTGTGTGTGAGTAAGTTTTTTTTTATTTTGCTCCTGTCAAATTAATGCAATTTTGGTGTAAATTTAAGCCTGAGGTATTTTTCTTGATTTTTTTTGTCGAGTGGTTCTGAGAATAAAATTTTTTTGCTGAAATAGCCTGAAGCTGGAAATATAAAAAATGCAGCGAAAAGGGCTGTATATATTTTACAATTGTCACATAATAAAGCAAATGTCTACATAAATATACAATTTTCGGAAACTCGAATAAAAAAAATTGTAGTTTTTTTTTTAATGAATATTTCATAAGCCTTTTTATACCCTTCACGAATATAGTTGGGTATATTAAGTTTGTGCTGATGTAAGTAACGCCTAGAAATATTGGTCAAAAACCGGCCTTTAAGTGTACCAATAGACTTAGAATCACTTTCTGAGTCGATTTAACTATGTCCGTGTCAAGCTTGATCCCTGGCCAGACCCACTTGACAAAATAAATTTTCAAAAATAAGCGGTTCACTTCATAACTCAGCTAGTCACTGGTTATTAAGTATTAGGCTTTGTAAAACTCCTCTTACTAATACATTATAAGAAATTTTTGAAAAATTTCCTATAAAAATAAGAAATTTTTGAAAAATTTCCTATAAAGATAAGAAATTTTTGAAAAATTTCCTATCAAAATAAGAAATTTTTGAAAAATTTCCTATAAAAATAAGAAATTTTTGAAAAATTTCCTATAAAAATAAGAAATTTTTGAAAAATTTCTTATAAAAATAAGAAATTTTTGAAAAATTTCGTATAAAAATGAGAAAATTTAGAAAAATTTCTTTTGAAAATAAGAAATTTTTTAAAAATTTCCTATAAAAATAAGAAATTTTTGAGAAATTTCCTATAAAAATAAGAAATTTCCTTTAAAAATAAGAAATTTTTGAAAAACTTCCTATAAAAATAAGAAATTTTTGAAAAATTTCCTATAAAAATAAGAAATTTTTGAAAAATTTCCTATAAAAATAAGAAATTTTTGAAAAATTTCCTATAAAAATAAGAAATTTTTGAAAAATTTCGTATAAAAATAAAATTTTTTGAAAAACTTCCTATAAGAATAAGAAATTTTTGAAAAATTTCCTATAAAAATAATAAATTTTTTAAAAATTTCCTATAAGAATAAGAAATTTTTGAAAAATTTCCTATAAAAATAATAAATTTTTGAAAAATTTCTTGTAAAAATAAGAAATTTTTGAAAAATTTCTTATAAAAATAAGTTGGTGACACAGTGTGCTGATGAAGTCCGTAGCGGGACAGAAAAATGCAGCATTCCACACTGCTAAGTGTCACATAGTTTTTTCAGTATTCCTAAAATTTATTCATCTAATTTAAAAATCATAAATTAAAAAAAAATAATTTATGACATGAACCTGAGCCCGACTCGAACCCACGACCATCAACATAAATTTCTGGTTCAACTAAAATTAATTTCTTTCAATTAAATTGCATGGGCACCGCGATTTACATGTTTTCATTAACTCTTTCAAGTTGATACTAAATTCAAAATTTGCATTAACGTAAAAGAATAAAACAAAACTTGTCAAAACAAAAATCTTTGTCTTCATTACCAGCTGACAGTTGGTTAAAGTACAAAGTAAATGTAGATTAATAAAGGATAGGGATACAAAACATAAAGGAAAAAACTATGGTGGATAAGTTCGTCTAACTGAATCGATCATATGGTCATAGGTGAAATAGAAATGAGTGTTAACATAATTCTCGTTTTCAATTTCGCTTAAGAATTCAGTTAAATAGATGATCTTAACTACTGGCATCTAACAGTTGGTGACACAGTGTGCTGATGAAGTCCGTAGCGGGACAGAAAATGCAGCATTCCACACTGCTAAGTGTCACATAGTTTTTTCAGTATTCCTAAAATTTATTCATCTAATTTAAAAATCATAAATTAAAAAAATAATTTATGACATGAACCTGAGCCCGACTCGAACCCACGACCATCAACATAAATTTCTGGTTCAACTAAAATTAATTTCTTTCAAAATAAGAAATTTTTGAAAAATTTCCTATAAAAATAAGAGAAAATTTTCCTAAAAAAATAGGAAATTTTTGAAAAATTTCCTATAAAAATAAGAAATTTTTGAAAAATTTCCTATAAAAATAAGAAATTTTTGAAAATTTCCTATAAAAATAAGAAATTTTTGAAAAATTTCCTATAAAGATAAGAAATTTTTGAAAAATTTCCTATAAAAATAATAAATTTTTGAAAAATTTCCTATAAAAATAATAAATTTTTGAAAAATTTCCTATAAAAATAATAAATTTTTGAAAAATTTCCTATAAAAATAAGAAATTTTTGAAAAATTTCCTATAAAAATAAGAAATTTTTGAAAAATTTCCTATAAAAATAAGAAATTTTTGAAAAATTTCCTATAAAAATAAGAAATTTTTGAAAAATTTCCTATAAAAATAAGAAATTTTTGAAAAATTTCCTATAAAAATAAGAAATTTTTGAAAAATTTCCTATAAAAATAAGACATTTTTGAAAAATTTCCTATAAAAATAAGAAATTTTTGAAAAATTTCCTATAAAAATAAGAAATTTTTGAAAAATTTCCTATAAGTGGCTATAAGTCAATACTACTCTATTCCAATTGATGATATGCCCCTCAAAGCAACTAAAACTGTTGCATGCAACATCACTTTAAAACTTGGAAAAAATTTTGCTAAGAGATAAAAGCTCAAACAACAAAATTTACGTGTAGAAATATTCAAATCATAAATTCTTATTAAAGTACTACTTTTTTTGTAAAGGGTTCATGCAATTCCATTTGCTCTTTCCTTTGCTATTAATGGTCTACTGCAAAAGTGTGTGTCTTCTTCAACTTATAATACTTTTTGTAGACATTAAGCTTTTTAACGGAAATGTCACAAAACTTATGCAATTTGTACGTAACAAAGTGTTGCCATTTTTACAAGCTCCGGCGAAAAAAAAAGTTGCAATGTTAAGTTGTCTTTGGGGGAAAATAGAGGAGATGGTGATGCCTTTATGTGATAATTTATATAATAAAATTTTGAAATAAAATTTTGTTCGAATCGGTCCATATTTTATAATACCTCACATAAAAATCTGCAAAAAATGGTCATTTGAAGATAACATTTAACAAAGATAATGATCTAAATGTAAAAAATACCTAAATTTGATCTAAAGCCATATATATAATCTAAGCATTGAAAATTGGCCTATATTTGATCTCAGTGGTAAACATATCATATAAATGATCCTGGCGAAGCTAAGTACTTTTCCATTTGTTTTCTTTCCCTTTCACTCTAAACGTTTGAATAGCTAAGGCCTTGACTTATCCACTTTCCCGAATGCTTGTACTTAGAGGGACGACTGACTACCCTTCCAGCTATAAATTTTAAAACTAAAACAGTTTTGAAGTAATTTGAATAAAAAAAGAGTTATGTTAGGGAATAGGAAGATACTTGTAACTAGAACTAAGTGCATAGGGTTGCCAGCACAGGTTTGATTAAGGAGTATTAATTTCCATATTTAAATTTCGATAATAAATAAGTTTCATTTGTAAGGAGTCTAACAACTCCTATTGGCCAATTATTTTTGGGTAAATCCCAAAGGGCTATATTCCAGAATTAAGATTTTGGCCATTTAAAGTCGAAAACATATTTGTATTTGAATGAAGTTTAGCACCACCTAATCAGTCTATAACTTTTTAACATTTGTTTTGACCTTTGACCCCAGAGAATAAAGAGTTAATCTTATCGAATTTCGGAAAAAAATAACATGCTTTTTTCATGGCCTGGGCAATAATATTTTTTTTTTTTTAATTTACAGGTACGGCGAAGCTAAAAAAGATACAGATATCCCCAGATTGATTTAGAGTTTCTTTTACTATTAATATATTTTGTAACTTAAATAAGAATGATTCGAAAAATGACTATAAAAATGTTGTCTTTTCATTTCTTCGCTTTATTTCGATATTTTGCAATGGCTTCATAATTCGTATTTATTTCGTCTTGCAAGTAAGATAAAAAAAGGGGATGTTATATAATAAGAACTATAGCCAAATGTTGACCGATTCTTACAGAATTTTATATACTATATATATTTTATATACTTTATATAATATAAAAATTATGTGTGCAAAATTTAGTGGCCATAGCTGACATAATTTATAATTTAATAGCTTTTAACCCCTTGACGTATTTCCACGAGTCTGACTCGTGGTACAATTTATGTGCCTAACTCGTTTTGCAACTGTTCTAAATTTAGTATTCATAGATTTTACTATTTTATTCAATTTATCAGCATAAATGTGATTCTCGGGGCAGGGTTATATGGGAGCTCTAACTAAATATAAACTGATTTTGCCTATTTTCAACACACAATTTCTATAACATATCAAAAATACTTCTGCTAAATTTTGTCTTTCCAAATCTTGTAGTTAAGGAGCTATCCCGTTTTTCTCTGACGGAAAGACGAAAATAAACCGTATTTTCTTTTTGTATTTCCGTAGGTTTTTTATATGGAAGCTATAGTCAAATAGTAACCGATTGTAACAAAATTTTGCACACTGGCTGGCATTCACATAGGACTTCCGTTTGTAAAATTTTGTTTATGTAGCCTTTTTCGTTAAGGTGCTATCGCGCTTTTATATGATGATCTTTTTGTATTTTTGTGTTTCCGTAAGTTTTTTATATGGAGCTATGGTCAAATTATGGTGACCGATTGTGACAAAATTTTGCACGCTGGTTGGCATTGACATAAGACTTCCTCGTGCTAAATTCAGTGGTTATATCTGTTATAGTTTTAGATTTATTGGCATTTAAGTGTATTTTAGGTGAAATTTTGGCTGTTTCCGTAAGTTTTTTGTTTGGGAGCTATGACTAAATGTGAACCGATTTTGATGAAATTTGAATGCATGCTCTCTAGGGCTTATGTAAAACTTCTAAATACCAAATTTTATTATCATAGCTTTTAAAGTTATTTATTTATTAGCAAATAATCGATTAGCGTAGGCGAGCTTATACGGGCGCTATGGTCAAATGTTAACCGATTTTGTATAATTTCAATGCCAACATTTTTTTAGACATGAAAAATGTTTTTACAAATTTTCAGTGAGCTAGCTCGTTTCGTTTAGGCGTTATCGTGATTTCAACAGACAAACAGACGGACATCGCTCAATCGTCTAAGAATTTCATAAGGATTCAGAATATACATATATCGTTTTTGATTTTTGAGCCAATATTAAGGAAATTCCAAATGGAATGACAATCTCAATATACCCCCATTCTTTTTGATGTTGGGTATAAAAAGGGTATGTTATATATATAAGAATTATAGTCAAATGTTGATCGATTGTAACAAAATTTTATGCAATTTAGTGGCCATAGCTGTTATAGTTTCTAATTTAATAGCTTTTAACTAGCCTTTGCTACATTTTTTTTTGGTCTCCGGGAGTGTTTTTTATATGAAAGCTATAGTCAAATATGGACTGATTCCTATAAAATTTTATATACTGACCAATTGTTGCATTAAACTTCCCTATTCTCAATTTAGTCGTCATAGCTATTACAATTGTATTCAATTTATCACCATTAATGTGATTCCCGGGGCGGGGTAATATGGGAGCTCTAATGAAATGTGAACCGATTTCGTCCATTTTCAATACAGAACTTTCTTAAGACATCGAAAATACTTTTGTAAAATTTTGTCCCTCTAGGTCCTTTCACGCTTTTATCTGACGGACAGACGGACATAAACCCACTTTTCTTTTTGTATTTTTGTGTTTCCATATGTTTTTTTATATATGAACTATGGTCAAATGGTGGCCGATTGTGACGAAATTTTGCTCACTGGTTGGTACTGACATAAGACTTCCTTGTACTAAATTTAGTGGCCAAATCTATTACAGTTTATAATTTATTGGCATTTATGTTTATTTTATGTGAAATTTTGGCTGTTTCCGTAAGTTTTTTGTATGGGAGCTATGGTTAAATGTAGATCGATGAACTTTTATATGTCGCCTAGTACTTATGCAGAATTTCAATGTACCAAATTTTACCATCATAGCTATTATAATTCGTCATTCATTAGCAAATAAGCAATTAGCCTAGACGAGGTTATACGGGAGCTATGGTCAAATATGAACCGATTTTGCCCGATTTGAGTAAAAAAAAATTTCCAACAAATGAAGAATATTTATACCAAATTTCAGTGACCTATATCCTTTCGTCAAGGTTTTATCGTGCCGACAACAGACAGACAGTCGGACATTGCTCAATCGTCTTAGAATTCATGAGGATTCAGAATATACTTAAATTTTAAGCCAATATTAAGGAAATTACAAACGGAATGACAATCTCAATATACCTTCCAATCTATATTATAGAGACTAAAGGTACGGTCACATTGATTAAACATTAAATCGAAATTATCAAATATTTGATCCTCAAGAAACATGTTGATTTGAAGAAAACAAAATCATTTACCAGCAAATAAAAATTGTCCTAATGTGACCACTCAAGAGCAAATATTTTAATAAATTTTGATCAAATAATTATTTAATCTTAAGGTACGGTCAGACTCATTAAACATTTAAATCAAATATTTTGAGTAAAATATTGTCAAAACAATATAATAAAAAATTTGTGGTCACACTTGCACATTTATTTGACGATTTTTATTTGATAAAATACAGAAAAAATACGTTCAAAGTATAAACAAAAAAACAAGTTTTATTTATGGTCACACTGAAGATTAAATATTTTCCCAAAAAATATTTGATCAAATTTTTTCAAAACAAAATTGTGTATCTATCAATTTGTTTCTCATATTTGATCTTGTTGTTTCTCAAATTTGATGTTGTTGTTTCTCAAATTTAATGTTGTTGTTTCCGTTTGAATGGTAAACAATACACATGCTCAGCTGTTATTTGCCCCTGTTTGGTGTTACAAAAATGTTGTAAGATTAAATAATTATTTGATCAAAATTTAATAAAATATTTGTTCTTGCGTGGTCCCATTAGGAAAATTTTTATTTGCTGTCAAATGATTTTGTTTTCTTCAAATCAACATGTTTCTTGTTTGAACCTCAAAAATATTTTGTGGTCAGACTACGAGGATCAAATATTTGATACTTTCGATTAAATGTTTAATCAATGTGACCGTAGCTTTACAAAATTTTTGTAACATCAAACAGGGGGAAATAACAGCTGAGCATTTGTATTGTTTACTATTCAAACAGAAACAACAACATCAAATATGAGAAACAACAACATCAAATTTGAGAAACAACAACATCAAATTTGAGAAACAACAACATCAAATATGAGAAACAAATTGCTAGATACACAATTTTGTTTTGAAAAAATTTGATCAAATATTTTTTGGGAAAATATTTAATCTTCAGTGTGACCATAAATAAAACCTGTTTTTTTATTTATACTTTGAACGTATTTTTTCTGTATTTTATCAAATAAAAATCGTCAAATAAATGTGCAAGTGTGACCACAAATTTTTTATTATACTGTTTTGACAATATTTTACTCAAAATATTTGATTTAACTGTTTAATGAGTGTGACCGTACCTTTACATACAGAACTTGTAACTGCTCAGTAATAATGAAATAATTTTTTCTAAACCAAGTAGATTACAATTATCCTAATGCTGTCAAGAAAATCATAACTGATATCCATGATTTATTCTTTAATAATTATATAGGAAATTTTTTAAGTATAACTAAGATACCCAGACATGTGACAACCCTGATTTTACTCACTTCAAGTTTGTTTTTGTTTGCTGTCTGCTCTAATACAAGATGTCCCTATGACTGTATAAAAAAATAGGTTCTAGTCTACAAGTAAAAATGTTTCTTGCCACAGTAGACATATGTATGTATAAACATATTTATACTAGTACAAGTACATATTTGGCTGTCTTAAGTCATAAAAAGTAAAATTTTTGCGCTAAATTACTTAATATGTCATTACGTGTTAAACAGCAAAGAGCAGATATATGAGTACAGACAGACGAATAGACGGATGGACGAACAGACATTCAACAAAAACTTTACACGTGCATTAAACTCACATGAGTGTATGTGTAGTTGTATATATGTATTTGTTAAACTTTCTGCAAGATGATAGTAAATATTTTATAGGATTTTATGTTATTTTACAAAAAGTTGCTGATGCTTTATATGTTATAAGTTAAATTTTTCGCATTTAATGGGCGCTGTTATTGCTTCATTTTTAGTTCCATGAAATTGTATTGTCAAATGTCATTGTAAGCGAGAATAATATAAAAATTGAAGAATGTTAATGAATTATTTTTAAAAAAGTTCATATAAGTAGGTCTATTTTTCTTACCCTTAGTTGAAGTAAGAACCAAAAGGAACCACCATCAAACGGGAGGTATATTGAGATTGTCATTGCGTTTGTAATTTTCTTAATATTGACTCAAAAACCAGAGAAATGAAATGCAATTTTAAGACGATTAAGCGATGTCGACGATTAAGTGGATGCATTAAAAACTCCTAGCAAAATATATGGACCTGCCATATTAATTTAGCGCCTAAACGAAATTAACTACCTCACTGAAACTTAGTACAAACATTCTTTATCTATGAGAAAATTTTGGTATTGAAATTGGGCAAAATCGGTTAACATTTGACCATAGCTCCCGTATAACCTCGTCTAGACTTATCGCTTAGTTGCTAATAAATGACAAATTATAACAGCTATGATGACAAAATTTGGTATCTAAAAGTTTTACACAAGCCCTAGGCAGCATATAAAATTTCATCGAAATCGGTTCACATTTAACCATAGCTCCCATATAAAAAACTTACGGAAACAGCCTAAATTCCACCTGAAATAAACTTAAATGCCAATAAATGATAAACTGTAATAGCTTTGGCCACTAAATTTAGTACAAGGAAGTCTTATATGAATACCAGCCAGTGTTTAAAATTTTGTCACAATCGGTCACCATTTGACTATAGCTCCCATATAAAAA